>JAWNNQ010001369.1:0-600000 GCA_035044765.1 Leucophenga montana
AATGATATCATTCAAGAAGCATGCCACAAATCAACACCAGATCTTAAGAAAAAAATGTACACATACTACATACCACATGCTATAAGAAAAAAGATTGACATTAAAAGAAAAATGAGACAGATTTGACAAAGGACCAGAGCGCCTGCGATAAAAAGAAACTTAATAAAGCAATCAAAGACCACAAAATTAGCCTAAAAGACTACCCCAACCAACAAATTACAGAATACTTAAAAAACTTAACACCTAAATCTGACAGTAATTACTCATTATGGAAACCAACCAAAAACATAACAAACAGAACTATTCACCAGCCGCCACTGAAAAAACCAAATGGGAATTGGGCAAAAACTAACAAAGACAAAGCACACATTTTAGCAAAGTACTTTGAAGACAATTTTACAAATGACAGGGCTAATACAAATAACAGTCCATATACTAGTAGAAGATGTCCTTGGGAAACAAAATACATAACTTTAATTGAAATTAATAGCTGTATTGAAAAACGATTAAAGCGCAAAAAATCAACGGGATATGATCAAATAGATGGACATATTTTAAGAGAGCTTCCTCAAAACGCACTGACATACATAAGAAAAATATTTAATGCAATACTTAGACTACAGCACTTTCTATCCATATGGAAAATAGGAGAAATTATTGCTATTCCTAAGCCAGGAAAGGATCCGACTAAAAGCTCGTCGTACAGAGCTATTAGCCTTCTACCGACGTTATCTAAAATTTTCTAAAAACTTTTATATGACCGAATTCAACATATACTGGACCTAAACAATGTTATACCTGACCACCAATTTGGCTTCCGCCATAAGCATTCCACAATCCAACAAACGCACAGAGTGACACATAAAATACTTAAAGATCTTGACGAAAAAAAATTCTGTATAGGTATTTTTCTTGACGTGTAAAAGGCATTTGACAATGTCTGGCATGACGGCTTACTTTCTCAGCTAAATAACATGCTTCTTATTAAATTATATAATATTCTACGTAGCTACATAACTGGTCGATATTTTTATGTTAAAAACAAAGATGCATGCTCCTCACTGAGACACATATGAGTTGGAATACCACAGGGTAGTGTGGTTGGACCATTGTTATAGACCTTGTATACAGCTGACGTCCCAACTTCTAATGACAGTTCTGCAATGGTAGCTACATTTGCTGATGATACGATATTGATGTACGCTCACAAAAATATGACTACAGCAACAACCAAACTACAATTCTTGACGACACAGCAAGATGGTTTGACAAATGGCAAATTAAAATTAATGAACAAAAGACCATGCAGGTAATATACACCACAAAAACAAACTTTTTACCAGTTCACTTAAAACTAAATAGAGTGGACATTCCCATTGTCAATGTAGCAAAGTACCTTGGTATGTACTTAGACAATAAGTTAACCTGGACAATAAGTTCATGCGAAAATATGACACTGATAAAGTTTACTTTGAAACGCACATTGCATATATGTACCTACATATTTATACTTTGTAGAGACTCCGTTGCCTACTTCAATGATTTACAAACTTTCCAATAAGCCAATAATTCTCTTTTTTAATTATATATGTAGTGTATGAATAAAAATTTAGAACCAAAACGAAATACTTCAAACACAAAATCGGCTTAGAAACTAAAACCCATTAACGTAACTAAGAGTGTGTAAATTTAAGCGCGATTTATATAGTATCTTAACTACTTTTCTATAGTAGTAAATGGTTTTAAGCGCATTACAAAGCATACAAAGAATTTCAATATCATTTCCGTAAAAAAAAAGTTGCTTGCTTTACATATTGTACATACTTATTTAGTAAATAAAGTATCTGTATCTATGGCATATCTTTTCATGTGCACGCTCGTGTATTAGTTATGCACGTCAGCAGCAGCAGCAGCAGCTGAGGTAGAAGTGACAACTAATACCAACAACAACAACAACAACAACAGCAAAGCGCTATGCAAACCATGAAAAATAAAAATGAAATAAAAGCGAAAAACATCTTCTGACCTTTTTTTCTTTTTCATCTTTAATCTGACAAATTCTTTGAAATGCTGCGACGTTCGCGTTGACTGAGTGAATGAGTTTTTCCATCATCAATGAGATGCAAATTAACTGTACAAACATAAATAACACTTAAAATTCCAGGAATACAGAGTGAGAAAATAATATATACACACAATGTGCCTCTGGTGCCTGTGACCCTTTGAGCAATCCGCTTGCCACTCCTCAACGGCTTTCATTTGGCTCTGTTGTATCTGTATTTTTATCTGCGAAATCAAAAGTTGTGCAAAGTCATAAAATTTCGTAGGCTACTGTGTCCTGTGCTGCGTCCTTTGATAAGCATTTTATTATCGTGTGCGGCCTTTTGATGTGTTGCTGCTGCTTTTGTAGTCACTACTACGTCTTTCGGCTGTTGCGACCTGTGCGCATTTTATTAAGAGAAATAAATAGGACGTAGCGCATAATAATGAATTTTATGTTAAAAGCAAGAGAAAAGCTCTACGCTACTAAAATTCTCATTGTCATAAATTTGTTAGAACGTTTTTGAAAAGGCATTATATCTAAAACTTTTTGCTGCTCATTAACATAGGCAGCAATTAACTTTTATATGACTTGTAGCATTCTTATAAGATATATTACAAACAAAAATGTATAATATCTGAAGTAGTAACTACATATTGCTTTTTAAATATTCACAATCAATGTTTATAGCTAGAAGCTCAGGTATCAAAAGCACAGCTTACCGCAATCAATCAGCATATTTGAGAGTACGAGCGGTAGCTATAAATATTTACAGCGATTTTTTATTCTTTTCAAACTTTTTGACAGCTGTCAAACACATCAGTCAAATGACGACATTGATAGCACTAGCGGTCAATGCCAACAAGATACAAGATACAAAAAGTATCGCTTACATTCAACGCGCTTCGCTGCATTGCATTTCATTTGCAGCATTGCACAATTTACTCGACGACATTTAGTAAATAAATTGAAATTGACAGCAATTTTATTGCAAATATAAAAATAAAAGAAAAAACAATAATTAAATATTTTAACACATAAAAACAAATTGCCTCAAAGAAGCCAATTATAAAGTTCGTTGTTTTTTTTTTCGCTTTTCCAAGTTTACATAAATTATTAAACGAAAAAATGCAATCATATAAAAATAAAGAATTGAATAAATAAATTGAAAATATCTTACAAAAAAAAAAAAATCGCTAGTTTCGGGTAATACCAAAGTTGAAATACTCTTCAAACCAGTATAAAACATATTTTAGTTCAATCTTTGTATTGTAAATACATATTAGAGCACTGCACGAGTAGTGTTAAAACAGCAAACGAATGCATTGTATTTCTTATAACTCAAATTTAATGATTCGACTCATTCTATAGAATAAAAAGCAAGAATGCTGCTGCAGTCTTAAAGTTCACGGCTTCGAAATACTTTGCCCCGCCTTTTAAACTCTAAATAATTTATCTATTAAAAAAAAAATGACTTTGAATCATAATATGAATGAATGGTGTAACAAGGATTCGTGTGAATCAGTGGAATCTTTTTTTCTGTGCCCTTCATTTCTGTCGCGACATCTTGCTTGTTGGTGGAGCTACTATAATATTTCTCGGCCGATGGAAATTCGCCAACTACTGGTCGTTACTTTCAACTATTTACCTAACTACCGGTCGTTAGCTCTTAGCTAGCGAAAATATTTGCAGCGCCGCACCACCTAAGATAGTAATAGCAACAAACTCGTGTAAGCATAATGCGTTCGGTGCACGTTGTGCATCGTCGTGACGCTTGTTGCAAAATCGCATCGAATAAATTAATATCAAGCACCAAAAAATAGCTGTATCTTACAAAAAAATAATATGAAATCATATGATTCTGTGTACAGAGTACTGTTATATTTGGTATTTAGAATGGAAGCACAGTAAGACACTGTAAAGCACTGCATAACTAAACTGAAACCTCCCTCAAACGTTTGCTGTCGGTCAACGTGCAAACGAACGGTTCACCAACTTTTTCAAACCAACTGACTTGTCAGTCTGTCACTCACCTAGCTTGTTTTGTTCAATTGTCTCTTTCTGACAAATCGATTTTCATCTAACATCAGTTGAGTTTCAACTAAACCAGCTTGATCGAATTGTTAGATACACATACAATATTCATTTTGTTTGGTTTGAAAGTACATGCTGAAGACATACGAAATCGCTCACTAGCTAATTTTGGGTCATTTTTAATAAATAGTTTGTATAAGTTGCTCAGATCAAATATTTTTTATTACGATACAAAAAAATAAACAGGAACAGATTTTTGTATGGAAGCTAAACCATCTAAATGCCATGTCATGGGCAAAAAGTATACATACCAAGTTTAAAACTGTTATATCAAAAATTGGGGTAGTAGTTTGCGAACTTACAGACAGACGACCAAGTGTCTTCAATGGAGTCTGCGATACCTCCTTTAAGCCATTGCAAACAAAATGACAGAACTATAATACCATACACATTATTTGTGATATAGAGAGAAAAAAAAGTAAAACAAATAAATAAATCAACAATTTAAATAAATACTCAGTGTAAAAAGCGAATTGTGCACTCAACACAAACGTCCGATAGACATACAGACGGACAGATAGACGGATAGTGTTGATAATTAATTGGCGCTACGAATTTATGACGTTGCAGTGGTACGCAATGCACACAGATACATGCCATGTCCTCGTCCCCCATGCATTATGAAGCAATTCTGATAGCAGCGAGTTGAATGAATGATAAAGCGCGTCATTAAATTACCAAGCGCCTATATGACGTACCGGACGATCGGACGGACCGACGGACGGACTCACTTTGCCGGCTGTCTGTCTGCCTTAAGCGTTTGGACGGCGGCGTCGGCGGTATTTGTGTGATACATTATTAAAAAGCAGTGTACAATTTCAACGTCATCAACAACAACAACAACAACAACAACAACAACAAAAACAACAATTGCCAGTACATCCCGAACAACCCACTACTCTCCCTTTTCATGATACATGCCCTAATATTGTCGTCGTCATAAATACCCGTACTCGTCTAGGTTGGCGCTTTTAACAACGCGCCTCACAGCTCCCCATACGCACATTTTGTAAATACTTTTGTTGTACTTGTCGCATTCGAGCTTGCTCTTGTTTCTTTTATTTGTTGTTGTTGTGGTTGTTGTTGTGTAATAAATTATATAAATCATAATAATAATTTATAAATGCACAACATACGCGGTGCGTTAAAAGTGAGTGGTCTAAGTAGTCTTGTGCTGAAGTTCAAGTAAAGTTAACGAATATGGATATGGATATGGAATATGGATATTCATTTAGGAACTAATTCAAAAGAAAGGTAAATACATAAAAATTTAAAAGACTGCGTTACGAAATTTACCAGATCTAGAAAAGTTATGAAATTTTAAGCTGCTTTATATTACTATTAGGGAAATGAAATGATTATTTTGCTGCTGACTCAAGTAACTCACAGACTTGCAGCTTTTTGCCAAGTATTCTCTGGGTAGCTTTTGATCATTTGGTCAAACACGAGGTAATTATAAGATGAAACCCTCTAATGTGAGATCTTCTGATGAACTGTTACGTGACTGACTTTTCAAGTAGCGTCTCAGGAACTAGTGCGATGTCGACAAATATTCACTCTGACACAGTTTCATTTCAATATGGTATCCTTACCATTGTAAAGCATGTTGAGCTGAGGGCTAATAATCCACTCTCATAAAAAACAATTATTCCAGAACAAATTTTTACAAAACAACCCTTCCACTTTGATGACGAATATTACCATTTTTATGAAAAATTCGGTTGAATTTATTTGAATGTGGACCAATGGGCGATACTGTAGTAAGTATTATATTCTGTGATTTCAAGGTTTCTCTTCCCCAGTCAAAAAGCCGGCGTTCTGCCACCAAATTTCTTTAGTATGTAATTCGATAGACGTTAAACTAAAATCGCCATTAAATTTAATAATATTACTTATTTACAAAACAAAAAATTTAATTTTAAAAATTTCAGAATTCATAGAAAAGCTTATTTCAAATTACAAAGAATTTTGAAGAAAGGTTTAGAAAAATTTTAATTTAAATAAAAAATGTTTTCTTATTGGAATGACGATTTCTTCTAGAGTCTTTTCACCGATCAATATAATTCGAATGCTAAGCATTCTCGGTAAACGTTGAGAATATAAAGAATGCTAGCTGTATATTTTCACATAAGAGTCAACATTATATATACTCCCAGCATTCTCGAAGAATTCGCTCCGAACGAATTACGTTTTTATCTATGTAACGATAATAATTGTCGATAGTGTATTACATTTATTAACACCACAACAAAGAGCTGATAATTAATTGAAGCGAACGTCATTTTGCCAATCACATGTTAACGCCAATGTAAATTTGACAGTGGAAAGGAATTGAGAATGGTGTTGCTCTATTACTTAAACCATACATTTTATGAACTACACTCGTACACAAATAAGGCACGAGTAAAATGTTATTTGTGAGTGCGAGCGCGCTTTATAATTTAAAGCTTTTTTATGCTGCCGCGGCTGCGGTATGCGGTTGTCGCTGCCCTGTGTGTGCTGGCATGTTGTCCGACTGTCGTTGTTCGCTATGCCGTACTTTTGTTTAATGCATAAATACATAATATATTTGTATATATATGTATAGGTGTATATATTGTATATTATAGATGCATAAGTATCTACAAATATACACATTCTGCGCTACATGTCGTATGCGTAATATTTTTACAATTGTTCATACTTTCAGGCATTGTTTCGCATTGTATCTGTACAATATAGTAGCGCACAGTTGCGTTAATCATTATTATAGTACTGCAGCAACATAAAAACAACAAAAAATAATAATCATTATTATTATAGTCTCATCAACAACCACTGGCGGGCGGGCAAAAAACAATAAAACTAACAATCCAAGTCGGTGTAGCAAAAACAGCCTCATTACATTGCATATTTTATTTATATCGTACGATAGCTAGATATTGCTCGACAAACAGTGAAGTAGTAATCTCGAAAGTGGTTATAATTTCAATGGGATTAAACTCGCGTTATAATTCAGATACCCCTAGAGTTATACTATGTATGCCGCCATTGTATCTATGATTACAAAAACTGCTCTTTTGGTTCTTGATAAAAACTTAATGTAGCATGTTAACAAGTGATCCGTTATGATTATTATTACAAATGCTACAAACACACAGATACGACAATAACAATTGCGATTGCGTTCAAAATGTATTGCATACCAAATTCCATAGCCATAATAATAATTTCCAATACCAATTTGCCATTTCAATGATTTGCAAAACTGAAAATTAAGGCAAGGCGTAGAGCGCGGCGGTGCCAGTTTCGTGTACGCCTAACATGCGGGCAGCTTAATAATCAATATTCACAATTGAAAAAAAAAGAAAAAAAAAAGGAAAAAATTGTTTTCCCACTTTTTGTATAAATTGGCAGTGCGCCACAAACTATATAAGTATCTAGATACAACTATAGCAGCAACAACAACAACAACAACAGCGAGCGGTAACGAAGACGACGACGACTACCAAAACAACAACAACAACAACAACAACGTAGTAGCCAACGATTCAAAGAAAATCATTATTTCCGGTCTTACAGGTTTTTCTCTGTCTCTGATTGAAATTGCTTATAAATACGTTGGCAATGAATACAACTGGATCCGATATGGCCAAAACCATGTGGAAAATAAATTTCACAAAATGTAGCGTAAAACAATAATAGGAAGTAGCACATTTTATTGTTAGGAAATATATAAATTTTAAAATTATTACACACATTTTATACATTTACATACATATATGCTGTGAAAATCGTGGGTGCCACAGAAATCGCTTTTGTCATAAATTCATGCAGAGTCAATTTCAATACTTGTAATCGTTCACACATTGCTGAGCCTATTTGATAACTTCATCAGTCCGAATAATGAAATCGTCACGATTTCTGTAATGTCAACTCAAAAACAGCGCCGAATATACACGTAAAAACGGCGAAAACAGCAACGGAAAAAAATATCGATCAGTTTCTGTAATACCCCGAAAAGATAAACACCTCATAATTTATTGCTTTTTTTTCTTATAGTTGATGTTTAGATTAAAGAAAATCAAAATCAGGCTTATATATTTGAGGTTTCACCAATTGGATTTAGTCTCTTGAAAAATGTCAGGATCGAGATATCGGCAATCACACGATGGCTAAGCAACATGCTTCACTGCCGAGTGATCAACTCCAAACTCTTTTCGGCAGACAGAAAGAAGAAGTTCACGAAAGGTGACATTCCGCAGGTGGAATGTTATTAGCTCTATTGTGGAATATGATTCTCAAAGCTCTTCTTCTGAAACTCTGACAAAGCGAATGTTGGTCGACCTTAGAGCAACCCACAAACGACCACACTGACGTTTTTCACACGAATATGTTCTGAATTTAGGCAGGCGACTTGGAGTTTTAAATTCAGCAAAAAAAAAAAAAAAACATTCGTGTTCCATAATACGCCATGAATCCATGTTTTTGGAGCATTGCAAAATTATTTGTACAGTGTGTCACAATAAGTGTGCACGAATCAAATTTGCCACCATTCTTTTTCTGTGCAAGAGGCAACTTTGAAATTTGACAGCTGGCTTCTACGATTGTTCCGATTATTACAAATGGAGCGCTACACAATTGAACAACATGTTGAAAACTCTCTACAAAATTGGGAATAGTAACGCTGAGACCGCTCGCAAACTCAGCGGAATTTTCGTAGCGCCCATAGAAAGTTACTCGGCAGTACGCAAGTTGCGAAGTAAAATTAGCTAGTGAATTCACTAGCACTCGGTGATGCAGTAGGTAACCAGTCCGAAAAGAGACAAAAAACACCAATTACCTATTATTCAGAAGATCGATGAGATGGTTGCCCGTCAGCCAAGGTAGCTAAAACGCTGAGACTTTGTGCTCAGCGCCGTTGGTCGTGATTCGAATTCATGTTGTTTTTTTTTTTAATATGTACATATTTAGAAACGTTCATTCTTGATGTATGTTTGTTGAGCTTTGTTGTGTCTCAGATAACTTAAAATACTTCTTAAATTGTAGCCAGGTTTTTCTGGAAAACACGAGAATAGTCAAAACTAACTTACTTATTATAACAAATACTTTGTAACGCTCATGTTCACTATTCCAGATTCCTTTTATTTTACTTCAAATGTAGTAGTTTCAAGTAAGAAGCTTTTAAACCAATCAAAATATCATGTCTAATCGAGTGTTTCAGCCACATTTTCAAAACTTTAATTGCTAAATTCAAGAATGTTAAAAATTCACAGCTCTAAAATGTTATTTTAGTTTTAGTAGAAACGATTTTATTGATTGAGCATTGACTGCCAAGGGAACCACACAAATTGCAGTGCACTTATAGTTAAAGTTTAAGCCGAAACATATTTCGGACGGAAGGCGAGAACAAGAGCCAAGCCAATATATAAATGTATGCTGTTAAAATAAAAAAAAGTAGAGTTTGCTCTACAACATATGTAGTTTGGATGTGTTTTTTTTTTTCGTTATTTCCGAGCACTTAAACACTTAACGCCATTGTTTATACACTTGAGTTCACTTGGGGGAAGACGAAGACGTCGATGACGATGACGATAAAGTGCTTTGATGTGGTGCAAAAGTAAAATATCTATACATATACATATATATTTATAAATATAACCAAGAGTATACCAAGCCAAGCAGTACATTGTATGGAGATATCACGCCTTTTTATAAACTTTACTTTTAAAGAAATCCATATAAGAATCAGAGTGAGAATCAGTTTCAAAATGTTTCTCCCACTTCCCATTCTTTTTTTTTTTTTTGTCGAAGTCGAAGCGCTCATTCTGTGCAAGCAAGCAATACTCATAAGTGTTTAACTAAATGGAAGAAACATTTCTTTTAAACGTTAACGCAACAATAAAAGCAATTCAAGTGGTAGGGGATAGGAAGTTTCTGCAGAGAGTTAGCAACAATGAAAGTCTGAATATAGTACAGCACATATTCGATTGCTGATTATAATGAAGGCATTTGACAAACTGCAGAGTTTGAGGGTTGGCGTGAAAATTGCTGCTGAAGATTTCCGTTGTTAAACTTTAGATGCAGAATTGTACGCAGAAGTGTACTTCAAACGACAACTACAACAGCTGCTGACCTGTACTACTCAGGTGTATACTAGCTTAGAATACACATACATATAAAGGGGTTTTCAATAAGGTCACAACAATTTTGTATTTAAATAAAACGCAGAATATTTGAGATATCGTTGCTGGTGCAGTAAACATTTTACATTTAAGTATGTAAATCAAATATGACTAACGTGTGCAAGTTTGCAGCAATTGACTCTTTAGAGCCCATTTTCTACCACTTTTCACACGTATCGGCCAGAACTTTTGCAATTTCACGTTCGATATTGTTTCTGAGCTGTTGTTGGCATGTTGACCTAAACCACCGACTTAACGTAACTCCAAAAAAAAAAAAAAAATCCAACTGCGTTAAATCGCAGAAGCGAGGTGGCCGGACTATTTCTCGAGATGGCGGGGTTACCGAATTTCCCATTCAATATTTCGGTTGTCTGATCAGCTGTTTTGCATGTGACACTATCTTGTTGGAACCATACATCACTGATGCCAAGTCCATCTAATTCTGTCAAAAAATTGTCTTCCAACATGGCGAACTCCATTAAACATTGAGTCGCTTGAAGCACGTGTGGGTCGAAAATTGAGCTTCATCGCTGAAGATGATTTTTCGATGATTTTTCGATGAAATTCGGGATTTTCTTCAAACTTTTGCAGAGCACGTTTGGAGAAGTTATTGGAGTAAGCGTACTTAATTTCTAATCATTTCAAAGCGTTGCTCGTTCCTGAACCTCACCATGATAAAAATGAACCTTTTGACGTTGACAGATCCTGAAAAAATTTAAGTGTGCATTAAGTTTGCAAATTTGTATGCCCATATTGAAACACCCTTTTTAAAATAAATGGCATCAATGCTAATTTGAGTTAGCCAAGTCAAGTCAGCCAACTGCAAACCGATAACATTTGGTAAAGCTAAAGTCAAAGCAAGTACAAGTAAAAAGAAATAAAAATAAAAAGGTAAAAAAAAGCAAGCAAAGCATCAGCATGAATCCTATCTGAAGCAAAGTATCTGCTATTAAGTTCTATACTAAAACGAAAGCAATTCAGGCGAGCGAGTAAACCAAGCTCTCTGAAGGGAAAACTCTCAAACTAAATCAAAGCAAAGCAAAGCAAAGCAAAACAAAGTAACGCAAAGAAAAATGGTAACAAACCAAAGAAAACTAGGTCAATTTTACACAGGCATTCGAGTGCTTATCTCTTCTATGCACGGCAGTATCTTTGCCTGTCAAGGATAAACTGTTTTAGTAGTAGTTGAAGCAGCAGCAGCTTGCTTGCTTGCTTGCTTCCTAGACAGTTCCTGCTAAATGCCAAGTGTGCCAAAAGTGAAATACCAATGAAACCAATTATGTGCTGTGCTCATGGCTGAAAACAAGGTACAATTTAGCGAACAAAGATGGCGTCGTTGCAACGGAAATGCGGCAACGGAAACAGCGAAATAGACATTTTCATTTTTTGTTTATACCCTGTAGCCATAGGGTCAAAGGGTATATTATTTTGTGAAAATGTATGTAACAAGCAGAATGGGGCTTGAGAGAACCGATATAGATATATCTCTCTGTCCGTCTGTCTATCCATCCGTGTGACCATCTGTTTGAACGAATAAGTATTGAAGAGTACGAGTATAAGATATAGATACTTCAAATTTGTATATATACACTTTCATTTTCGCTTTTCAGGTAACTAGCCCTATTAAAGACAAATCTTCCCCGATTTTTAACATTTTCCATGCAATTTTTTTTCGGATTTGTTGTTTATTATTATTCCAGAAACGCCAAATTAGGTGTACCTTACGTAAACTTTAATAAAAAAATACCGCACAGGTCCAGATAGGCCCACTAAAAGTGTAGCTCCATACAAATTTGCCCTACATATTTAAGTTTTTGTGTGAAATTTTATGGTTTTTGTTCTTAATTAAGCTAGAGAAGTCAAATTTGTTATACCTTACATCAATCCTTATAAAATATTCCATATAGGCTAAGATGTGACCACTTTGATCAGCAAGCCTGTTCCTCATTTTTCAGTTTTGTATGCTAGTTTTTTGTTGTTCTTTTAAATTAATTCTAATATATCATAAATTATAGTAAAAAATCCCTGATATGTCCATATTGAATCTCTAAAGAATATAATCTATATTTCACATAAGGAGCCTTGAACAAGGTACAGGTTATGTCGAAGTCGAGAAAACTCGACTGTAGTGCTCTTTCTTGTTTTTTTTTTTGTTTTCTATACTTTCTTTTCAACTTTGTTATCTGCTATGTAACAGCATGGCAACAGCTGTCAGGTTAAAAAAGAAAATCTTAAAAAAGAAAAACCCCTAGCAACGCATAAATTTTGCCCACACCTATAGCTTATACACTTCCCCCACTGACTACCTACCTAATGCTTCCGCAACAGCAATGACAACTGAATCCGTGCAGAATCTATCTATTCTGCAGATGCTATACGCTGTCCCAGCTGACAATCAGAATAGAAAAAAAAAACAAATGCGCCTAATTCGAAGCCAAGAAACGCACAAAATTAAAGCTTTCCCTACTCCAACTAGTAGTGTCTAGCACCGTAAAAGAGTGCCCTTTTGTTTTCGTAGCTATTGAAAAGTCATATAAGACGACAGCACAGAATGCTCAGATACTTAGGCATGGCTGGTTGGACAGAGCGACCCCTTATGACTGTGCGACAGTCAGATAGCATAAGATATGAAACGTATGGCATAACGATACGTGCTCGGAATATGGCATGTTGGATTAATTTCATTTGTTTTAGACTTCGGCAAAAGACAATGTTGCCTTTCTCATATGTATAAGTATTGAACTGCTTCGATGTCGTACTTTATTCATTCATTCATTCATTCATTCATCCATTCATTTAAGGCTTTGCTTAATGTCCGTCTGTCTGTTGAAAACGTTCAAATGAGCCTCATTTATTTGCATTACTCGACTCTAATGGAAACATTAATTTGAATTGCATAATTTAGACAATATTGCAAGAGAACACAGCTATAGACTGTCTATAAAATTCTGGTATATATAAAGAAATTAATTCAGTATTTTGGTAATTGACATGTAACACAATAAATATCGATTAGCAAACAAACAAAGTTCAAGAACAATTCAATGTTATGCGAAGTAAAGCAAGCAAAGTCATGAAACGAATAAAAGAAGCCATAATAAGCATTCATTTTCTTCACATATGCTGCCTTCAAGCATTTAAGTTTGTATCTGCGACTAAGCTATATTAACTACTATGTATTAGATACTAGTTTTTTGACACTATTTCCAGATTATAAAGATTTTTTAGTTCGAGAAACTGAATGCAACATAGTCAAACTAAAGCAAACTGTTTCGAAGACAGCCACGATTCCATTATAAGAAATTTTTGTGTAAAGTTTGATTTATTGTATTTTACATTGTATTTTAATGAGAAAAAAGTAAGGGTACTTTTGTTAGACTACCTCTAAAAGCGGGAGAAGTTCACTTTATCGCATTTCAGGATATTCAAGTTTGTTCGCTTTATTGTTTATTGTCTCCAAGATATCGGTCTTCATACAAACAGAGAGACGCTCAGACGGACTTCCGGACATGGCTACATACAGTTCGGGTTTGATGCGACCTACTCAATCCACCGCAATCTAGTAATCAAATTGTATATTATTGCGTTTATTGCGTTTGTTGTATTGCTGTTTTATTTTGGTTCACTTCCAAACCAAGGAAGTTTGTCCACATGCAGAGATCCTTGAGAGCTTCTCCGTTAAATCGCAGAACGTTTGCGGAAACAATGACTTATTGGTGTATAGTTTATGGGGCTTACAAGTAAATGCGATGCTTTGCCCGCAACTCCTTCCTTTACATTCACATTGAAGTTTAAATATGTATACGAAACGAATCAGTGAGATCACAAGAGTCCTAGCAGTGTATATAGCTATATATAGTCGTGCTGCGTGTGACATTTGATGGAATGTGCATAACTCAACTCAATAAAATTTGAGGCAACGTTGATGGCAGCACTAACTGCTGAAGTTTGTGTATTGTGTAAGGATGCTGTTTTTTTTTCTTCTTCTTCTTTGGAAAATCCAATTTAATTGAGAAAATTTAACACGTACATACGCACATTTGTATTCATTCAATTCATCTACTTGGCAGCTTAGAAAATGGCATAAGATGCTGATGATAATATTGTTGATATGGATAATGATGATGATGTAGATGACTTCGAATTGGATTATTTCGTTGCAAAGAAAAGCTCAAGACCAAAGTAGCTCCTGCTAAATAGGACGACAACGACGACGAGGACAAATCCTGGCGCTCATCGCGCGGTTTCGCATACAATATGTATTTTTTTCTTCTTCCATAAAACTCTAAATTAGATTTGTAGGCAAGAAGCTTCCTCATTTGCAGCGTAGTCGTTGTCATCGACTTCGCCGTTGTCGTTTGTTGTTATTGTTGTTGGCAACTTTTGCGTTAAGTATACGCCATGTATAAACTTTTGTTCTTAGTATGCAATAATCGTAGCGTGAATGTCGTGCTTTATTTATAGCATTAGCTAATATTAAGCCTAATAGGTATAAATACATATACATATATATAACTTGCTCTATGACACTTCCTCCACTCCTCGGTGTCCTACACGTACTTTGCTATTTATACTCGGTACCTATTCGAGTATATAGAGTAAAAGAGTATTTTGTGTGTCTGTTATTGTAAGTAACAAGTAAAAATTAGTGTATAAAAAAATCTTCACCATCTTTAAAAGTCGAAAAGAGTCATGTCTATCCATATGTCTGTTCGGTCGAGTTCTCGAAGATTATAATAGATAGAAATACCAAAATTGAACATATAAACTCTGTTAAAACTTCTTCAAATGGTATACATAAAATAAACCAGCCAATCCTGCTATGAGTATTAGCCAGTACACAAATGAATTTCATTGTTAAGATTTTGTAGGTAAAATTTTTTTGTAAGTTAAGCAGCAAATGTGATGTCGATGGTTCTTGCGTTAATCTCGTTTACACATAAGTCCCATAAATAGGTCCACCTGGGACCATTACAGAATATAACGTCATAAAAATCTATGATAGTAGAAGTCATTTAGTCTTCTTTCTTGAAGAAAAAACAAAGATCACTACGATTCCAATCGTTGGGCATACATTTGGCCAAGTAACAATATGTAACGTGTTACAAATCATTTTGCCACAGAAGTCAAGTAAAATCGAACATTTATTTTCCCGCCAAATGTGTCTGCTTAAGAAAACCCATGCATAAAAATATTCCTAGTTTATTGTATAAACGTACTATGACTCGATGAAAAGTGATGCAAAAATAAGCAAACTATTTAATTTTGCCACTTCCATGAACTGCCGTTCACTGTGACTGTTATAATTATTAATATTAAGTATGCGCCTCATTTTTTAAATCAAAAACTAATATACTTTTCTTTTCTATATTTTCAGGTGTGTATATGATGATTATTTCATACTCTTCATTTCATTTCTATTGAAGCACATCCAACTTCAACGCGTAAGTAGAAACCAGTTAGCGTTAATGTCAACGCACAATTTTATGCACCCCTGACGCCAACGTAATGCGATTCAAGTGAGTTACATATTCGCTTGCGGGGTTGTAAATTTCACGCTTTAACAAACTGACACTAAAAATAGAACAACTCTCAAACAAAATACACAGCCAAGAGCACCACCACCACCACCGAAATGCAACACACAAACAAAAATACTTCGAAGCTATTTTCTGAATAACGTTGAATGCGAGAAATCAGAAATCTAAAAGTTGTTCTGTTGCTCGAGAAGCTTCACGCTTCAACATTATAATCGCATTAAAGCGATAAATGACCAAATCGATAGCTCATATATACACGATACTATGGCACAATTGGGGTTGGAAGTTGAGTGTGTGAGTCAGCGAACCCAACAACTGCATGTTCCATAGTTAAACCAAAATAAGATTTCAAAGTTGCCAACCCTTAAAAAAAAAAACAAACTCGAAACGTCAAAGCTCATTCAACTGTCATTTTTGGCAGCAATTAGACAGCAGCAAAGCTGACTGTCAGCTGTGCCAGGATATACAACGAGGCCTAGACAGGCAGGCGGCAAAATTTCGCCGGTGACAATGATCCCTGATGCGCATTGCAGACAACGTTCTGCATGCCTGTCCGTTCGTCTGTCTGTTTGTCTGTTGCAGCTCTTTCTTTGCCTTGTCGTGCTCAAAAGGAAACGGAAACGACAGTCAACCCCACAAGCCAAGACGCGCCGCCAACCCCAATGCATTCGCTTCGCGTTTGAGTTTGAAGTACAATAGTATCAGAGTGGGTGGTTAACGAAATGAATTTCAGTCGTCATTGTCTCGAGTGTTTTGCTATGCGTTAGACTCAAGTATATTTCCAAAAAACCCAAAAACTCAAGTAGAATGAAATGAAATGTGAATGACAGCGCGACATGTGAATGAAGGGCAGCGTGTATCTGGGGGTTTCTTTCATTTGGGGTTGTAAAGCACAAAACAAACAATTAAGCATAAAAAAGAAAAATATACGATACTTTTTTTTTGTATAGAATGAATATTTTCTTTACAAATTCGCTTTATCTTGACTACAAATGCTGCAACAGAAAAACTTTCCTTTTTTCATTTTTTTTTTTTACAATATAAAGTGCAAACAAAATTTATTTTCCATTTAAGAGGACATACAAAAGATACACAAGCGACAAAATACATAAACAAAGTTCAATCAAGTTAACTTTGTTACTGAGTGAGCGAACAAACAGATGGACGATCAGATGAACTATCAAAGCGTACTGGCGAGGAGTAGTGCCAGAAGTGTTGCGAAATAAAGAGCAACAGCAGCGAGTGACAGTGTACAACCATACAAAGGATATTATAGAACTACGGTTGTAATGAATTTTGAATATCCTGAAAATATAAGAACGCTGTTATGAGAATGGTGTAGGCAAATTTATTAAGAATTTTTTTTATTATTGAATCTAACATGGTTATAACAGATACAAGTATCTGTAACTTGAATTTAGGAGAGTGGATCGATATAAAATCGATTGAACGATTTATACTTGAAGATATTTTCAAAAACGATTTTCAGATTGAGAGAATATATTTTCATTCTACATGTTTTTGATAATTTCGAATTGAACAGTGGGAACAAAAGTAAAAAATTCTCAATAGTATTGTCTTTTTTCTTTTCTTATTTTTCAACCAGAATGCGTTTGATTTTTGCATCGGTGAAATATTCGCCATTCTCATGTGTTTGCGAGACCAGCTGTTAACAGTCACTCGTAGTCGCAATAACATGGGGCATAAAACATTTCGCTTGCTCCATTGTCTACATGTTTTTATTTTTCATAGCAAATTAAGCAATTTAAGTGATTTCTTCCATTGTTTACTTCTCCTCTGGCTGTACTATATGTTTTTAAAAGAAAATAAAACCAAACATTTGGTCGCTGTGCAATTGTGAATGTCAAATTTCTAAGTCGGTTAAAAACCGGCAGTCCTATCACTCTTTTTTTATTTTTTGTTTTGCCATTTCTATTCAAATGCAATATAACCTTACAAAATTTACTATAGCGCAACATTTTAAAAAGCAGCACGGACAAAGTTCAAAGGCGAGATATTCTGATTGGAGGCAGTCAGCAAGCAAAGTAGCAGATTTGACCTGCACACAGATATAAACACACACACATACACACACAGACGCATTCATCACAAACAAACTTACACAAAAGCTTAAATGTATTTAAAAGTTTTCTTGATTTTTTTTTATCATTTCCCCGCACTACCTCTCTCTCTCCCATATTTGCCCCTGCCATATTGCCAGGAAACTGTCGGCATTGACAGCGAAATCTGGTCTGCATACTTTGAGCTGTGAGTGAGTGAGAATATCCAGTCAGTTCAGTTCAGTTAAGCTGACTTTGTGCATGTTTTAAGCAGGATATGCTTTTCAGAAGGTTACAAAAAAATGAGAATGAAAATGCTGCGCAACATTGTTAAGTAAACAGCACAAATGTTGAATTTTTGCTTTTACTCTGCTACTTAAGTAGGCAACAAAATTTGATGAGAAAAAAAAAAATAAATAAATAAATAAAACTGATATAGTATAAGGAAAACATGAGTAATGTCCTACTTATTTTCTATAAGCAATGAGATTTGCAACAACACCGAGTAGAATAAGTTGAACGCGTGGGCAAAAGCTTTTTTACCATATAGCTCTCCATTCCTGTCCCTTTCGTCCTTTAAAATGCACTAAAAAGTACAAAAATCATATAAAGCATAGTTTAGGGTTTGCTTTGCATTTGGCTAAGAACGCCAGGACCACAGCAACTAAACCGAAAAAAAAAACGAACAAAAATAAAAACAAAAAAGCATCTGGTTATGCAGCATGAGCAACTCTCTGTGAACCGAGCAGGAGCAACAGAAGTAATTTCAGAGTATGCTTTTAGGCTGCCGTGCAAAATGATACAATGGAGCATTCTTTTTATACCCTTCGCACAGTATGCAATGTGTATTTGCATTTGTCGCAATGCTTGTAACGCTTTCAAGAAAAGGTCGGCGATTCTTGTTAGTCAAAATCAGCTCAACGAGACGCATAAACCAGACGCAGTTCTTTGCATAAACCAGCAAAAATTACAAAAATAATTGTCCTGTTCCTCGTTATGTTCCTGCGTATACCGAATATGAAAGCACTAACAATTTTGTATGCATTGATGTGTACACTTCTAAATGAATCTTTTTGACACTTCTGTCTTAGACTATAAATTGAAATTCGAAAAAAAAGAATTTCCATATTTTAATCCCATTAAGTATCCAACATAGTTTCAAGTTGAGCATATCACTCCCAGTACAATTTTTTTAATTCAGTATTGATGTGGATAGTATTACTTTCAATACTTAAAAAAAAAATCACCATAGGAATATTACTGACTCCATATAGCACATAGTCCTCATACAAAACCATGATTCAGATAGTGGTACTGGTATGGGCTACTTCAATCTTATTAAATCTAGACGCTTAAATAGGTATGAATATTACCAGTATCAATCATTGTATAATTTGTAGCATTTATTAAGATCTGGCCTCGATAGCACACTGTCCATACCTATACAAAGGTATGGCCCAAATAGGGTTCTTGACATAGGCAACTTATTTCATATGTAAACTAGGGACCACAATTTGTCCAAATCGGATCTATTTAGAATATAGTCCCATGCAATACTATGGTGCAGAATTGGCTCACGGTATGGCTAGCTTCTTTATTATTCAAGTTAGACACTCTGAATTTGATATAAATTCTACTACTATTCAAAATCAATCAGCATTGGTTAAGTTCGTGCCCTTACATCGTATACTAGACCAACCTTCTGCTTTTCTCTTATGTGAGGGGCGTGGTGCCGTCCATTTTTCTTGGGATCATAAATTCTCTAAAGAAAATTTTTCTTAGGAGGGGGGGGGGGTTGTTTTAGGTTGGTTTGTTGGTTGAGTGGTGTTTTGGCACCGCTCTTTTATTGAATTTATAGCAACCGTCCAAATATTTACTGGGATATGGATATTTGTTTTCTTTTCTTGTATAGGTGCGTGGCACCAACAATTTTTTCCAGTGGATCATAATTTTCCTGATATAAGGGGTGTGGTACTATCAATTTTGTCCAACTATTATAACTACTTTATACCAGAAACCTTCTCCTGATCGATAGTACTTATAACACACTCTATGTGAAATTCATAACGTTCGGTCAAACAGTTTCTGAGATTTGGCAAATTCGATATTATTCGCTTAAATAGTTCACCCACTTTACTGCTGAACCGATTTTGTCTTTTTTGAAGCTCTCTCAGGCCAATACCGAAGAAGCTTAAGTATTTGCACTCAATCAGTTGTCTAGTTTCGGAGTCTTATATGAAATATATATGAAATATTGTACTATATACATTTTGTTTTCTATACAATATTAGATTTTGTGTGAAGGGTATTAAAAGTATAATTGCACCGGAGCTAAGATCTCTCTATCTTTTTGGTTTGAAAATGAAGCAAATGTAAAGTAACGAGCTTAGTAATGAAGCTCTTGAATAACGACGTTAGCGACGTTGCTGCTGTTGATGATGATGATGATGATGATGAGGATGAGGATGAGGATGAACGTGGTCATACAATGGACCAAAAGTATATATGAACGACGTTGATATTGTTTATACTTGCAACTAGGGCGGGGTTTGCTTCATAACAAAATGCTGCAAAAATATATAAAAAGAGTGGAAATATATAAAATGTAAACTGGGTCAAGTTTTGAATCAATAAAGTAGTAAAGAACTACTATGATGAACGATGAGAATGCTGCACGTAGCGGTTGCAGTAAATGCTGCATATGAAGAATGTGTGCTACGCAAGACTATGCAGGTTTTTTGTTTTATACATTATCATTTTTTCTACATTATATATTTTTTTAATTTTAGTATTCATTTGCACAAACAGATGGAAAAATATTTGCTGCGCTTATTATTTGCAAAACACTTTAGCGCAAAAATTCCCGAGAGAAAGATGGAATTGAAACTAGTTCATTATTAGCTGCAACTGCTTTTACTATATATACTTTCTGTACATGGCATTCCATTAATTGCTTTTCATTAACAATAATTTAAACGATAATCATACAAAACTAAGTATTGAAACTTTAGTAGTTTCAGGCTGTCAGCCACAGGATGTCGTTTCAGTTGCAGGGTCTGAGTCCAATAATGACAAATCTGCGTTGGAAAACTTAAAGACCACAAATAGAACGAGATAGATATAAAAGAAAACTAGCAGAAAAATTTATTAAAAAAGAAAGAAAATCTAATAGCGAAACTGACCAAACGAGAAAGCAATCAAGCGCAAACAATACAGCAAAGAAAATTGCTTTAAGATGAAGTATTTTACTTCTTTTTTTTTGCTACTGTGTAAAGTGGAGGACAAGAACAGACTGGGATGGTAGAGTGCTGGAGTGGCATAAACTCGGGCTTCCTTAGTATATATGTATATTTAGTAAGCAGCCATGATGAAGCGGAAATAAAAGTTTATAATTTTCTATTTATTTTTTTGCTGAGTCAACGAAGCAACAAATATGAAGAAAAACAATTTGTGCAGCCATAGAAAAGAAAAAAATAAATAATATAATTCAACAAATTTTAAATAATAAAATCAATTGAAAAAATTGAATTTTCGAGCTCTATTTTATATTGTAAAAGGTTTTCCATTAAACGTGTCTAAACTTTTGTAAGAGTTTTTTAAAAAGAGTTGTGTTTGATATATGGTGAAACTCTTTATTGCGGATTAAAGTACATGAAATAACCTCCATGGCTTTGTTTGCAGTACTTGATTCGAGCGGTTCAATTTTGTATGAATCGGTTGCATAAGTCAAATCAATTGTTGTTGGTTTGTTCCGATAAACCAGTGACTTAAGAAAAAAAGTTTAAAGCCGTCAATTTCTTCATCGCCTCTTCAGGAAAAACGCGTTTTGGAAACTTTTCTTATTCTTCTATGAGTTTTAGCTGGCTTATGGTCATTTTTACATTGAAAAATATTTAATATATTTTTCTCAATGTGAAGAGACATCAATAACGTAAAATTTTTCATTGCAAAGTACGTTCTCAGACTCGTGTCACGTGTTTCAAAATCAGCCATTAGTTCAACGTCAGTACGCTGGTCGCAACTTGAAATTTTTTGCTACACAGAACTACAAAAAGATCAATATCAATTTGAGATTGTCTCATCAATTTTCAAATATCTATTTTTTCATGTCATTCGGACTTTAAAAAAGATCAAAATGCTATTATTCATATCAATATCAAGAAATGATATGAAAACGTTTTCAATTAATATGAAAAATGCCATATTGTTCTAAATTCATAACATCGGCTACCTCAAAAATGGGCAAACCAAAAGAAATGAAGAAACACAAAAAGGTGCGAGAGAGACAGAATGTGTCGAATCTAAAAATAGAAACGAAAAACAAATTTTATTGTGAATGCCGCGCAGCAATTGGCTGCGAATTTGGCTTGTAGTTTCCCTGTTAGCCGAGGCTGTTTAAGACGATGCAATTTCGGAAGCCAGCGCCGTTCTAACTTGTAATGTCATGGTTCGAACGCCAGCTCCTCTGCCAGAGAAAATTTTTCTTAAGTGTCAAAAATTCAACAAAATTAGTTGCAATTAATTATTTTTAATTATTTAAAAAGAAAAACTAAAAGAGAAAACAAACTTTCCTTGCGGTCTTGAAAAGCGTGTATTAACGAGTCAAATGTCCTTATTATGAGTATGGTGGGCGTATTTTAATATAAGACATATGTTAAATACGCTCACTGCGTATGGTCAAGGAGATAAATGTTCAAATATGAAGTCTCTAGCTTTATTAGTTCTCGAGATATGTTGTCGCATACAACCAGACAGCTAAAACCACTTAGTTTATGATATATAGTTTATGATATATGGGGTCTACCATGGCTCGTTCTGCATGTTACATACATTTGCATATTTGCACCTTGCCTCTTTGGTTACAGGGTATAAATATATTCTTTTAGCACAGAGCCAGCTCGAGGAAAACTTGTTGATGCTAATATTCATAGATTTCAGATAACTATTTGCACTATTACATATACATATACTCGTATATATTAGAGTCAAACAAATAAAAAAGTAAACTTTCAAAAATCTTTCTAGAACCATTTAAATTGCATGCTGCACAGCTCACAACTAATTGCCTTAACAAAGTAGAGCGTAGATCACTCCCAAGAGCACTTCAAAAGTCGAATTAAATTTGAAAATTTCATTTTAAACAATTAAACCCAGAAACTCGTTCTGTCTGGTATACAAAGAAAAAAAAATAAACTTTAATAACAACAATATTGCAGACAATTTGAACAAGCCAAATAAAAATATTCAGACGAAAAAAAATACCCATGCAAACCTCGAACCGCACTCAAGCGTGTACCGCAAACTTTTTATTTTAGTTTTTTGGGGGCTACTGGTATTTCGAGCAAGCAACAAAGCGAAAAAGAAAATAAACGAAAAATTGACGACAGCTGCCACACAAACCAAGGGCCGTAAGACATACGGACGGACGGGCAGACGGACAATACATATAGTCTGAGTTTGCCGACTGTGACTTGGAGATACAGCTCAGCTGCAGCTTAGTACACAGCATCAACTTCAACTTCAGCTGCAGATGCAGATGCAGATACACAGCTACATATCTACATATCTACATACAGAGTTCAGAAGAAAAAAACATAAAAATAAATACGAAAAATTGCAGCGGCGACTGTTAAATGGTAGCCGAGCATGTAGCAGAAAACTCAGCCACAGTGCCACAGTTATTCTATGCCACAATGTGGTGCCTACCACTTAGCACAACACTCATTCGTTGTCTGCAACAACGTTCCATGATGCTGGCAACATTTGCCGTGTTGCAAGTTTTTGTTAAGAACGTAAATCTTGGTGGTTTTTTTTCTTTTTTCTTTTTTTTGATAATGTAACGCCGCCAAATAAAAAAAGTAAATATGTAGCAAAAGCTGCATGCAGCATGTAGCACATTTGACATATGTGCCACTGTGTGCATTAATATGCGCACAAGTGTATCGTCGCATGCAGTTGAAGTGCATAAGAAAGGTAAAAAACTAACTTCTGAAATTTTTATTTGCTTATAAACTTAAAGAACTGCGAGTAACGGCAACAGCATGAAAAAAACCAAATTTTGCATCATTTTTGGTCTTATACGTGAGTGAAGTGCAGAAGAAACATGCATCTCAGTCGAAGATGACATGTTTATATCCTGTACAACAAATGACATGTACATATGTGCATCCGATATAGCTTTATCATATATACTTTTTTTTGTTTGTAAGCACTTTACCCTCACGTACCGTCAGAGCCTCACTTGTTGATCAATGTAAGGTTTTCTGCAAGAAATTCTACTGCACCTACGGCCAAACTCTCTATAAGTCGCTTTGCAGTATGGTCCATCAAATCGTGAAGCTTTACTTTCGCCCTATTCTTTTTACTTTCTTTATAAAGTGGACTTGAGTCCAATTTGGCTGCCTAACAATCTGTAGCTAGGGTGTAATTTCAGTTGAAAACTCCACAGCTGACTAAGAGAACGTGTGTCGTCTTATTGTTGTTGTGTAATTACACCCTGAAGATGACTCGCGATGAGGGTCGAAATATATTGGTGAAGAAAACATAAATTGTGTTTTAATTTGGACCTTGAGCCTGCTAAACTACATAATATAATTCAAAGGTCGTAACAAATCGTAAAATAAAATACTTTTCCTTGCAAAGCTACAAATCAATAAATAATCCAAAAGCGACTGCGAAAGTAAATATAATCCTCTGGAGTCTCAATGGGTTCGCAATAGTTATTTGTTGGAAAACGTTTCCAACAGATGAATTGTCGGTAACGCTTCTGTTTCTTCTACAAGCTTTCTTCTCCTTGTAATGCTTCAACACTCTTCCATCGGTTTAGTGGGTCTTCTACCGTAGAGTTCTTCTGATGGGTTGTTCTTATCTTTCAAAGAAAGCAAGTTCTGTAAGCCAGCTATTGTTCCTGGAAGCGACCGGAGGATTGCCAGTTGAATGAAGTTGGGGTTTCAAATCCTCTAGGTCGAAATTCATATCTAATATAGTAATTACCTGAAGTACGCACAAATATTCCACCACGTTGACATAGGTCATTAGTATTTTTTAACCATATAAAGGGTTAAATTTTATGCAAAAATATAAACTCCCAAGTACTTCAGCAGCTGTACATGCTGCGTGTTTTTCTTCTTTTATGTTTATGTCTATGTCGACTCGACGTCCGATGTTGATAAAGAATATATATACTTTAAAGGGTCTGCCACGCCTCCTTCATCATGTTACATTTGCTCACACTTAATATACCCTTTTACCCAATGGGTACAGGGTATAAATAATATACACTGTAGACAACATATATAGTAAAAAATATAGTCGCGCACATTTTTTTCATATTACTCTCAGCGTTTCCAATATTCTTTCAAAAAAACAGACTCCAGCTGCCTCGCATATATCCTTTCAACTTCTCAGCCACTCGACAAAAGTTGTCGCATACTTCTCACGGTTTGTGCGCACAAACAAATCTACGGAAAAACGAAAGAAAAAACCTAAACGCCGCACAACGAAAACAGTCCGAAATGTAGTTAATTACAGCAAGTAGTTGCGCTAACTTCATCCCTTCGCCAAATTCGGCATCGTTGGAACATGTTCAACACTTACATGCGCAATAAAACTATTTTATGGCAAAACTTTGCGGCGCACACAAACAAACAAATGAACACACAGATATACACAAACTGCAAGTTTATTTAATAAAACTTTTCTCGAGTACTTTAAGAAATTAACGAAAGAAAAAAAAAACCGAATTTATTTCGAAAGTTATACATGGAGCAAGTTACTTTTGACAGTTGGACGCAATTCTATAGAACTATGTCTACATGGGCACAAATAACTGGGTGGGGGTGGCTAAGAAGTATCTAGCGGATTGAACAATTGTACGCAATGCAATCAATTTATGCAAATTTCACTTTGCAAATTTTAACTTTGCTTACTCGCTGCAGTATAACTTGCTGTTTAAATAATCATGCGCGACGCCCGTCTCGATGTACAACATGGCGTATGAATAATAGATTTTTATTGTAATGAAGGCAAAAACAATGAGATTTGAGATCTCTGCCTCGTTTTGACACTGCGCAATAACGAAATTTTAATGTAATTGAATTGAAGAAATGCGTTTGCGCAACGCTTAAATGAAACAAACAAGAGATAAAAATGGGAAATGAAATGCGAAAACGGCACGCAAAATGGCGCGAATTGTATTAAATATTAAAATTTATTATAGTAGGACGAACAAAGAAAATCAAAATGAGCAACATCGGACTTCAACCAAAAGTACTTCACAAGTAAATATTCTTGTAAATATTCTTGTAAAAGTTCCCAGCTGCTAATGCCTTACGTGAAGTGTTAAAGTAAGCAAGTACTTACTTAAGAGTGTGAGACTTCTATAAGTACAGTAAGTAATTATATCGATAATAAGATATTTAAATCTGAGACAAAAAGTTTAATATGAGATGCTCAATAAACAAATTAGCAAAAAAAATAATTAATTAAATAATAATTCTTGAAAAGTAACGGAAATGCAGAAAACATCTGACAGGAATTACATGGATTCAGTATCCTGAATGGCGCTGACAAAGCTTCACAAAAAATGGTGCCCGCACTATTAAAAGCTGGTTGAGCTACGGTTTTAGTTTATATGATAACATATTTTATTATTCATTATACAGATAAAAAAAATTGGAGTGTCTGTTTGTAATATTAAAATAACCGCTTTTTACTAAATACATGTGGATGCATACACGGTCATATACCAAAATAAATTTTTTTACAATTTTTGTATGTCTATCTGTTTGTTCCGGATAATCTCTGAAACGGCTAGACCGATTTTGACGAGACTTTCACTGGCAGATAGCTGGTGTAATAAGAAATTATTATTATTTATTTTTATTAATGTTTTATTAATTTCTAATTGCTACTGACGAAGCTGCATTATCTCTTTCTGTGGCGTTGCCGGCATCAAACACAATAACAACAACAGCAACAGTAGCCACAAGTACAACAACAACAAGAACGTATATGACGATAGAGTACAGCAACAACACCAACAAAAAGATCGTATATGACGATAGAGTAGTGTGGACGTACGAACCATATCACAAAGAGGAGACAAAGAATAGGGAAACTATATAGAAACGTGCTTTATCTCTTTCTCTCGCAGAATGGTCGCGTACAACGTCGCGGGGACCATCTAGTTTTATAATAAAAGTCGTACAATTAAAATTAGCAATCCTTAGTTATTGGTGGTAAATATACGTGATACGAGCAAAATTTGTTTTAAGCATCATTCTGCCATTTTTATTATGAGAAACTCACTTTGTTATATCAGTATTAAAAAGACTTTCATACAATAATATAAAAAAAACTGAGGGTTTATATGGTCGATTACGAAAAATGTTCTAATAAGCGTTGTTAAAAGTGTCCGTACCATGTAATTCCCCAAACAGAGAAAGTAATTCGCATTTGGGCAGACACTAGAACCAGACTAAATCAGTTTGATTATTATTTCTTCGAGAATTATTTGTTATATGCATCAGAAATACCCCTTGTGATCTTAATTCGTCAATTTTATCATTCAAAATTCTTTGCTACTGTTGATATAGTTTCGCCCCGTGAAATGTACTTTTAAACGTGAAAAAACTTGCACGCGCCAATACAAACAGATCTCTTGAATACGAAACGTAAAGCTCAAGCACATAGGTATGTACCTATGTGCTTGTATATTTTTTGTGGTTCTCTTCTATATAATACGCATCCGTTCGCAGTTTGTCTGAAAGTTTCTAACGGATTAAATAAGGCATTATAGATCCCATAAAGTATATAAATTATTGATCAGCAAATCGAGCCGTGTTGATCATGTAAGTTTGTTATATCCCGCCCTGGATGTCAAAGGTATACTAAGTTTGCGCAAATGTACAAATTATTGATCAACATCAAAAGTCGAGCCGCTATAGACATGTTCGTTTGTTTGTCCAACAGTCTGTTTCAACGACGAGTACTTGGAGATAGATATCAAAATTTGGAAAATTTCGACTCTCCTATTCCCTCTTCAAATAAAGTGTATTAAACGAACGTACCAACCCCTCTATAAGGGGTAGTCCTCATACAATATTGCCTCCATTTTTGAGTTTTGGTATGCACATTTTTGCACTTTTTGTTGTCAATTAGGCTAGAGATGAAAAAGTTGTAATATGCCACATAGGTCCAGATTAAACCACTATAGAATATTGCCCCTTACAAATCTATGGTTTAAATAAGGAGCCCTAAATAAGGTTCAGAATAAATAAAAGCCGATCACACTCGACCGCAGCATTCTTCTTGTTTATAACTGAATTAATAACCATTTTGTAGGATTTTGCCAAAAGCTTAATTACTTTTGATAGTCACTGTATATCTATTAATTTACCATTTAATGTTCACTTCACTTTAGTACGAGCTCTACCATTGCTTTGTAAATATCATTCTTAAAATAGCAATTTTCACTAACGATATTTTATATGTGCTCATAGTAATTATTAATATTTGTTTATTAATTTATATGAATCCAATAACAAATGACTTAAAATTTTGTATAAGTATCTTTAACCTATACAAATGATTTTCTCAGATACACCATTACCATCCGCCGTTCCCTTCATATCATTTTCCCGCTCAGCCATTATATCCAGCTCATCCACCCACTGAAAAGCAACAGTAAATTAAATGCATTTTGTTTGGCAATTGCATAAAACTCATTTTAGCAAAAAGCTAACAAAACGCCTACTCACATACATGGACGGACAGACGGACAGACGGACAAATCGCACATGCAGCAATGCAATCGCTCACTCAGATGCAACAAAGCAGCAACGTCTAAAAACAAACAAACAAGCTGCAACAAATTCAACAACCTACATGCGAATTAACGATGATGCAGTCAGAGAGGATGACGCTGCCAGCTGCTGTTGTTGCTGTTGCAAAATCCGGTCCAAAAGCAGCTGTTAAATGTCAGCGGAGTTAAGTGCAGCATTGGGTGTTGATGTTGTTTAAGTTGTTTAAGTTGTGTTGTACTGTGTGTGTTTTTAGCGTTTTGCACAGTAGCACTTTTCAGAAAAATCATAATTTTCCACTAAAAATGCTAAAAGAAACAACAACCGAGCAAGCAAAGACATTAACTTCGGTAAAACCGAAGATTTAATACACTTCACATGGTTGTTTGTCGAATTGTACAAGTATATACATACATCTCAACTAATACAAGTTTCTTTAAATTTGTAAAAGAAATTTCGAAAAACCTTTCTCAGAATGGTTTCTTTTTTCATAAGGATATCTACAATACAAGCAATGTATCTGATATGATCCACGTAGCGTCTATGAGGTGTGTAATTTGGGGGCCCCATAATATCTATTTTTTTGGCTCTTATGATATGAATTCTTAACGGAACGTAAACTCCAATGTTCCAATGAAAACATCAACTCACCAACTAATGCAAATTGCCACGGAATACTTTAATTTCGGTGTATGATACTTTTCTTACAAGCCATTTCCAAAGGCATGAAACAAGAAAAGTGATCATAGTAATTATTTCTACAATTTGCCCAAGAACTTACCAAAAGGAAGGCTAAAAAAGGATTACCAAACTCCAATGAGAAAAGCAAAGCTTTATTTAGTGTCTGCCGATTCTATTCCTGATGAAGGGAATATAGATGAACTGACTGTGGTTTTCAGATACGTGGAAGGAATGCGGCTAATTTAACACTTTTTGACATTGGTACCCAACTGTAGACATAACGGTAAAGAGATAGTAGCAGCACTTGTTAAATGTTTGAAAGATTTGTGCATAGACATACAACACTGTCGAGATCAATACGATAATGCGTCAAATAAAATAAGAAATTATCACGGCATGCATGCTTTGATACTGGATTTGAATCGTTACGGTATTTATTTAAATTTGGTTGGAAAAATAGCTGTCATACACGTCCTGCTGCTGTCCATTTTTACGAGTTTAGACAATAACTTTTCGTTTTTGTTTTACTGCATTCTCTGCCTAATACCAGATTTTTAATGAGAAATCCTGAGTGCAACTCACAGATTCAAGAGGTATCGATTGAGATCCACATTGACGAAGAGCAAGAGGCGATTTCGAAGATTTCGAAGAGTTATTAAGAAAACTCTTCTGAAAATTGAAGTCTACAGTGAAATCTGGCACGCCATTCTTGAAAGAATCGATTTTTCCAGCAGATATTTACATAGTTCTACTATGGTACTCAGTAATGCTGTTAAAGTCTTTAAAATCTTTTTTGAATCAAAAACAAATTTTTTTAAAAACTATGAAAATAAGGCGAAAAAATTGACAAAACTACAAAAGTTCGAGAATAAAAAAAATATTTCGAAATCATAATTGCGCAGATTTTTCTCATCACCATATTATTGATTACAATCTGAAGAACGATGGTTTGAATCAAATTTCACTTTTTCCCGATCTTTATACTCCGAATTCTACCTACATTATCTTAAAGACGAAGACCATTCGCTGCAATAATTCAATTCAATTCCTTCAATTGAATAATTTCCTTCTGCAAATTGTCGCGTCTTCGACGTTTCCTACTGGGTGTTACAGACCTTCAGCCAAAATAATTTTACTAATCCCACTATGTATAAAGGGTATACCTATAACACAAAACGCCAAACTTTTCCGCTATGAAAAGTGGATTCAAGTGACTTTTAAGCGCAAGGCGTGAAAGGCGTTCGCAATACATTCCAAGTGGTTGACTTAACTGACTGCCAGACTGACTGACTGGAGTCATTTGTGTTAAAAGCTTTGCCATTTAAGAGTGTAAAACGCAAAAGTGGCAAAAAGTAGTACTCGACGTGTATTTAATTTGACAGTTGAATGAGACAGCAACAAGAACAACAAGTGAATGACTTTCCGAGTGCAATTCCGCATTAAAGAGTTGCAAAGTATCTCTAAATGAGTCAAGTGAGTGGATATGAAAATGACGCGCAGTCTGCTTTGTCTGCATGAGTGGGTGTATTAAATAGGCAGCTGAGAGTATGTATTCTAAAGATAAATTTTATTTAAGTTGCTAAAAACAAACTAAATGAGTTAAGCAATTTATTGCATGAGCAACCAAATACAAAAGCAAACAAAAAAAACAAACAACCCAGGCGGCAAAGTCAAAGTCGCAAAAATAATTTAACAAAAAACAAGTAGGAAATTGAAATCAAAGCAAAATACCAACAGCTTCAAAGGCTAGAAAGATGCTACTAACAGCAGAAAAAAAATAAAAAAAATAAAAAAATAAAATTAAAAAATAAAAAAAAAGTTTACTTAAAAAATAAGTTTTAGCAAAGTGGCAAGAAGAAGGAGCAGCAGCGGCAGCAGCGGCAGCAGCAGCTGAGATAAAAGCCGCTATAAAAACTGTCAAATAAACATCAAAGCGGATGCGCTTGACATGCTAAAATATACTTTATAGTTGTACTATGTCGCCTTTCATATATAGTTACTTAGATACAGCTACAGATACATATGTATCTATGTACTTGTATCTAGCTCTGTATGTGTGTTTTGCTAATGGACATAACGACAGACTGTATGTCGAAGAGTACGTCAGAGCGTCTGTGAGACAGCGCGGCATCTAAAGTAATAGCAATAGCATAAACATTGATGGCATAAACGCTTTTCAAGTGAACGGCGAGCTGAGTGGAGTAAGCGAATAATGAATGCGTTAAGCTAAATGTAAAGGGTTAACCAACTATGTCCAACAAAACAAAAAAAATGCTTACATTTAAATTTGAAATATAACAAAACTGCTTACTTACTTACTGCTTAGATCTTTACACAATTTATGCTTTTCCAATTGAATGTTTTACATTTTAAAATTTACAAATCTTCTTCATATAAATAGTTTACTATCAAGAACGTACGAGCTTTAAATTAGCATTCTCACTTCGGTTCAATATAACAACACAACATAATTGATATACATACATACGTACATACCACGAACTTATCGCACTACGAACTAGACGCACTAATCAAGCAGCAATGTATGTTGCTGTTCTCTCATTCCCTTTTTCTCCTCACCTTCTATTATGCCACAGACTAACTAATCCAACAGTGGTACACTGCGCGCCGTCTCTTGCATTATATGCAGCTTACTGAATACGCATATACAATGCAAGCAAATAGACAGACAAGAAAATTTCAGCAAACGTCACTCGCATGTGTTTGCTGTTGTTGCTTACTGGTATGTCTGATGTGCTCTCTCTTTTCCTTTCTCTCTAAATCATCGTTTTTAAAAACTCTTATTTCGCTTCATATATTTATTTATTTCAAATGCTGTGAACTATAAACTTTCAATTAAAACTTAATATCACTTATAGGCATCTTGTGCCTATCTGTTAAAAATAATTATATTTGATGTTCTTAAATACCTGAGGTCTTCGTTGACATGAAAGTCGAAAGAAAACGTTAAGAAACTTTGCTCTCTCAAATAGACTTCAACGTCAGCTGTTAGTGAAGAAGCTAACTGTATTGAATGATCAAAGTTTTCAGACAAAAAAGTTTTCAAAGTTTTCAGACATATCAATATTTGCCCTCCCGAATTTCCAGTGATACTGTATTTGGTAATAGTTTGATATCTAGAGCATATTTTCAAGTTATACAAAAGGCGTCCGACATGAATTACTGCCTCTCGTGCCATCTTTTTTTATACCATTCACACATAGTGTGAAATGGTATTATCAGTTTGTCTGAAAATTTGTAACGCATCAAAGGAGGCATCGTAGACCCCATAAAGTATATGAATTCTTGATCAGCGCGACGAGACGAGTCGATCTAGCCATGTCCGTCTGTCTGTTTGTCCGTCTGTATGTTGTTGTCCATTTTTTGGGGACCAATTTAAATGCTATCCTGTTGAAATTTTGCACATACACTTATTTTTATTGCAGTTTGATAGAGTGTCAAGATTGTTCCGACACGCCCACTTTTTGGGGTAGCCCCCATAGATATCTAAGCCCACTTTTGCCTTTTTTTATGAAAACTTCTTTATTAAAGTAAATATTGGGTTGAAATGCGATATGGTACCATTTTATAGACAGCCGCCTAACATATATAGACTAATGGGAGTGGCCCGCCACTTTTTGGGGTAACCCCCATACAAATCCCACGTGCAATTTTGTGTTTTTTATGAAAAAATTCTTCAATTAAATCAATATTAGCTTGCAATTTGATTTGGTGGATTTAAGTGGACAATCGCTTCATATACATATACAAATGGGCGTGTCCCGCCCACTTTTTGAGGTAGTCTCATATAAACCCACAGCTCACTTTTATGCATTTGTATGGAAAACGTCAAAATCAACTTGAAATTCGATATGGCGGCATCTTACACATCAACTACATCGCTTCATGCACATCTACTAGTGGGAGTGTACCGACCACTTTTTAGGGTAGCCCCAATTTAAACCCACACTTTTATGTTTTACAATACTATTTAAAATTTCGTATGAATGGTATTTGAGCTTCGGTTCAACCGAAGTTAGCGTTTTTTCTTGTTTTTAATTGAGTACGGGTCAACCCTAATAGCACTAATACCTTACATAAGAGTATTGAACAATAGTTGGAGACATGTTCCATCCCAGTCCATTGGTGTCCTACATTTATATATAGAGCGACAGTGACTTACTTATGTGGCGTTACAAGCATTTATCGGTCACCACAGTCTAGTGCACGCTGGTGCCAGTTGTTCGTAACATTAAGTTTGTGGAGGTCGCCCCAGTCATGGACTTTCCAACGCATACTCGAACGTTATCCCGGGGGTCGTCATTAAAGGGGGACCGTATCCGAAGCATCCTCTGTATTTTCACTGGTAATAGTTTTTTTTTTAAGTGGTGGGAACCAAACACAGCTCACCAACCCTTAATTATGTTGGTTACCTCGCTAACAAATGCTCACTCCGAGACGTATGTTCAGATGCTACTCATGTGAGCTGCTTATGCCGTTTCAAACCGGATTTCTCTGTCCACAGGAAAGTTTTTCAGTGTGGTCGTCTTGAGATCACAAAGGCTCCCAGTGAGCTTAACATTTTTAGAACTTAGCAGTAGAAACTCACTTCGAATTTATGCAATAGTTTAAGCAAAAATATTATCGTCTGCATGCGTTGAATAACCCTGTAAATAGCAAGTTACTTCTGCCACTTCTACGCCTCGCCCGCAGCATTCACAAAACGTGACAAAAATTTTATATTGATGTCTCACCGCCCACCCTCCGATGCTGATGGTGATGCTGGCGCTGCTGATTATATTGCCAATAGCTGGAGGCAAGAATTTTTCACACATAGAAGAAAATTAATATAAAATCGCGGCTGCTAACTCTGCACAAAAAAAAAAGATCAAGATGTGTGAATTAGAGGCGCAAAAGTTGAAAGCAACTACAGCTATATCATCAACATTTTGTACAATATTATTTTCTTAAAAAAAAAAAAAAAAAACGTAGAAAAAATAGAAAAATAAAAATGTGCCTGGCATGCCTTTGAAGTGCGAGAAGTATCTCGCGGAATGCTGCTGTAGGCGTTACTGCGTTGAAGGCGACAGCAGCGGCATTGGTTCGTATTCATTGAGATACTTTGCGCATTTTTTCTGTTTTATGTGAAAACAATTTGAGAACATATGTCAATGTAAGACAGACGGACAGATAACTAGATAGGTTGGCAGGCAAGCGGGCAGACGGCTTTGGTGATTGTATTAATGTATCCAAGCAGTTTGCATCTTGGCGACATACTTCAAAAGCTGCACATTAGACACGTTCAAACTTAATCTAGTAAATATCGCATATTTTATATACATTTTTATTGTTTTTCTTTTTTTTTATATGTGCGCACTTGTGCGCTATGGCATTTTTTATCTATTTTTTATATCGTATTTTTTTGTAAAATGTGACTAAATTATTTAAAAAATTTCTATAACATGCTAATGCGTATCTTTTCTGTTCTCTTCTTTTTCATTGCAGGTGTGTATCTGTATTATACAAAAAAAAAAAACACAACCAAAATGAAGCATCATAAACTCTACTATGTCAATGAGTCTCGCGTGTCTCATCTCGTGGCATTGGTATTTACAACAGCAAGAACAACAACAACAGCCAGTTTGAAATTGAGTGCGCTGTAAAAAAATTTTACAACCGCATGGAGAAATTTTTCTTGTATTTATTTCTGTGCCAGATACAAAAGTATCTCAGTAGTTGAATGCGTATCTTATCAGCTACACTACATGCATTATTTACACAATTTGTTGTAGCTTCTACGCTTTAGCAATCAAATTACAAAACCACGCTCAATGAAAGAATGATTACAACACAAAATGCGATACAAAATTTGATTGACATTTGATTGACAAAATGAGGCATGAAATACTGAAAAAAATAACAAATTATAGGCTGAAAAAAATCAAACAAAAAAAATTTGTTTTCGTTTTGGCAAAATACAGCAGTCATGTCTTTGCCAACTTAGTTGGCTGTCTGACTAGTTGGCAACACGATAAGCAGCAAGTGTTGCTAGCGCCAGCTGAGCGTATATAAATGTATCTATAAGTATGCATGTAGAATATCTTTGAAAATATATCGTATATAAACAACATAACGTGTAAAATACCAGTTAAATGATATTCAAGCAGAAATCTGCTTGGTTATTAAGCGAAATTAACACTTTTAAGTTAACGACTATAACAACAACAATTAAATAAATGAAAGCGTTGAGTGACGATGCTAAGATACAGTGAACGGTTCCTTTTGTTTTATTTCGAATGCGATGCCGCCACCACCATTGCTTAAAGAGTCATCTGCCATTTGTTCAATATGGCGCGTAAAAAAGATTTTACCGACATTATAGTAACAACAACAACAATACAAAAGCCTTCATAGGCGCATAAAAATATGTACAAACATACAGATACACATGAACAAACATTTACGAGAGTGGTTTGAATAGTATTTGAATGAAAACTAATAACTGCAAAAATTCTGTTTCTCCATTATTGTCGTTTTTATTTTCAGAAACATTTTGCGAAAGTGAATTTGTTTTCAAATTTGAATGTTTGAATTTGTTTTCAAACTGATTCGGTTGAAACTTTTGGAAGGACTTTTAGATTTGAAATTACCTGGTATTGAAAAATGTAAAATTCACATGCTAAATGCCAAGAGACTGCGAAACGCTTAACTCTTCCAAAAATGAAAACCGAACCAAATTTATGTTTTAACTTACGTAAAGTCTTCCTGACACTGAGAACCGGAGCAGGCCTGTAAATTCGTTAATAAGTATCTTCCTACAACCAAATGGAATTCGTTCAAGCTAGATATGTTAGAGCCCTCATCAGAATGCGGCCAAACCAGCAAATGATACATTCATATTAAAATGAATGTGAATGCAAGCGCGCATTAATATAATGAATGTGAATTGAATGAATGATTTTGGGAAATTCATATTCATTCTAATTCATTCGAGACCAGTGAATTTTCAATGACCGAATGTTTATAAAGTTGAATGCCATGAATGAATGAATGTGATAGATTATAATGCACGAAACGTATATATCTGTCTCTTTCTCTTTGATTACAGTGTATGTAAATGCGTAACTTCAAAAGTAGAGCTAATATGTTTTGATTACTTTAAAATCACATAAATATTAAAAAGTATTTATTAACAGCATATTTGAAAAGTATATTATTTTATCCATATATATATATATATATATATATATATATATATATATATATATATATATATATATATATATATATATATATATAAATCAAATTGAGTATATATATACGTGGTCCTTTAGTGTTAAATTCACGTCTTCATGTTTCATTTTTAATATGTTTACACACTCACACAAAAAACAAGCAACATATTTTATTTTTGCGCAGCTACGGTTTTTTTTTATCAATTAGCAACCTGCCACCTCTTTTCAGAAACTCTGTCATACTGCTTATAATGGTTTCGTTAACAATTAGCAACCTTTTACTTTATGTCAGTATATCTTTTATTCTCATTGTCACTCGATCTACCTTGCGCTAACTAACATTCGAACATCAGTTCGGCTACAGAAAGTCTTCGCGTTGATGTCAAAATTGATTGACAACTGAATTTATTTGAACCTTCGAAACATTCGAATGAATGTATGAATGTTTCGAATGTAATGTGCATTAATAGTGAAATGAATTAAGACTGCAGTATTTCATTCAAATTGAATGCCAATGAAGTGGAACTCATTCTGTATTGAATGAAATGAATGTGTTACATTCATCAATTGAATGTGAATGAATGACTATTCATAAAGCAACTGTTATGAATTAATTCATGCTACAGTACTAACATATACAGTTAATCGAAACGTTTCAAACTACTCACGTACATAGCAAGACACATGAACCGCTTCATTCCATGCCATACCACTCGATTCTCGAGTTGACTCCACTCATTATCGTTCGGCGAGTTTAAGCGCGCTGTTTGTAATTAATTTCCGTTTGTGGTCCCGCAAAAAACAAAAAAGAAACATCTACTACTACAACAAAAACTGCTTAGTAAACCACAAGAGAGCAACAACAATAGCAACAACAACTACAACTTAAAATCAAATAAGCCCAGAATGAGTTAAACAAAAAAAGAAGAAAAAAAAAATTGTTAAAAACAAAAAAACCAGTTCGGAAACACGAAGCGGCTCGAAACGCTCGAAGCGGCGTGATTAAGCAGCGCTGCTGAGCAAAGTGGAGTGAAGCGGGGCGGCAGCTGTTATGATATAGTGAAGGTGAAGTAAAGTGCGGTGGTTAGGAGATGCCGTGAAGTAGAATGGAGGCAAATAACATGGGCACGGGTTGGCATGTCTGTTTGTCCGACCGACCGACCGATCGACCAACCAAACGTATGACTGTCTATAGTGTATATCGTACAAAAGGCACGCTTGATCTTTTGTAAATGTGATAGAGACAACAACAAGCTGCTGAAGCGGAGTGGTGCGGTATGGAGTGGAGTGGTACGAAGCTTAAGTAAGACTTGGCGGCAGCTTTTACTTGTTGTTGTTATTGTAGTTGTTGTTGTTATTGTTATTGGCAGTGACTACAACAACATGGTCGTGGTCGTCGGCATCATCAACATCAGCAACATCAACATCGTCGTCGTCGGCGGCGGCGGCGGCGGTGGCGGCGACGTTTGTTTCACTTGATTTGTAACATTAAAGCAAAGTTATAAAAATGCCGACTTTGCCCGTTCACTTGCCCGATCAATCGCGATTGATCTGCTCTGAAGACGTCGGAAACGGCAACGGCTACGTCGACGATACAGCTTAGCTGGATCCCGCTCGATCGAGCAATCGTGGGTAGTGCTCAGCGCATTGGCGCATCGCAATGCGATTTTACAACAGTTGTGGCAGGTATTTATAATATTTATTAGCCACGCGGGACTTTGCCAACTCGGTGCTCGCAACTCGTGACGCTCTGAAAAGGCCTTCCAATAAATGTGGCTATGCTTAAGAAAATCCTCTTATATACGAGTATATGTACATATAAACTAGTTAGGTGCCACTGATAAAAAAAAAAAAATATCAAGAAAAAGCGTTGACTTCGGTGAAACCGAAACTTTAATGACCTTTACAGACTCTAGCTTCAAATTGTATTTATATATCATAACTATAAAACGTGCTTTGAAAATTAAAAAAATAAATACTATTTAGATTAGTTATGCATAACTCATTAGTTTAGTTATGCATTCATCGGAACAACTAGTCATTATAAGAAGCCATGTCCGGAGAATACGGCAAGTGCGCCAAAATATCCCAAATTGTGCGTTTCTAAATATTTTTTCCACGAATTTTGTGAAATGATTTTGTCATGTCTTTGCTCGTAGTTCGGCCGTATTTCTTGTAATGCACTTGAATCTTCGGCTTTGGTGTTGATATTGAAGAGGATGGCAACGATTGACCGGTCATAGCGAAGTTTCTTTTCTTCTTAGGGTTATGGTAGAATATTCATTTCTGATTCCCAGTCACAATTCGACGCAAAAAACCTTTTCTTTCTTGCCTTTGAATCAGCTGCTCGCAAGTGAAAACTTTCATTTCAACCTCACTCAGTTCATATGGCACCTAATTGCCTTGCTTTTGAATCATGTCCATTGATCTCAATCGTACAGAAACTGTTTGTTGAGACCCTCACATTAACGGACCGAACTAATATGTACACCCGATTTAACTCTTAGCCGATATTGGTCTGTGTCGGCTCCATCTATTATAGGGGCCTTAACTTAACCAATGTTGAAACTTTTATTGCTTACTTACTTATTTGGCGCTACAACGGTTTATTGGCCTGGTGCCAGTTGTTGTTAATACCAAGTTCGTGTATGTCGTCCCAGATTTGGTATTTCCAACGCATGTTCGGTCGTTTATTCGGAAGTTGTCCCGGGGGTAATCATCAAAGGTTTAGCCTTCCTCTGAGTCTTCACTGGAAAAAGTTTTGCGCTGGCAGAATCAAATCCAGCGCACCAGCCTTTTTAAAATTTGCTTAACTCGAAACGAATATTCAGAGGCTACGTATCCTAAAGGACGTTTCTGAGCTGCTTGCGCCGTTTGTAAAATAATCGTTTTAGATCCTTTCCAAGTGAATGACAATCAATAACTTTCACCACTAATGTGGATTTCTGCAAACGACCATATCCCCCGAACCGACCCGAAAATTTTGCTGTCAATTCGCTGTATTCATGCTACGAAGCTGCGTAAGATGTATTTCGTATTTTTGTTCAGTTTCAGCAGATCTTGAGGCAAATGAATTGGTTCGAAATTTGTTCAAGGTATCATTCACGGTATTCTGACGTTCCATTTTTTTCTTCAAGTATAATTACCGAATTTCAGTTTGAAATTTATAAAACTGAGAACATAAAAAACCTTGCAGCACTCTTACAGACAGAATGATGCATCTCGATCAAAAGTCCATCGACTTTATTGGGTTACTCGAAACATTCTACAATGCATTACAAACTTTCTGGCAAACTAATAATACGCTTTTATCACTATGTGCGAAGGGTATAAATAAAAATAAAAAACGCTCTCAGCTGTTCCGACCCAATTAGCGCTTTTAATTAATAAAACTTGAAAAAGCCGCAGCGAAATTCTAATGGCTACTGGTTTTAAGCAAATGCTTTGCTATTTATTGCCAACGATAAGATTGCAGTCAACTGTATACAAAATAGAATTTGTGCAGATTTCTTATGGCGATAAGTCAGTCGATTATTTCGATCGATCGGCGTTTGCTCAATTGCCTCTGGGGGGAAAAACGTGTGATAAGCAATTGAAGTTGTAAATTAAACACATTTAAAATATACTTAGATACGACTTAGAATAATTAGAAAGTCACAAATGCCGCCGCCGCAGCAATGAAAAACACCAAAGCAAACAAATCACAATGAATTATCGATAAAAAAAAAAAACGAAAACGAAATACTATAAATGAATAAACACATAAATATCTACAACAGCGACAACAAGTGAATCTAATGAGGCAGGCAGGGGCTCTTCCAAACCGGCGTACCGCTTCAGATACTATTCGAAAGTCATTCAATCGATCACTATATTCGTTAGAATCAATCGATTGGGTGTGCATACAAAGTTCAGCGACTTGAACTTGAATTATATTCGAAAAAAATATCATAAAATGAAAGACAAAACGCTGCCGAAACGTATCGAAATCGAATTCGCATGGTTAGTCATCCGCCTTTGATCTCGCCTACTGCCACATAGGGCGTATGCGCAATGGAAATGCGATTGCGATCCGAAGAAAAACATATATAAAAATATAGCTTAAATGCTTATCGAAATTATAACTGACGGTTTTGTTGTTTGTTATTTATGCAAATTGCCGCCATTGAAAAGAAATAGGAAAAAAAAACTAAAGCGAGTTAAATTACTACATATAATAGAGGTACGCGACTACCTGATGCTCTGCACAAACCAACTTATATATATTTTTAGCCTACGAACATAGGAAGTCTCCATACTCGTTTTCAGATAGACTTCGTAAAAAGACGGACATGGCTAATTCAATTCGTCTCATCGAGCTGATCAAGAATACATATACTATTTGGCGTACCCTTCAATGGGTCTGTATGAATCCATCATGTTTTATGCTTCAACTTTAGGCATCATTGTGATAACAGCGCAACATACTCCACCATCAACTTTCATGAAATTGTTTCGTATCTGTTGTATTTTTAGGGAGTAAGTTCCGAGTTAGCTTAGCAGCTTGTTGCAGCTTTAAAACGTTTGGAACGTTTGGAATACAGCATAGGTTGGTTGGTACGCAAGAATCTTCTTGTCGTTTCACGTATAGCTCTGGTCAGTATGTCCACCGAATCATCAATAGTTAAAGAACTTTCGATGCTATGAATTAAGAATGGAAAAAAGTATCCAACATTTAATTCGATATTTTGATAAGAAGGTGAATGTACCTCTCTGTAGAAAAAAAAAGAACATTACATCAAGTTAAATCCAAATAAGTGTCTGGAGAGTAGAGATTTCCCAGTTAATTCCTTCCATATATGTATTTTGACGTAGGACAATGTCTTTCTCAAAGTAATGTGTGGTTTTTTTAAAATTGTCTTGCATTTTGTTGCTTGAAGAGAAGAAAATAAGTCACTAAGCATAATTTGAAAGAAATGCGACATGTATTAGTGATCGCTCCATTGATATCTGCCGGGGTCTGTTCCAAAATTACTAGACTTTATGTCGGAAGACAACATATTGCTTAATAAGAAATATACCACATGCTTATAAATTTTTCTTCAATGAAAACTTAAAATTTCAATGTTTATCAAGCTATAAAACCACATTGTATTCCGCCATTAAGTATAGTAAGTACTATTGGTATACTACTCACTATTAGAGTCGTGCATTTACGTTCTCGCCAGCAATTTAAAAAAAAAAAATTACAAAGCAACACAACATATTTAATAACAAATAAAATGTAAATTATATATTTTGTAGGCAACTTAATTATACCATATACCAATATACCATTTGAAAGATATGCATTTGCAGATGCATTGCACAATCTATGTTTTATCAAAACTGGTTGTTTTGGGCGTAAACAACTTGAATAATCGTCTCTCACACAACGAATCAAATACTCAGAAAAATATTTTCCACTCTAGCGATAGCATGCGAAAAGCCAGTTATCAATTAATAAGAAACTAAGAAAAAGAAGTTTTCGTATATTGCTTTGCATGCGCTTCGTTATTATTTTAGTGACAGTTTCACTGTTGGTAAAATTTAAATTGAATAAAATTTTCATCTAGATTGTTTCATTTCAACTGTTTCTTGCTTCAACTCTTCCGCTTGAAACGTTGAAGAGCATCAACATAAACAATCGATATTCAATGTATCTTTATATTAATTGGGAAAGTATTCAACTTTAGTGTTCTTCCATATTTTCAGCTTATAGTTCGTATCGAATAAATACCCAAACATTTTGAATTAATCTTCAGTGCATGATACGATGATAAAAAATTTCATTGGGACAAACAAAATAAGATGAGTGATTTCTGATAAGTTCAGCCCAAATGTTTATTTGGAAATAAAACCTCGGTTACTTCCTCAATTATCGAGGTACTGTCGAACTTTTACAACTTGAATTTCCTGTAAATCGATTTTTCTTCAATAACTCCAATTTCTATAGCTCGAATATCTTCACAATTCGAACAGAAGAATTGGCTCTTGCATGCTTAAGTAAAATTTTTTCAGAATTCCCAGACTATGAAAAAGATTTTTAAGTGTGCTCGTCGACTCGTTGTCGGCGTATTCGGCACCGCATGTCTGAAGTGCGGTCTCGTTCCAACTTACGGAACAGATGCTTCTTTTAAGTTTATCTATTGTTCGGGGAAATACCTATATGAGCACGAAATCTATATAAAAGAAAAGATCATTTATTGTGGCATCGAAATACTTAGGTTTTAACTTTTAAAATGTTTGTCTATTGAAGAAAAAGTCAAACTATTAAAAGATGTAGAAAATTGAATAAGTGGCTGTAAAATACGGTGTACCGACGAATACGGAGTCTTGTATTTCTGTTGGATGCAGCAAAAGAATGAAAAACATTTTTTTAAAAAGTCTACAAAGCAATTTTCGAATTTTTTTCAGCAGCAAGAAACCAATAAATTCCCAAGTCTGGAGGAATGATAAAGGAGAAAGAAGGAAGAAGTGTTCAATACCAATTACTGCATATTTTAACTTACTGTAACTAGAGTACTTCATATCGAAGTAATGAATAATGTGTGTAATACAATAATAATTACGCCAAATTTCGACAAGTTTAAATGAAGAATTTAAAAACTCGAAGAACATTCAGCAGTGAATCAAGCGTGCATAAGTGTACATTCCAAGTTTCAGATGAGTACGATTATCTCAAAACTTAAAACTAGAATATACAGAATGCCATAAACAATAAAAAGCCATGCGAACCTAATCGATTGAATTCGTCGAACTACTTAAGAATTCACAAAATAATTTGAATATCTGCGTCTCATTCTCTACACTACAAACTATCTGAAATACTGATAATGCCGCTTTTATAGCCTGGTTGCAGAGTGTTCAAATAAAAACATTTCGTTTGCACTATTAAAACGCACAAAAGTTGTTAATTAATTATGCAAATTTTGTTTAATCGATCTAACGCTCCGATACGATTCGATGAACAAATCAATACGCGCATAAATTTAAATTAAAATAAAAAAAACTTTTGGCATAAACAAATAATCTTGATAATCAAATGAAATGAAAAATTTAAATTTGGTAATGAAAAATTATGTGGTGCGCTAAAATGAAAAAGCTGAAAATGTTGGAAAAAAAAAAGATGGACTTCGTAAAGCTAAAAGTTAAATGCGCAGCTGTCCAAAGTTGATTTAATTAAGCCGTACGCACAAAGCGTCTATGAAGGATGAAACGATGGCACTCCGGGGAAATGAAATGCACATTACTCATACGCCACGTAGCATGAAAATGAAAAAGCGAAAGAAAAATAGATATAGCTAAACATTTGATAGATAACCCTGAGCATATGAACCAACGCTACATCTTGTCTTATAAACTTCCAACGGCCAGCCTATCATACATCATACAAAATTCATGAAGGCACATTTCAACATCATCATCAAGTATCTTTAACAGTGCCCGCAGCAATTACTTACATACGTGCCTACGTCTCTGAGCCTATGTATCTGTGTATCTGCTACGAAAGCTGCTGCTGCTGACCAGCGTGTGACCTTAGACAGCCTAACAACGTAGTCAAGCAACCAGCCTATCATTGCTCAATAGCTTTGAAACGCTTTAAATGCATCTGCTATTAGTTGATGGTTATTCAATGTTTAAATCTATTACGCAAATGGTCAATTTCAATTCAATCACATTGAAAAGAGCACAGCATGCGGTTCTGTTTGTGGTACTCGAGTTTAAAATAATCTGTTTCATATCTATATACAAAATGACTCAACAGTTTGTATGAATTCCAATGAGCAAAAAAAAAAAAAAAAGATACAAAAAGAAGAAAGATACAAACAAAAAAAAGCATGTTCTGGCTTATCTTGGCGCCACGATCGTTTGCGTCGTCGTTTGTTTCGTGCTGTATCGGCATGCTTTTGAAAAAACATCTTTTTATACACAATATATACGTACATATATGCTTAGCAAAAGGAAGAACAAAATGAAGATACAATGCAAAATTAGCTTATAAGTTATACAAAACCGTTTGGCGCGCGTTTGATGTTTTGCCTTTTATTCTTTTCGTACTCATATTTGAAATACAAAAGCGATAATTAAAATTTACCTATATATAGGAGAAAAAACGTCAAATATTATTAATTACGCTTATTTAAATACTAGTTGGCCCGTACGAATAAATCGCATGGTCGTCTATCACGGTATGGTAAAATAATTTAAAATTAACTAAATGCAACAGTACATGTTTATTAAACAAACAGTATTTTAAAGGTAAAGGTGCACCCTTACTTAGGTGGCTCTACAACCGTCTATCGGTCAAGGCCGAGCACCATTCGGTGTCGTTTGGTACGCGTCGGCGCCAGTCACTCGCAATCCAGAGCTTCTTCAGATCATCATAGACCTGATCTTGCCATCTTAAGCTCGAACGTCCTCTCTGATGCCGTCCTCCAATCACGTGCAGGTTTCCATCATAAACCTTTAGTGCTGGAACTACGGTGTTCATTCAGATGAGGTAACCAGCCCAGTGCAGCCACTGGAGTTTAATGCGCTGGACTATGTCAACCTCATCATACAGCTCATACAGTTCACGGTTCATACGGGTCCTAAACTCGACGCCAACTCTAAGGGGACCAAAAATCCCACGAAGAATCTTTCTCTCGAACACTCCTAAACACGCTGTATCCGTTGATGTCAGGGTCCATGCTTCTGCGCCATACATCAGGACCGCGATGATCAGTGTCTTATTGATTTTTATCTTCGCTCTACTTCTAATTTGATTGCTGAGCCCTAAGTAACAGTGTATAGCAAGCGTGATTCTTCGTCTGATCTCCTGGCTGGCGTTGTTGTCGCTGGTAATTTCTGTTCCCAGATAGAAGAAGTTTTCTACAACACTGAAGTTGAAATTGTCCATACTCACAGACTCAGGGTGCACTCACCTAAGTGAATTACAACTAATCTTCTGTGATCTATATCGGCAATATAAACAATATATAAATACATATTAAAAAAACTAACTAACAAGCAAAAAAAACTGTCAGCATTACACAAGAATCTGAGAAGAGCTAGACACGAGGTTTTTGAGGCATCGAACACCGTTGAATATTGAATATGTTATTCCAGCAAAATGTGCCGATCTTAGTAAGGATGAATTAAATAAGACCGCTGAAGTATTTAAAAAAGAGTGGTTTAAAGACAATTGAGGATTTTTCTGCGCAACTTTGCTAGTTTCAGTTGCTTGTAGTTTTTGTCTCTACGAAAATTAAAAAATTATTTTGCACAATCGGACTGGAGAGGAGCGCCTGAATGGTTTTGCTTTGCTGAACATGCATAGGGATTTGGAAGTGACTTCTGAAAAAATATTACATATTCTGCCAAAGGAGCGCTAAAAAAATGATATCACATTCTCTATGCGTTTCAGCTAGAATACTACGAGCTGTGGTTGAGCCAAATTTGTTGATTTTTTAGATCCTAACTATGTGATCACTGTAAAGAACGCTAACAGGTTTCACTTCAAAAAAGTGGATTCAGTGACTAAGCTATATAGTCCAAGTAATTTTCAAGAAATTAATATATGTTTAAAACATTATAAAATCAGCAACGCGGTCCGGCAGAACATAATCACATATAGCATGATCATAACCATAAATTCCTATTTTGAAGCAACCACAGCTCTAAGCAAACTGTAAAGTTATCTTATAAAGTCTCCTAATACAGTCTTATGCGAATTAGGCTTTTAATGAATTACTCTCACAAATCATATATAATATCTCAAACATTTTGGGGAAGGAGAGGATCCGGATCCGTCCCTGATTTTGAAATGATGATTAAATTCTGATGAATCTCCGAATCATATACCTCTGTCCGAAAATGCGTCATTCTGCCATTAAAAATATTAAGTATATGTTATTAAACTTAATTTCATGGGTCATTCTCCACCACGACAATGCGAGCTCTCACACATCGTTTCATAGCAGAGAGTTTTTGACCACTCAAAACATCGAATTGATGGCTACTCTCGATTATAGCACTGGCTTGGCACTCAATGACTTTCATTTGTTAACGTGCATCAAAAATAAATTGCAGTGTCTAAATTTTAGACGCCTAAAGACGTTGTTGAAGCCCTTAAACAGTTCGTTTTGGAATTACTCAATTCTGAGTGTCTTAATTCGAAAATCGTTTTTACATCAAAACGTACTGCGAATGTTTATACTCGTACTATAAAAAAAGCAAACTGCCCAATGGAATTGTCAGCTCTCACCCAAAAACACTTAGGCTTGCCAAGACATTCAATATACAAAGCTACCCTCGTTTTAATTGAAAAAGAAATCCATTTAGCTTGGTACAGCACATTGCTGCAAATGTTTGTAAGCCGTGACCCATTTCCTGCGCTCCATCTTTTCCCAATTTGTCTGTATAATTTTTTTTTCCATGAATTCTACTGCCATGCAAAAATTTATACATATATTTTTTTTTCTGTTGCCATCAAAACGACGCCTTTTTGTAGATTTCGCTTACAACTTCCTCGATGCAAATATTTCATTTTTAATTTGTTGCTTAATTTGCCGTCAACTCAACTCAACGCACGTCATAGTCTCTGTCTGTCTGTCTGTCTGTCTGTCTGTCTGTCTGTCTGTCTGTCTGTCTGTCTGTCTGTCTTCCTGGCTGACTGCTGGTCATCAACTGTACAGCCCAGTCCAGTCTTCACCAACATTTCTTTAATTTCATTACATCGTCGTGCTTTTCACTTAGTAGCTCATCAACTTCCAACAGCAAAAACACCAACAACAAGGACGACAACGACGCCATTTTATTTCGATGGCTTCCTTCCTTCTTTACCGTTTCCGTTTCACTTTACACCATTTTTGCACTTTAGCACTACTTGGGTTGTTTTTTTTTTTTTTTCGTTTCATAATTGCTTGAAAAATTATTCATGCATTTGAGTATGCAGAGTATGCTTCAGCACGCTGCTTTATTCGAAAGTTTCATGTTGCTGTTTTTCTATAATTTTCTTGGCTTTTAAGCTCCATTTTTCTCTAATATAAACAAAAAACAAAAAGAAAAGAAAAAAAAAGGATTTCTGTGCACTTTATGCCAGTCAGTGAGCCATCAAACGAACGAGTTCTGAAAATGCAAAACAATTATTCACAATTAGCCAAAGTAAACTCACCGACTTGCGCAACTTCATCGACTTAACAGCAGCAACTGCTGTGGCTGCGGTTGCATCCGTGGCACGTCTCTCTTTTCTATCTTTTTTTCTTTAATGTTTTTTTTTATGCTGAAAAGTAGTTAATTAGGTGTCTATGTTGTGACCTCATTTTGCGCCAGTTTCACTGCACTTCAAATGCTTAAACTTGACTGCACACGCCCATTGTATCTATAACTATTTGGCTGTCCATCTGTCTGTCTTTGTTTGAGTTATTGTTTTAGTGATTTTTATCATCTTTGGCAGCGGGTTTTTCTTTTCGTTAGTTGTATAAATTTCAATTGGACGCGACTCCAAGTTCCTACATTCGCTCGTTCATTAATTGTGGTCGCCGTCGTTGTCTGTGTCAGAGCAACACTTAACTTCATTAACACTTACATGCGAGATACGCGATACATTGTTGTGCGAGATAGATACTCGCTAGATACATACAATGCGTGCACTTGGCATGCCTTTGTTTTTCATGACTCTACTACACTACACTACATGCCGCTCTAACCGTCAACTGGCGGCATTACTATCATATACAATTATGAAGTTTATCTTTAGTTCATATCTTTGAAACATTTTTGTTGTATTGTCTTCTTGTATTTCTTTTTTTTTTTTTTTTTTTTTTGGTGTTGAGTTTTTCTGAATGTGCGTCAGTATTTCATCTGTCCAATATTTTTTTTATATGTCGGCGTTAGCTTTTGTTGCTCATATATATTATTTTTGTATAACTAGAAGGTCTTCATGAAGCTGCACAAAACACATTGATACTCTCATAACAAACCATTTTTTGTAGGCTTTACTTTATTATTATAAAGTAGCTTTGTTATTTGGATAAAAAAAAAAGTTTTTTTTCTGTTTAGCAAACTATCAAATAGTAATGGGAGAAACAAGCAATTGCCAGAAAAAATCGTCTCCCAAAAACCAAGGAACGAAAACTCATCAGCTGCCAAGTTAGTGCTGTAAGGCGGATTATCCATCAATTCGATGTTTTCGGGTGCTCAAAAACTCACTTGTGTAAACCAATGTGGTGGAGCTCGCGTTGTCTTCGAAAACTTCTGGCAAATTAATAGTTATGTACCTTTTGTAATGGAACAGTGTTGCTGTAATGGAACAGTTCTAATATGACCAGTTCTTCGAATGAACAGGCGACCAGTTGCTGCGAAGTGCTTCGCCGACCAACAAATTTTTGGATTTGGCTCGTCTCGGAACACCCATACAATATATTGCTATTTTGTTTCGGGCTGTTACCACCAGTTGAGTAATTGCCGAAATTTGAGGTATCAAACGCGAACAAATCTCTTTCATTCGTTCATATAATATGGAAAGAATGCTGGTCCGACTAATGCCCAAGCATTCCTCAATCTGACGTTATGTCACAAGATGCTTTTGTTTTATCAGTTTATGGGATGTTCTCTGGAATATCAGCTAGTATTGTGAACACGTTTGAACTCAGCATACCAGTCATAAAAGCTAGTTTTTGATGGCGCTTTCTCGCCCAAAAGTCGAAGTAAGTTGATTGTTGCACTCTTGTTGAGATAATCCATGTAGAAAGTTCGAGTAAATCATTGCACGAAAATGTTCACGAGTTAAATCCATTTTTGGTCGAGATGAATTTTTTAAGTTACTGTAAACACTAATATTGCTCGTACATCGAAACTTGCTGCGTACGTTAATGCGAAAAATGTCAAAATTTCCAATGTCAAACATAAAACTTTGAAGCGAAATTTTATTTATTAATTATTCATTTTTTAAGCTTATTTAAGACCGCATCCTAACTTCATTTTGAACAAGAGCCTTTCTTTCGATGTTATGAGATTTTATAAGAAACCAGACACCGTTTCTCATTATTTCTGAGCACAACAATAAAATAGTGAAAAAAATGTTATAAATAAGCTTTATTACGAAAAAAGAAAATACTGGTATTCCAAACACTTCAAACATTTTTACCAACTTTTGTAAATTTTTATGTTGTCAACAAATCAAAGCGTGGACGGTTTTATCAAACCGTAGATAGTTAGCTATGATACATAGTTCAGATATTTCCTTTTGTGTTGCAATTTGCGAATAAAAATCTCCCACGCTTTTGTTTTTTGACATGTGCTTACGAAAATTTGTTGACAGTTATTAGAATCTGTATTTTTTTTTTTTTTTTCATTTTACTACAATATAAAAGCTTATTTTTTTAATGGAAACTGCTTTACCCAACTTCCATTTAAAAACTTCATGACATTTGGTTCACTGAATGTGGCATTATTGACGTCGGATGTACTTCATTATGACGGTTGAAGCCTTTGGGATAATACGTCATCGCATCGTTAAATGCATTTTTTCTAAAAGCTTAAAGTCGCCGTGGCAAACGAAGCTAACACGGGGAGTGGTTTGGGCTTAAAATATAATTTTTAGTCAACAATGATTTGATCAATTTTAGATCGATGTAATGAAGATATTTTGTTTACTTTGGTTGAGATAATCCATGTAGAAAGTTCTAGTAAATCATTGCACGTTGGTTGCACGATGCTTGGGATACATCGAAACAAACCGTGCTCACACCTTCCGCAAATCTAAATTTTTTTGCCAAAATACGTTGAATTGATTTTTTGGGCACATTCAATTCCATTTCCATGTATCGCATTGTAGATTTTGACTCATTTTTGCTTCGTCTGCTACTACTCCACATCCATTCGTAACACTTTTCAATTAAATACATACAAAAAATAAATGTAAACTTTTTGTGTTGCCAGAATGCCTGCAAAGTTGCGCTTAAAATCTAAATCGTCATTAATTACGAATTCTTAACGCGATTGCTTTTAAGTTTAAATTTCTTTGTGCATCGCCCACGATGTCGTTGCACCATAAACTTTTTCTCATTTTTCGCATGCTTTTGTGTAAATTGCAAATAAATTGCCATACTGCATTTCGTTGGCGGCGATGGTATTCATTTTAAAAACCAACCGCATTGGCACAACACAAAAGCCAAACGATGGGGAGGGAGGGCAGCAGAGCAACGCCCAGTCAACCGACAGTGCATCCATTGAATTAACTAAACGGCGAGCATTCAACTCTGTTCAACGCTCAAAACAAGCACCGCAGCAGCGTCAAACTAGTACGCTACCGATTTGCAGATTAGATAAATGCCAAAAAAAAAAAAAACACAAAAAAAAATATTAGTAGAAAAAAAATGAAATATGCGGAGGTCGTTCTACTATTTTGCGCTTTTCACGCTTTGTAAAACCATTTGTTGCCGCCAACGCTGCTGCGGCTGCTGCTGTTCACGGATGAAAGGCGCGTCGGTGTCCGAAAGTTGTTGCCCCCACCAGACAGCGGGAGACCGCAAAGCGATGCCGCCGCCGACGTTGATGAATGCTACTACTTCAAAGTGTTGCCAATTTCATGCTAGTTTGCATTTTAATTAAAAACAATTTACAAATACATTTTTCCTCTCGTAATATTTACTTACTACACAGCATTTATTAATGTAAGTTTCTTTCTATCTATTTTTTTTTTTTTTTGTTTTCTTTTTAGTACAAGAATGTACAACCGACTCCGAGGAACTAATGTATCATCAGGTACGCGCCTCATCCTCATGCAGTGCACCACCGGATCTACTGCTGGTCAGCGATCGTGAGAATAATATACCATTACGTTCACCAGTAGTAAATATTATAACAACACCGCCGGCCAATTCCACCCACACTACAACAACAACAATAACAGCAGGCAGTAGTAGTACACAAAAGCAACAACAACATCATCATCATCATCAACAACATCAATCACATGGTACAAAAGATACAAATAGTAAACACATGAGGATAACCAATAGAAATAGTAGTAAATATGTACAACAACAACAACAACAACATGCAGATGAGGATGTTGTCGATGGACCACAACAACAACATCAACAATCCCGAAATCACAGTCGAGAGGAACGCATTAGATTAGAGGTAAGTTTCATAAGATAAAAATACAAAGATAGGTCAGATCCGGTACTCACTTACGGAAATATTTTGCAAAAATTGATTAAGGTTGAATTTCGAATTTCATATTACTCATTGCAAATAAATTCAAATCCCAAAATCCTTCAAAACGTGATTAATTCACTTTCGTTAAATCTTTCCGAAAGTGACAACCCAAACAGGTCAGTTAGTTTTGAGTCTGTTGAAATAGCTAATAGTTATTTTCTTTACTTAGCGGTACTGGTCCATTGTAGTACCATACGATCTATATAAGATCTTATTTTACAAAATTTCTGAAATATCCCTTAGATCATTAGGCTTCTTTTATATAAAGCCGATCGCAAGCACATACCTTTTTAGATAATCCACGCACTCCAACTGATTCGAGTTGATTCCAAATCTGATGTCGAGCTATGAATCTAATCGGGGTTCAAATTTCAGTTTTCTATTTTAGAAGAAGGAACATTAAAATAACAGGCCTCGTTAGTTTTAATGTAGTGCAGAGCTCCAGCCTATCTCACCCATTTTGACTTAATTTGAGAAGCTTTTATGATGTATCTTGTGAGTCATCATTCGTAGCATAGCAAGTTGATTTGCTTTACTGGTACCTAAATGAGTCGAGAACTTAATTGCTTGGGCATTGCTTATACAGATGTGCGGTATTTTGTATCAATCATCGAGTTTGAAGACGAATACTTTGAGAACATCAGGGCTGTCAAAATAAAGAAGGACCTTTTATAAAGAAAACAAGCTACTGTTGACGGAAATCCATTGAAAGATAATGCAGTTATAGACAATTGAATGAAAGTAAAAGAATTCGACTTTATACTGTTTTTTAGCCTTAACCATCTCGAAAGTTTAAACCCAGCTTTTATTTTAAAAGTTGTCATTCCTAGCATCATCATCCCGACAGTATTAATACAGTTTTCATTTTGTCCGTTGTCATTTATTTCATTTATCGAACCATTTCAATTTTCAATCAAACTTCAGATGGATTAAAACTGAATTAGAGGGAATAAAATGGAAACAGGGAACAACAACGGAAAAACACTACAACATGGAATTTTGTTCCTTCACTTAATTGTTCTTAATTGTTGATAACTTCGTTTACTTCTTTCAACAGTAGCTTGTATTTTTCGTAGAAGCTCCTTCTTTCTATAAAAAATAATGAACTAAAATGTTTTATTCTTTTCGATTTATTCTCGTCAAATTAACAAATTTTCGATTTAAATTTTGACAGAAAATTTATTCCGAGCCCAACCCACATTACTCGTCACCGGATGGTCTTGCTTTTGATACCATTTTCTAGATCTCAGACCGTTTTTATAGGTGTAGGTACCTTAATTATCTTTGATATGGTATATTTTATTTACTTTTACCTATGTTAAAAAATATAAGACTATCTCCGAAAAAAATGTGAAATAAAATTTAGAATATTTAAATCTCAAACTCCTATACATAGAAAAATATGTTATTGCAAAATCTTTAAGAAAACAAGAAAGAAATCGAGTGTGTTGACTTCGAAATACCCTGTATCCGTACATTGTTTAAGGGTACTTAAAAAAACAAAATAATGTTCGGAATATTTTGTAAGGATTGACATATGACACGACAATCTTGATATTTATACCTTAATTTAGAACAAAAACAAAAAGAATACTAAAACCTAAGAATTGAATACAATTTTGTATGGAGCTACCCATTATAGTGGCCCGATCTGGAACTTTGATATGTATATTGTATTATTAGGATTTATGTAAGTAAGTAAAAGATTTAGTCCATATGTAAATGGCACCGGGAGCAATACGATACTCTGGAAAATGGGCGGTGCCCCACCCCTATATGAGAAAAAGAAAAAAAAACAAAAAACCGATAAACTTTCATATTGTTTATAGACTTGTCCCTCAAGTACTAAATAAAGTAGAGAGTTAAGCGTAATTCTTATTTAAATTTCTGAGTCTCTGTGGAATTATAGAAATGTTTTGTTTAAAAAATCGGTTTTAAAATAGTTCTATTATTAAAATTTGATTTTTGACCTTTTGGACAGCTATTTCTTAGACGTCTAATATACAAGTTAAGATACAAAAATACTTTGATACAATTTTTTATGCTGTTAGTCTATCATAATTGTGTTCGCAGTCTTCGTTAAACAGTCCGTCAAACAACGCTCCAGTACTAAGCGCCATTCATAACATTTTAGGTACGCTTCATAAAATAATACGTTACGTATCTTGTATCTCACTTCCAAATTATCTGCAAGCAGCTGTCACTCCCTATGGCGGCTGCAGCAGCGCAAGAAAAAAACAAATGCTCAGCATAAGTTTCTAAAATGAATTTCAAAAATTACATTTTTAAGTTGGTATTTACAACAAATACAAAGCGCATCGTTTACTTCTGACCGCCAGCAGTTCTTAAAATGAGCTGCAAATGCAATTTGTTACTGAGCCCCAACTGCCACACACCCCCACCCCCAAACAGCTTGTTCGTGCAGTTACACGCCACCGCAGTCATTTCTCCATGCAAGCCATAAAATAATAAAAATAATTTTCGCTTTGCCACTTGAAAACGATTTTAATTGCCTTTGAGTGCTTTAGATGTGGCATGGAATGGGGCCAGACTAGACCAAGGTACAGCAGGCAGGCTCTATCTGGCCACATTGTCGATGGGTGTTATTTGCTCTGCGCGCAGCTAATGGTTTTTATTGAATTTGAATGTTTGATATTTTGCCCAGCAGCATGAAGCATCAGCAGGCATTAGCAAAAAAGAATGCTTTTCTTTTCAAGTAAGTATGTACGCCTCTATATAGCAAGATACTCATAGACTGGGGGCCCCATTAAGGCGCCCTTGGGTTCGTGAAAAATCCAAAGAAAATAGAAATCGCTTTCAAACTCAAAATTGAATTAACAATTTGAATTTAATTAAAAGCATAAAATAGCATTTTTATGTGTATTTCTTTTTCGGAGAATTGTTTTGTATCTTTTCATAAGTGTTCTGTTATTGTGTTTCTTTTCTTTCTTTCTTTTTTTTTTTTTTTTTTTTGTATACGCGTAGATACAAATGTAGTCTAATGAACTTCAACGCAATTTTTGGCATTCACATTTGTTTAGCAACACATTAATGTAGCTGAAGCCGTAGACACCACCACCTGCGGTCAATTCAATGCTATAACAACATCATTAATTTATTTTGTTTGCCATTTGTACATAGAAGAAATGTTGTATAATCAATTCAACTGAGTGAGGATTGGAAGAATTCAATTCTTCGAAAATATTGTTTCAATCAACTGTGGGGAACCCCGGCGCTAGTCTGAAGGTGATTTAAAATAGAATGTATTGCAAGATAAAAGAAAATTAAAAGAAGCAGCGTACTTGTACAAAACTTTTTTTTTTTTTTTAATAAAATTGAATATAGTTTTGTAAACGACATGGATAATTAATTTACGATAGTTTCCAGATCTTGTAGCATCTCTAGAAGTGAGCAAATTTCAATTCTATCAGTAAGTCAAGTAATGCGTTAATGTATTATCCACACCAAATTACTTGCTCATAAGATTTTATGAGGGTAGATTGAGTGTTAGGTCAACGAAGCATTAGAGAAAATTTGATAACTATTAAACTGGATGAGTAAATCTGGAATCTGGAATCATTTGCAGAAAGTATTCCCACAGCTAACACAGCTCAGTATGCTCAGATACGATAACGAAAACAATTGGCCTCGAGCATGGAAAGAAGGGAAGAATATGATTTTGGGTCTTCTTAGATAAAAGTGAGCAATAAGAGCAAAAATATGAAGAATTTCTATGAAAAGAAACTATTGGTTCTAGGGACCTCTAGAAGCCAATGCGATAAGCATCAAACGTCTAAAAATTACTTATTTAGCAGCAAAATAAAAAAACAAATTTAAGGGTCCCTCTTTAATACGCCACATGGCTTTATATGATTTGAAACATTTGCTGTGACCAAAAAGATTCTTAGAACGGTTCAATGAAAAATGATGGGCTAGTAGAGGCACTAATGTTTAGGCAAACGGACGGACATCATTCACTTCCTTATGCTGGATACATACTGTACTCTGATAGAGAAGTTCAGTACTACAATGGTGAAAGACGGATCGCACTAATTTCCGATGGGTTTGTTTTTGGGTTTTGAAAACTCCGATTTGGAGTCAGCCACGGTTCCTCCCTATTTTTATATTATTTTATACATAAGCAAAAGAAAAAGATATATTGAATATTTCGATGCACCGAATCGAAAATAAAAGTCACTAAAATTGTTCGTATGTATCTTAAAAGCAATACTTGTTTTTCAAATTTAAAAATGGTTACATATGAATTACTCAAAATATTACCCAAAGCTGGCCACATATAGCATATTTCGGACAGCTTATAGATTTCACTTCGATAGAACGACACCATTTGAGATGCTCTCCATGAATCTACCCAATTTTTGCATTTGTCGTAATTTCGGAAGTGTTTGTTAGCCAGGCCATGAGTCATCGGAGTAGGGGGTAATCAAAATGAGCAATGTATGTTGAGAATACGGTGGGTGGTTTTTACCACATGAGGCCGAGCATTGTCATGCTGCAAATTCACTTTATCGTGCCTCTGATCAAATAGTGGGCGTTTATCCTTCAATGCTCGGCTCAATCGTATCAGCTGTAGTTGGTAACGATTCTCTGTGATCGTTTCTTTACTTTGGAGCATCTCATACTAAATCAGCCTTAGCTGATCTCCCCAATACAGAGCATGCACTTGAAACATTGGATATTCGACTTCGCCGTCAATGTTGATGCATTATCGGGTTAACGCCATGATTTTTTATGCTTCGGATTATCGTAATGAACCTATCACGATACGTTGCAGAAACCCCTTTCTATTTTTACTGTTGAAGCAGTACATGCAAAAAACGCCTTTCGACGACTCTTGATTTGAGTTAGTATGGCATCCAACTTCGTTTGTGAAATGAGCTGGCGAGTAATTCCCATTGATTTTATTAGTTCACTTTGAGTTTGTCATGAATGTTCGCCACTCGATGCCGCTAATTCTTTATATTGAAACTTTTTCGGTGGGCCTGAGCCCTCCTAGTAAACCAAAACTCACACGTTTTAATCGATTGAGCATAGTCGCCATGAAATTCTTCGAATTAAACAGGAAAAGTAACACTTCCCACAAATGCTCTTTCGTTCGAACGAAATTCGGCATATTCAACGCTAACTAACTTTATGATGCTTACGTACTAAAAATTACATCCACACACTTCCCCAAAGTGCGGCTTCCAGATGAATATAGTGACAATGTGGCCCGATGCGATTTAATGTAATGCCTTAACATAACTTATTTGCACAGCCGATAGTTCGGAGCTACATATAAATTGAAAATAGATAGATAGAATAAACTTCATTAATTAAGCACTAGATTTAGATATATATACTTCCCACACAAGCAACATTAATTCCAAGTACCAACTAAGCTAGTAGCTTAAGCCTATTAAAAACGCTGCAATGACTACAAACTACGATAAGTTTTTCTAACTCATACAATCATTTTGCAATTTCACATTCTATTTTTGCAGGAATTCACATGCGATGTTTCCGTTGAGGGCGGAAAATCCTCACAGCCATTGCAATTCTCGTTCACATTCTACGATCTAGACGGCCATCATGGTAAAATCACAAAGGACGACATTGTGGGCATTGTATACACGATATACGAGTCGATTGGCAAGTCGGTGGTGGTACCGCATTGTGGCAGCAAGACAATAAACGTGCGCCTCACCGTCAGTCCCGAGGGTAAATCGAAAACTACGTCATCGAGTGCAACGGCGGCAGCAGCAGCAGCGGCAGCGGCAGCGGTGGCGTCAACAACAACGGCGACGACAACAGCCGGTAAGCTAAAGAAATTGCAGCATACGGCTGGTGGCACGATGCTAGAACATGCAACATCAAAGGCGCTGCAGACGGGTGCGGCGACGACATCCGGTCCACATGCCACACGACGCCAGCATCGCTACCGACCACGCAAACTGATTAAGTCCGATGACGAGGACGATGACAGTAACAGTGAAAAGGAAGCAAAAGACATTGTCGCAATGCAGGAGCAGCAGCAACAGCAACAGCAACAACAAAATGCAAGTACGAGTCTGAATGCATCAGCGGTGGCGGCAATGGTGGCTGCAAAAGGCAACAGCAAGAGCCATGCGAGCAGCAAGTACAATAAAACAAAAATGGAGCAGCAATGTTGCCAGCGGCCACAGGAACGCGAACATGCGGATAGAACAGTGGAAAACTGTCAGCTGGACAATCCGTATGAGAACATGATGAATCTCAAATGTTGCACCAAGGGCGAAAGCGAAGAGTGTCGCACGACAAGCAACTATGCCCAACGTCCAACCACAACGGATATCTATATGAAGCAGGCTTCCAATCGCGTCAAAATGCTACGCAGAGCACGCAAACAAAAGGTGAGTTAGACGGACATATTGTACATACCATACATACTCGTAGATACATAAATATAAATGAAAAGTGGTCTGGGATTAAAGTTTGAGTTAAGAACAATTGGGCAATATGAAATAGAAACGTAGCTAAAGCTAGAATGCGAATCAGCCATAAACAGCGCCATTTTGTTTTTGGAACGATTAATTTTTTATTTTAAGTTTTTTTCGCATTAATTTTGATTTAAAAATTTTTAATTTTGTTCTTTATTTTTTGTTTTTTTGTTTCATTCATTACTCAACTTCATCTAAACTACTCGATATATGTATGATCATATATCTAGTATCAGGATCACTGTCAGGAGACGCGTCAACGTAGTCTCTCTGTGGGCAATGAAAGTAGCTGGAAGAATCGTCATCTTAATGCAGTGCAGCAACACCAGCAGCATCAACTTCCATCTCCACCAGCACAACAACAACAGCAACAACAACAACAACAACAACAACAGATATTTGCTAAAAGTCTTGCACAATCGGAGCCACTTGGCGATATTGTCGATGGTGTACAGCTGCGTCATCCAAGTGCATCCAAACATGCACTACTCGCTCAAAAACGCAATTCCGCCGAATGCTGGAAAACTGCATTCAATCGCAACGATCTAATTAGCATTATACGGGAGAGCATGGAAAAGAATCGTTTGTGTTTTCAGCTCAATGGGTAAGAATCAGAGAAATACACCTCTGCTGTCATATATCGTAAAATAGCTCAAAGCCCTATTTTCACTTGTCTTTCTTGTTGAGTAAAATTTGGTAGCAAAATTAGATTAAAAAAAATGTCATTCACATTTCCTTTTTCTCATATTTAACTTTTATTCTTCTTCTCTATTCATACAAAATAAGAACAACCATTTGAAGAACTGTTGAACAAAATTTTGCCACAAGAATGTATGTAAAGGGTGAAAAAAAGCTGTATAGAAACCGTGTTGTCGGTAAACCGATACTTTAATACTCTTCACACTTTGTTTGGGAACTGTAACTTCTGGTATGTAAATCGAGTTCATTTTGATAAGTATTTTACCTATCCTTATAAAACCATACACCAACTTTCAAACCAATATTTCAAAGATTAACAGACAGACGGACAGACAGACGGACTAGGCTAGATCGACTCGTATCGTCGTGCTAATCACGAATATATACTCGTATATCGTTTATTGGGTCACCAAATTTTTAAGTATTGTATCAATTATAATACTATTCACACTCTTTGTGTAAAGTATAAAAGGTATAAAATTTTGTACAGCACTTTATTTTGGCCTGTCATATTTTAACATTTGTCTGCCAGCTCAGTTAGTTAACCTTTTGCCCACAAAATAATTTAGCTGTTATAGCTAGCTTTGCACAAGTTATGCGAACGGAATTGCGAAATTGCTCAGGATCTTCACATTTCACTTACGCATGCTTCCGGTGCTGTTAACCGATGCGTGGATTTTGACTATGAAGGTACCGGTGGAAGACGAGAGAGAAAGTGCAGAGAATTATAAAGAAAAACAAAAATCGTATTTGAACGGGTTTCCATGGGAAACAGCTGCAAATCTGAAATCAGACTTGAAATAGCTCTACCTCATAAAGTTCAATTACTGGAAAATAAGCGTGTGCGTATCCAAAGATGTTGGCCTCGTCAAAGTAGGTGCGCATTATCAGCTGAGAGAAAATTGTTTTCTCCTATGAAAAGCTGCTGTCTAACCAATTCACAAAACGTCAAAATTATCGATTTTGTTTAACAGAAGCTCCTGAATCATCATTGGTTGTTGAACAACGTCGAAATCAACAATTCGTTATGGTATGGGCTGGTTTCTACTCCAAAGCCAAAAAATCGTTTTATCAGAAGAATTCAAAATCAACGAAGAAGTTTATTATCACAACATTTTGCACGCTTTAGTTCTTCGCTGGGCATACACACAGAAATGCTGCATAAGTAATTTTCCTAACTTCATCACATCTCAAGAATAGCCTCAAAACTCACCTAATCTTAATTCAATGGACTACAGTATCTGATTCAATTTGAAAGCTAATGACTGTGCTAAGCGTCATCAAAATTCGAAACCAGCAAAATGTGTGCAGCTTAAAAGGAAGCGAATAACGTTGGATGTAGTACGATACGAAAAAACCGCCTGCCGAAAATTTTACGAAGCGTTTGAAATATTGTATTCATGCCGGGTATGACCACTTCGAAACGCGTTGAATTCGTCTTAAATTGTCAGTTTTTATGGTTAGTTTACTGTTGCCTTTTATAATAAATCAGTTATTACAAAATGTACTGTATACAATTACACTTCTTGTTACTTCTTCTATTGCAACAAACTTCTTATTTTGCGCAACAAGATAGTGAAAATGGAGCTTAAATCATATTTTAAGTTTTGCTTTCCTTTTCTTTTTGGCAACTTTCTGGCTGATATTAAAATAAATAAATTTTTTACTTTGTTGCCACTACAATTATAATTCAATATGCAAGCAACTAAATTGGGTTTGATATATATTGATTTTGTTTTATTTTATTTTTTCTTCTACATTCACAGAAAACCCCAAGCCAATGTGAGTCCAATTCGCCAGCAACAAAATCAACATCATCCAACGCAGCAGCAACATGCTCAGCAGCAACAACGTCAACGCTCAAATACAGTCTCGAAAATTCCTACGTTAATTGCCAACCACAGCAATTCCATTACACCACAACAGCAACAACAACAACAACAACAACAGCTATGCAGCAGCAGCAGCAACAACAACAACAGCAACAGCAACAGCTCCTCCAATGCCAATCGCAATGCCAACTGCAACAATCCTCAAATACTCAACAACAACAACAACAACAGCAGTCATATCGAACTAAGCATACACGATACCACCAATCACAGCAACAACAGCTTATATCATCCACAGCCGCACATACCCATCTACCATCAGCAGATGGCCATTAATCCCGCTGTCTTGGCTGCACAGAGCAGTGCCAGTGCACATAATAAGATGAATCTATGCGGCTATGATTCTTTTTTACATGCAACCATTTGCGGTGGCGGCACAAGCCATTCACCGCCGCCGCCACCAACAGTAGCAACAACAAAATCACCCACCGCGTATATACAACCGCCGATAGCCACAGTGCAGCCTATAATGACAGTTCCTAATCCGCAACAACAACAGCAGCAACACCAGAAATCGCATAAGTTCAATAAACTGCAACGCAGCGGTTCGAATGGCACACCAGTGCAGCACAATAGAGAGCAACACGGCTATCAACGGTTGTCCTCCGGCAGCCAACATCATCATAATCACAGCCAACAAGCGACGCGACACAATCTAGCAACTTTGAACTCAAAGAATCCTAGTCTGGAGAAATCACAGGTGGAACAATTGGAAAAATGGCTGCATGGACGTGAAAAGTGCGCAAAATCAAGCAAGGACTTCAAGAACTATGGCAATCTCATCTATGCCAAACTGAGTGATCAGCTGCAGGAGAAGGAGCGACGCCTGGCGAAGCACAGACAAATCCAACAGCAAATGCAGGAGCAACTGCACCGTAAGCCAGGACAGCTACCACTGAGCAATAGTACAAGTAGTTCCAATAGCTCTAAGCTGCTACATTTCAATGGTGATCCCATTGAATGCGAGAATCTCATTGGTGCAACAACTACAGATGACGAAGAAGGTATTAATAAGGAGAATCAAGTAGCGATTAAGCCAATTGTGGATACAGCAACAAATCTAATCGATCTGCATGATGAGACCGTGAACAGCATTAAAGTGGCAGAGCAACTTCAAATTAAAGAGGAGCATACAGCAACAGCAGCAGTTCTTGAGGAGCAAGATATTCCCGATGCAGAGCCGGAGGACGAGGAACATGAAACGGATGCCATGGCAGCTAATACAAGCACTTCATCCTCGCTAATACATCGTTATGTACACGAACATATACATCATCATTATCATCATTTTAAGGAACAGCATGGAAATGAATAGATTACTTAGAAGAAGCTGCAAGAATATAACTTTGAACAAAAACATATACTTATATGCATATATATAGATACATATTACTTAGATACCATACAATATATACATATATCTATATTAATGAGTGTTACATAAGTGTTGCTTAAATATATTGTACAAGTTTTTAGCGCAAATTAAACAAAAAAAGAAATTATTACCACTCATTACATTTATTATCAACTAAAGATGTTCACCATAAAAATTAACCTAATTCTTCAAATTAATGTGTGGTAATATTTTATATAAGTATATAGTATATATATATATATATATATATATATATATATATATATATATACATACATACTCTCTCTCTCTCTCTCTCTCTCTCTCTCTCTCTCTCTCTCTCTCTCTCTCTCTCTCTCTCTCTCTCTCTCTCTCTCTCTCTCTCTCTCTCTCTCTCTCTCTCTCTCTCTCTCTCTCTCTCTCTCTCTCTCTCTCTCTCTCTCTCTCTCTCTCTCTCTCTCTCTCTCTCTCTCTCTCTCTCTCTCTCTCTCTCTCTATATATATATATATATATATATATATATATATATATATATATATATATATATATATATATATATATATATATATATATATATATATATATATATATATATATATATATATATAGCTGTATATCTCTAAAGAATTTAACACCGATTTGTTAGCTTCATTGCTAGTGTTTTAGCCTTAGCCAAAAGTTGAAAATATCTCTTAAACTATTGTAGTAGAACAAGTAATGTTGTTTTAGTCATGAATTCCGACTATATAATACACTGCACTCTTCCATGGTTTGGTTCGTATATGTCTCGAAGTAGAAGGGTGAAGGGCGTGTGTTTTTAATAATAATGTATGGAGATAAACTTAAAAAAAATACGTAAACATCAAACCTGCCCTACTTTACTGTTGCTTCGTCTATCGGCATTCAACTTCATAATTTTTTAACTTCTCCACAAAATCACCATTATTTTCAAAACATTTCTTTAGTTTTTTAGATTTAACTGTCAAAGTATACCCGAAAAACGTACTAATTTTGCTGCTTGATTTCGACATAAACTTCATCAATTATCTCCGCGTTGATATTGAAGATTTAAACTTAAATTTTGTTTAGATTTTTAAAAAACAACAAGGTATCACGAGAAATCTTTGATCTTTGATGGAGTTCTTTCAGCTGGTGTGAGCTGTCCTATTTTTTAAGGATTTCTAACAAGGCATTCAATCCCAGTTCCTCAGCAATTATTTGGTTTGGTTTTATTATGGTGTTTACACCTGCAAAAATATGTAGTAGCTTAAAAATCGCTTGCGTTACATTTGTTTCTCCAGCTCACACTCTCCATATGAACACATATTCAAGAACTACGCTCTAACCAGGTCGCACTTTAAGAGCGAAACCATAAAGAATTAGCATAAACTACTTCCGAGCATTTTAGGATTCCATATCTGCAATGTTAGTAAACCATTCAGAATTATCGTTTTTGATTAGTCAGGTACCCAATTTACCGATTTTAAACAACAACAAAATAAAAAAAGTTTACAAAACAAGGGGTTTGTGAAAATATGTGTCTCCACGCACTATTCGAATCGTCGAGTAAGAAACGTTTCTTGAATTCTTACTCGCCTCAACAATGGCCTTCTGAAAACAGAAAATATCTTTCAAGTTAATTACCTAGCATGAATGTCATTGTAAAAAAGAGGCCTATATTGAATACTTATTTTAATATGTTTAATAAAATTCAAGAATCATTTTTATTTGGTTAAGTTTAAGAAAAAACTGTCCAAAGAAAGGCGCCATAATACATTAAATTTTGGCACTGAAGCCACTCATCAGATAAATTTCTGACTATTCTCATATTATTTGGAAAAATTGCTAAAAAAAATCATTATTTTAGAATGAATCCAAGAAATTCTCAAAATGTTCCATCTAAACTGATATTTGAAATGCTACAAAGTTGAGGGTTACTCATCTCTACCCACTAAGTACACCATTTCTCTACACATTTAAACACATTTAGACAGACTTACGTGTGCAGTGTATAAAAAATTACTCCATGTTTGCTAGCAACATATCTCGCAGCCATTTAGCAAAATAGCGCAGAAACATTGTTGCTTAAAGCTTATAATTCTCTTTTAGTTCATTAATTTTTAATGCTGTGTGCTGCTTTTTAAAATTATTGTATAAAAAAAAACATTTAACATATTACTACACACACACACACACACACACACACTATACAGAAAATAAATTGTTGTTAAATATTTATGCAAAACTAAAAAAAAAAAAGCAAAAATTATTGAATTGTATAAAAACTATTTGTATAAGAATGCAATTGAATTATTGAAATCATTCATAATTAAATTTATGAACTCAGCCTGATTCTATATGCTAGCATTAATTGCTTATTATATAATAATTAGTTAAATTATTTAAGTATTTCTTTTTTTTATAAACAATTCACAGATGAATACACAAAAGCTGATACATAAATAAATTATGCTTCATACAAAATTTATAATTTCAACATTTAATAATTATGTAGCTTAAAAAATACTTTTTTCATTTAAATAATTTCAACAATAAATTACAACAACAAACCACAATAACTACCATGAATGATAGACAGTTTACACAGACACAAAAAGCATTTAACTAAATATTAATTTGTTTAAATATGAAAGACTGATTTCCAATTAATCAATAAATTAATTAATTAAATAAATAAATCTATATATATAGAACAAATATTTAAATTTAAATAAATTATTAATTGCAAATTGAAAACATTTGAATGTCTTTTTAATGGATACCAAATGCGGAAATAACTAAACTAATTGTAAGTATGAAATGTTATACATATTTATCTCCGTAGCGATGCACAATAATAAACAATAAGCAATAATATATATCTCCATATCGCAATATCTCTATTTATCCTTGTATATATCTCTTTAGTCGCTATTGACTCACCCAGAGAAACTCAATGCTCCTAGTGCAATACCATCCTCAAAGAAGAATTTGTCAAGCTCTTCAAAATGACTGACAACAGAAGCCCTTCATCCGTTCGTTTTTCACAATTTTTTAAACAACGAGTTAATTTATGAGATACTGACTTACTTACTGAAGTAGCACTAGTTTGTGAGATATTGACTTACTTACTTATGTAGCACTACAGCCGTATTTTGGTTATGGCCAACCGTAGGAAGTCGCAACAGCCGTTATAATATTTTACGCGCTGGCGCTATTCGTTGCCAATATCAAGTTTGCTGAGTTCATCGCACACATGTTCATGCTGCCCAGTGTTTTCATCGAAATTTTATGTCAACCTCATGATACAGCTCGAGGTTCATACGGATCCTTAACTTGGCGCCAACTCTAATAGGACCAAAAATTCTACGAAGCATTTTTCTCTCGAACACTTTTAAACATGTTGTATCCGATGTAATCAGCTCAACGCTTCTTCCCAAGTAGTCAACATTTTTACAACATTGAAGTTGAAATTCTCCATACTCACACATCGTCCAGGATACAATGATGGTTTGCATTGGAAACCAAGTACTTCGTCTTCTTCTCGTTCACCGATATAAGCAAGTAGCATCACTTCCTTATGGAAGATCGTGCGCCACCGTTCTACGTAAGAGCATTGGCGTAGGATGTACTAAGCATCAACCGGCCTCAAACGTCTCTCAAAGGGCTTGGACACGTTCTTTTCTACTCTGATGACGGTTTCGGTGTGTGATAGTGCCACCAAGCAAAGATGAACGAATTTTGCTGGGATATCATATTCATAAGGCGTTGAAGAAATTTATTTTTATCGGCGTGTTGAAAGCGGCTTTATATAATTGACAAGAAGGTGGTGTATCTTTGTTGTACTCATGGGTCTTCTGCAGGATTTCGCGGTCACTGTTCCACCTTTTTGGTCCGAAGCCACACTGAAACTGTCCTACCTGTGTATCCCTGCATGGCTCCAGCCGTTTTCACATTAAGCAAGACAGAATTTTATATCCAATTGAAAGGAGACATATTCAACGGAAGTACAACGGGCTCTCCTTTCTTGAAGATAGGACAAAGAACACTGAGACTCCAATCGTGAGGAATGCATTACTTGGATCATATCTGGCATAATAGTTGGCGCATATGACTTACCAACTCTTCGCTACAGTTATTCAATGACTCAGCTGGCAGCTCATCGGAGCCTGCGACTCTGTTATTATTCAGCTTTTTAATTACTGAGACGAACTCGTTATAGCCCGGGGGCTCTACAAGAAAGCTATCATCAATTATCATCAATTTCATCGCCTCCAAGTAGTTGACTTCTCCATAGTATCATTAATTCCTGTGCGACTTAAAACTTTCGGTGAGACGCTTGACCTTTTAATAAGACTTTCGACATTCATTTCTATCACATAACATCTCAACCTTCTTGCTCCTTTGTTTTGAATCTGAAAAAACGTTTATCTTCTCTCCGTTTCTCACGATATCCCTCTCTCGCGTTAATCCCAACTGCAAAATTCTTCTGTAGGCAGTGCCTCTCTGCAGCAGCCTGGTGACACTCCTCGTCATACCGAGAGTTTGTCACAGGTCTGGTGTATCCAATTACCTCTTTGGTAACCGTATCCATGGAGATATGTCTCCACTGCTCACATATAGCAAGAGAGGAATCCAGGAACAATTTGGAGAGTCTTGCTAAAAAGGCTTCGGCGATCTGATGTGATTGCAGCTTTCCGACGTTTAGCTTTCATTGAGTATTGGTACTTTCAGCATGCATCATGCTGATCAAGCTCAACTGTTGGGCCAAAAATTCTTACCTCTCCTTCCTATTTGTGCGTTGAATTCGATATGCACAGTTTTGACACGTAGAAATGTTCCAAGCGCTCGTAAAATTCATATTTTTCAGCATCATCAACAGGTACGAAACGAAAGAGAAGATCGCGTAGCAACTATAATATATGCCACAGAATTAGAGCCAGTTGTATCCATCACACTTCCTATATTCCGGTAATGTCAACCTTGTATTTGTCGAGGACATCAAACAGCTAGATAGTTGCACCTTCCCTATAGACGATCCGGTCATTCCAGGTGCATATCCCTATATCATTGTTCTTAAGTCTTTTGCAGGGGTCGTCAACATAGTGTTGTTGGCTTCATACACTTTGTCTGAAGAGAAAATAGAACTGTCTAAATATACAATTTGGACGACTCTAACTGCTATAGTATCCGATATCACGGTGTTCATAAAGACGGACATCGGTAAATCACTAGACTTTAACGCATTGTCGATCTGATCAAGAACAGAATACCTCCTTTCGCTTCTAAAGTAATAATGGATCTTAATATTTAATAAATCCATAAACAGTATTACAATACGTATAAGAGGAAAAAAATTACTTACCGTATTCGCTTGCTGAAAGATTGGATCGCCTATGCGAGAAAATAGCGCCTCAAGCATGATTGGTCAAACCCTCTCGGATTACTCTGGTCTACAAATTAAACAAGAAGAATATAGCAATGGTGTATTCACGACTACGACATACTCCGCACCCTTTGTAGTGGCCAGTAATGGGTTAATTATTTTCAAATCAAACTGAAGCTTTTGAAACTGTTAATTGTTGCCATCTTTGTCATTTATACTTTTTGGTTCTTACGCACTTTAACATGCAATGAGTATCATATGATAAAGCAGTTATTCGATTGGAATGATCCCGTTCGAAAGCTCATTGTTCTCATATTCTTATGTCTGTGGCGATGAACAGTCCAATGCAAAGTAAAAATCATGCGTTTGGCTGCATCAGTCGCGATAGAACCAAAAAGTATAAATGACAAAGATGACAACAATTAACGGTTTCAAAAGCTTTAGTTAGTTTTGAAAGTAATTAACCCATTACTGGCCACTGCACCTTACATGTGTAGAGATATGTACCTTGGAAACTTTTTAATCACAAAAAAAAACAAAATTAAATTTAAAAATAAATAAACAAAAAAATCATCCGTATCAGATGGACAGATGGACATGGCTTAGTCGACTAAGCTTCCAACGCTGATCAAGAATGTATCTACTTAGTTGAGTCAAACACGCCTGCTTCTGATTGTTATAGTATATCTACATTCGCAGAAAATTATTACACCCTGGTCCCTTTTGGTTACGGGGTATAAAAAAAATTAAAAGTGTATTCGATGGCATACTTTTATACACTGTACCTAAATGGACCAGGGTATAATAAGTTTGTGCAAATATATATATTCATAGTATAGCGTATACGCATTGTTGTAATACCCAATGCAAGCCATTAATGTCCCATAGAACAAATCGTGCTCGCGTCCAAAACAAATTATGCTTTGTCTCTTAATTTTGGTTGTTTTTTGTACGGCGCGCCGTAAGAAAGAAGGAGGGCGAAAGATGGGTTTGGGTGACTGACAGGCTGGCTGCTCGTGGCTTTTTGTGTTTTTTGGTTGTTGTAATTGCACGAGAGCCAATCTGTATTATATTTATATGTAGTCTAATAATAACGCCGCTGTATGTCACACACTTGAAAGTCGTCCGTTGTCCGTATCTAGATCTCCCGGCGTTCGTGTACTCACTCTCTAAACAGCACCGTTTGCCTTTGTTTCCACGAATTGTGACCATCCATTGACAGCAAGTGTCGTTTCGGGCTGCTCCATGTTCAGTTGTTTGCCGCATCTCCGTATGAACAGTGTTTCTCTCTCTCTCTCTCTTCGAGGGTTTCAGTGCGCTGCTTTTTTTTCTTAGATTTAATTTCTTTTGTGATTTGTGATTGATGCAACGTTGATTACGCAAACAATAGCATCTATTTTGCTAAGAGATAAATAGAAATATTAGCGATATAAACTAAAAAACGATGACAATTCCGATGACATGTGCTGTTTGCGGTGTACGTGCAACGCAGCTATGTGCCGGCTGTAAAAATATTGTCTATTGTGGACGTGAACATCAGAAGGAACACTGGCGTCAGGGACACAAAAAAGAGTGCAAATGCTTTGAAGTGAGTGTACGATAATATCATTTTTTATACTCTTCAGACAGAGCGTTTGCAACGCTTTAAAGAAAGCATTGGAGTCCGCATAAATTGTGTATACGATATGTATGTCCGTGATCAGCATGACAAGACGAGACGATGTAACCATGTCCGTCTGTCTCCCTCTCTGTCTGTCTGTCTGTCTGTATTTATGTCTGTCTCTACGTTACTATCCGCCCTCAATCTTTGATATGTTGGTTTGAAAGTTGGTATGAAAGTTGGTATGAAGACTTTTTATAAAAATTAACTACATTTATCCACTAGAAGATATAGCTCCCATTAAAAAATTATTGATTTTATTGTATCAAACATGTTTCAATTAAAGCAATTATTAATGTTAAACTAATCCAATTAATAATATTGATACATCAGAAATTGTACATTTGTATCAGTAAATATTTGAGGACACAACTGTCTAGCGTGGTGCCTAACATTCCCGACAAACTCTGTTGAACGTCCACCTGATCCAAAAATTATTCAACAAAATTATCCACAACTCTCTATCCCATCTACAACCGTCAAAAAGAAAATAAATTTTTGCACGCAAAAAGAGCAAACGTGAAGAGCATTAAAGTTTCGGTTCCACCGAAGTTAGCGTTTTTCCTTGTTTTAATAATATCTAATATACATATACCTGTATATACACTAGATTACGACAAATGCACTGCTTGGCCGTCATATGTGCGCTACGCGCGACATCAAAGCCGGGGAGATAATTATGCGTGAAGCTCCGCTTATTGTGGGTCCAAAAGTTGCTTCGGCACCGCTCTGTCTCGGTTGCCATCGGAATTTGTTGCCGCCAGAGAAACCAGCGAAGAACTATTACAAATGTGCTAAATGTAGCTGGCCATTGTGCAGCGCTGCTTGCGAAAAAGCGCCGCAGCATGTGGACGAGTGCATGTTGATGTCCAACAGCAAATTCGAATCAAAGATCAACTATAACGCTGAAAAGGAGTCGTCGTCGTTGTCATCGAATGAAAAGAAAGAGTCCGCCTACTGCGTTATTATGCTGCTGCGCTGTATGCAGCTGAAGCAATCGAATCCTGATGCCTTTGCACGTCTTTATGAATTGGAGGATCACTTGCAGCAGCGTATTGAAACGCCACTTTATCAAGTGCTGCGCGCCAATCTTATAACATTTATCAAGACTGTACTAGGCATGAAAACATGGTCCGAAATGGATATACTACGCATTGCTGCCATATTGGATACCAATACGTTCGAGGTGCGTCAGCCGAGTGAACGACGTAAAGTGCGTGCTCTGTATCCGGCTGCTGCAATGTTCTCGCACGATTGTACACCGAATGCACGGCCCACGTTTGATGCTGATATGAATATTGTCTTTCTGGCCAAGCGCAAAATTGCCAAAGGTGAAATTATTGCCATCTCATATACGCAACCTTTGCGCAGCACACTGCAACGTCGTCTGCATTTACGGCAGGCAAAGTGCTTCGACTGTACATGCGCACGCTGTACGGACCCCACAGAGCTGGGCACATTTGCCGGATCGGTGCTATGCAAGAAGTGTAAAGTGGGCAAGGTTGGTGCATATTTGTAAAGTAGTAATATTTTTATACTCTTCTCACATAGTATGAATTTTATTACAAAGTCCATAAATCCGAGAATGAAGCATCACAGATGCCGTGACATAAACATACAGCAAGTACATACGGGTATACTTGATTAGTGATAAGTATACGAGTAAGTCTCGCCATTTCTGTCGATCCTTCCATTATGCATGACGCTGTTGTCAATCTAGCTGTTTTCTAACTCTCTCGCACACACGGCTTACGAAAGTACATTGTCTAACTTTTACGGAGTTACGGGGTGCCTACCGCTTCTGTTAATTATACCACTAGTCTCTACATTTTCAATAGTTCATAAATTCTGTATTGAGACGATTTGGAAAACTTTTTTTACAGCCCTGGCTGTGAACGTTGAGTTCAAATGTATAATTTTATTGACGGCTGCTACGCTCACAGTATACAACCGATTTTGACAAAAAAAAAAATTGAAAGCACAGTCTATATTTTATCATAATCTGTTTAATATTTTGGGCGAAAGGGCTTAAACAATCATCACTCACACATCGAATAAAGCCCACATAGGTTTTACGTGTAATACAATACACACAAATATTAAACGATAGCATGCGAGCAGCCATGTTGATAAGATACTCGTGTATCTTATTGTGTTGTATGCGCTTCGCTATTTTTTTGGTGACTTTGAAATACCAACAATAGCAAAAGCATAAACGCAATAATATACAAAATTATTCCTTCTAACTAATCTAGTATGTATTGCCAATACATATTAGATTACTTAAATAATCATAACAGTTCCTTTATGCTGCGAAAACATGCACATTGTGAAGCAATTGGAGTTGTCACATCTATCCTCTGTTTCAATTTATCGCGTTTCTCCCTGTTTAATGGGGATTTCATAAAACCTGTAACATACCAGACCGGATTTCATAATAAACTAAGACATAATTAAGAGGTATATGTACGAGCAAATAGAGCGAGCATAGATGCCGCTAAGAACGTGATAAGTGAAGAAAAAGTAAGGTGGGCAATATTGACCGTTGAATCCTTCAAATCTCCTGGAGTAAATGGAGCACTAATGCAAAAAGGAGCAAAAGAGTTACTCCCAAATTTGCAGAAGACTATGACAAGTGGTCTTGCACTTGGTCATATCCCAACTCCTTGGAGAAGGGCCATGGGTGTCTTTATCCCTAAGGCGGGGAAAAAGGATTCAACTCTCCCAAAAGCTTTTTGGACATAGAAGGGGAATTTGATAACACTAATCATGCCAAAACTGTAGAGATTGGAGTAGACCCTATTATAGTGAAATGGATACAGTCACTGCTGAGAACTAGAAGAGCTGAGACAGGCGTGAATGGCACCAACGTCAGAATACAAACAGCCAAAGGTTGTCCACAGGGAGTAGTTCTCCCGCCCCTACTATGGAGCATAGTTGTGGACGGCCTACTTAGTAGGCTAAGCGAGAATGGAATATGCTGTCAGGGCTATGAGGATGACAGAGTCATTATGGCAAGTGAAAGTTTGAAGAAACACTCTGTGACATAATCAACAGAGTTCTCAAAATTACACTGGACTGGTGCAAGGTGGTAGGACTCAACATCAACTCCACCAAAACAGTAATTGTACCATTTACTAGGAAGCACAAGCTGCCAAGAATAAAGGAAATCATACTCGGAGGGGTAGTTGTGCAAGTTAGCAAGGAAGTTAAGTACTTAGGACTAACTCTAGACAGTAAACTTCTATGGAAAGCGCACGTAGAAGAAACTATACGAAAATGCACCAAGGCTATACTAGTGCAGAAAGTTGGCCGGAAAATCGTGGGGATGCAATCCAAAAACCCAGCTCTGACTGTATAACATGGTAGTAAAACCGATGCTACTATATGGTATAGTTGCATGGGGAGAAAGGGCGAAACAAGTCACAGTCACGAGGGAATTAAACTCCCTACAAAGTCTAGCATTCAACCACTGCTTTGGAAGCAATTCTAGATCTAACACCACTGCATCTAGAAATTGAGTATAAAACTAAGGAATCACTTCTGAGACTGTTAGTTGAAGGAAACACAGGTACCTAAATTTACTGTCAGAAACGTCTCTCTACATGGACACAAGGAGTAACACTAGTGTCCATGCCAGAGACGAGATGACAAGGAGGAATGTCTTAAATCGGAACTTCACCATCAAATGGTCCGATAAGAAGACTTGGATGTCGGATGGATCTTTGACGGCAGAAGGAACTGGTCTAGGAGTCGTAGGCCCTAAATTAAACCACTTTGAGTCCTTGGGTAAATATACCAGTATATTTCAAGCTGAACTGTGCGCTATAATTAGATGTGCACAGTATAATTTATATAGAGGCTATAGCAATTGTGAGATTGCTATTCTATCAGAGAGTCAGGCGGTGTTAAAAGCGTTAAGCTCAAACACCGTCAAGTCCAAACTAGTGCAGGAAGCACTTATATTATTGGGAACACTCGGCGAACACAACAAAGTTTACTTACTGACACAATAATATAATAGGAAACGAGCTAGCCGATAGGCTTGCCAAGAAAGGAGCGGCAACGACAATGGTAGGACCAGAGCCTTTTTGTGGCATTGGAAGACATACTACACTGGAACTAATCCGCAATGCAACAAATAGAACAAAGAAGCAGCACTGGGCCATGAGCCAAGGACTAAGGTAAGCTAAAATATTTCTAGGAGGTTTCGACCCGCGCAGAGCGAAAGCAATGCTTCAACTAGGTAGAAACCAGCTGAGAACTTTGACAGGATACTAACAGGACACTGTCGACTGAGGAAACACCTGTGTGTGATGGGTGTATATAATTCCCCAGAATGCAGATTTTGTGATCATAAGGAGGAGACTCCTCTTCATATAGTTGCAGAATGCAAAGCAATAGTCAGAAGTAGATTTCGAATATTGGGCAGTTACTTTGACTAGGTAGAACAACTGAAGAAGTTAGATCCTAGGACAATACTAAGGTTTATTCAACAAGTTGGACTAGAGCAGGACATCTAAGTAAGAAGGACAAAAGCCTACATAAGTAGTACATATATTGACTAATAATATGTTCGACTGCACCGAAGTTAACATTTTCTCTTGTTTCAATACTTTTCAAGATAATATCAACAAATCCTTTGGATAACGCTGCCAACTGGAAGTGTCAACTATGCAATAGACCGAAAACAGCACGTGAGCAAATTACACAGGATGCAGCATTACAACAGGAGATCGAGTCGCTGGATAAAACAACACCAGTTCCGCTGGAGGAATTCATATATCGCCATCGGGTTTTGTTGCATGAGACAAATACGCATGTGTTGCAAGTGAAATATGCGCTTACGCAGCTCTATGGCAATGCGCCGGGTTTCAGCATGTTAGGTTGATTAAATTAAATAAGCATAAGTCGTATGAAATATATGATATGCCTCATTTGTGTACAGAACTAAGCGATGCTGCACTTAAGCGTAAGGTGGAACTGTGCGAGGAATTGCTGCAACTTGCTGAAATCTTTGATGTCGGCTGGAGCATCTTTCGCGGAAACCTGCTACTAGATCTACAAGAGGCGTTGGTGGCGGTGGCTATGCGTGATGCAGCTGCGCCGGAGTGTGAGGTGAGTTAAATGCCATCAGATGAAAAACAAAAAAAAAAATAAAATGAAACTATGATACAGTTTAAGTAAATTCTTCACAGGCACAGCTTCGACGTGCATCGGAAATTTTGCAGGAAGTTGAGCTGATCATGAAACTGCAAACGGAAATGCAAGTAGTATTGCAGGAGCGAAAGGATATACTTTCGCGTGAGCTGGCGCGTTTTGAGACGCAAAATGAAGAATATGTAATTACATAAAGAAAAAAGTTAAACATCTAAAAATAAATATCTAGTCTGTTAAAACTTATTAGTAAATATTTCGTTATTGATCGTATATAAAGTTTCGATGCAAATCAATTTTTATTTTTTATTTTTATTACTTCACTACTGGTCGTAAACCAGAAGCAAATTTTGAAAAAAAAAACCAGTAACTCAAAGACATCTTGTCGGCAACTTGCCGCCCATTCCAACACTCCAAGATGTCCCAGCTCGAATTTGCTTCTAAAACCCTTGGTAAGCGCTGAGACCTGGTAAGCAACATTTCACTAATAACTTGCATGCTTTATAAATAACCTTAATGCGCTTTCTCAGACGGTTTTCGAAGCTACTGGCATGACTTGCAAAAGGAACCTCTTATTTTCACAAAACCGAATTTCGATGGACGCTCAGTCATGGTGAACTTTGAACTTTCAATGACTCAGAATTAAAAACAAATTTTCTTCCATATAGGTATATTCTTAAAAAAATAGTTCTTTAGTTATAAAGTAAACAAAAACTTAAAAAACAAAAAGTGTCGTATTTTTTTATGTTACAGACCTTAGTTATATCTCAATAGGTGACATCAGTCTGTTTGCATTAGCACTAATTCCAGCAGTAGACTTGCACCCATTCCGGTAAATATGCTGAATGTAGCTGTACATTTTCTACAGAGACCCCATACAGGGTTACAAACGTACATCATACGTTCCAAAAAAGATAAAGGCTTTCTAAATATGGAATATCTCCTTCAAATGATATGCCTTTGTACCATTACAAAACACTGATGAAAAAATAAAATTTTCCATGCTTAAAAAACAAGAAAATGTTACTTTGGCGAAACCGAAACTGTAATAACATTCACACAAGGCTTCAAATTGGGGTACGCCATTTGATATTTATGTGAAGCATTCATAAGAAGCCACCATATCACAATTTTGAGTTGATAGATTTAAACTTGAATTACAAAAAGTTAAGTGATTGGGCACTTGAACAGTTTGAAGTTGATACATTTTGTTACCGCAAATTTGTGATAAGCGATGAGGCTTATTTCTGCTACAATGGCTTTGCCATAAATGATAAACTTTAAAACACTTACCTGCTAAAATAACATCGTTTAGAAATAAAAAACATATATTTTTGTAATTGCGGTGACAGTCAATGAGAAAAACAACAACAACGGTTCACAGAATTTTTTTTGAATTTTATTTTATTTAATACTAAAAATGTTTGGATATTAAAGTACATATGACATCGAGTATTACTCCCAGTTGGAGCATAGGACGAAATCCGTTTCTTGAGTGAATATCATTTTTTTATGTTCGTACCAGTTGTAAAACGTATCCTTATTTATGACTAAGAGGTGACATATGAAATTTTATTTAAGATTTTTCATTATAAACGCCCAACTAAAGATTAGTCACAACTCTTAGTGAACTAACTTACTAAAAGCATGTTTCTAGCAACCCACACGAACAGAATATAATACCGTCAGTGCACATAGTAACGGCAGGTACACCGGAGAGTACTATGCTGGTCCCCTATGTACCTGATCGGTCGATGGCCAGTAATACCTACATATTAGTCTACCTGGTACAGCCACCGAATTGTGCGCTGAGGACTGCCACTGGTTGTCTGCAGACGACTCACGAAGACCATCTGCATGAAGAATCGATGATGCAACCTGTTCATCAACATAATGAGCTGCTTTCGAAGCAGTTCTTGTTAAGTGCGTACAGAAGACATCATTCGAATCATGACAGCCTCCCGACACCAGCGACTACCCGAATAAGAACCGATATCAGGACTTATAAGATGAGTATCAATCGTTTTATTACTGATAGTAGCATAGAGAAGTATGATTATACTTCTGGCAGGACTCAATTGCATAAAGATGCAACAATATAGTATTAGTGCAGGGACAATATAATATTAGGTGGAAGACCACCACATATTAATGATAGTGAAAAACATCTCCCTTGAGATCCGGATGCAGCAATATGCTCAAGTGCTACAGGGAAAGAATTGGGATAAGCAATACGAATTGCTGCCCCGCATGCGGTCAATCACTTGAGTCCTTTAGACCTCTGATTACAACCAGTAGATGTTGCTTCTTTTCTGGACAAGATACCTAGGGTTACATTTCGGTCTATCTTTCTCTCGCATTAAAAAAAAAATTGCTTTGCACAATATCTATTCATAAAATAATAAAATATTTTGTATATATGTATTTTCTAATGCAGTCCAAACCAAGCTGTTACAACAACAACAGATTAGTCTATAGCACAGTGCTAAAAAAAAAAAAAATAATACTAATAAAATTTATGCATTTTTTAAGTGGTTTAGTGCATGTTATAGGACTCGTTGAGTACAATATTTAATTTCGGCACACGCAAATTTTAAAATTAATGTTAAGTCACTTCGTTCAATTATCATTCATTAAATCAGTAATTTTTCAACCGAATTTAGAGTTATTAAAAGTTTTGAAATAAGAAAGAATAGATCTTTCATTTTGTAAATCATGTTTACTTATTTTACAATTTTACTCATTTTACATTTTTTTTTTTTTTTTTTCAGTCAAATGGTTTTTAATTTATAAAAATCGAACAAATATTGATAAAGTTATTAAAACGTTTTCAATGGAGTAAAATTTTGGCTTAGCAAACCAAAAATAGTTTATAAAAATGATTTTCAGTTTCTCTCTTAAATACCAGTAACAGTAATTAGAAAGCATCCAGAAATGCCACATTTCTTCGAAGCGTTTTTCAATTGTAGATATTTATTGTTAAATTAATTAATCCTATTCGTCGCAGAGTTGAACGAGATTTCCGGGAAAGACACACAAAATACAATACAGAAAAAAATTTCTTATTTATTTTATTTTTCTAAAAGCCTCCAGAAACTAAACCCCCAAAACCATCATTAAATACTGCTCGGCTATACTCAATATAGTAGATGAACTTTCTTCACAAAATTCTATTCATTTTTTTCAAATAATAAAACACAGAATAAAGATTTGGGTTTTCTATGTGAAATCGTATCTAATTGCAGTTAATTGCTTTTAAAAATTTTCCACATTTACCGTTACAAATAAAATTTACGCTGCCACATGACATTCAACGTTCATATGCTCGCGACCTCTGCCAACCTGTTATTTAACTTCCGGTGCACATACATGACATTCACCATGAAAGATTAACACATTGCAAACTTGTCAATCACACCTAAAGCGTAAACAGAATAGTCGAAATTTAACACAAAATAAATAATTACAATTTAATTAAAATACAAGAAAACCAAATACATAGACGCCAATATGTCGAACATAACGGCAGCGGTGATCGCCAACCGCAATAAAAAGCATTTCTTAGGTGTGCCTGCGCCACTTGGTTATGTGGCCGGCGTTGGTCGTGGGTATGTTTTTGGTTTTTCTCCACAGCTTTTTGTAAACGTTTAATGTGTGCAACGCTTGCATTTGCAGTGCCACCGGCTTTACAACACGTTCTGATATTGGTCCGGCTCGTGATGCTAATGATGTGTCCGACGATCGACATGCGCCACCTGCAACGAAGCGTAAAAAGAAGGATGAAGAAGAGGAGGAGGATGAAGATTTAAACGATTCGAACTATGATGAATTCAGTGGATATAGTGGTTCGCTATTTTCCAAAGATCCTTACGATAAGGACGACGAAGAGGCGGATGCTATTTACGATTCAATAGACAAACGCATGGATGAGAAGCGCAAGGAGTATCGTGATCGACGTCTACGTGAAGATTTAGAGCGCTATCGTCAGGAACGTCCGAAAATTCAGCAACAATTCTCTGATCTGAAGCGTTCGTTGGCTACAGTCACCTCAGAGGAATGGTCGACCATACCCGAAGTGGGCGACAGTCGTAATCGCAAGCAACGCAATCCGCGCGCAGAAAAATTCACACCGCTGCCGGATAGTGTACTATCGCGTAATCTGGGCGGTGAATCGAGTTCAACAATTGATCCTTCTTCTGGCTTGTCTTCTATAGTGCCCGGTGTTGCAACGCCTGGCATGCTGACGCCTACGGGTGATTTGGATTTGCGTAAAATTGGACAGGCGCGTAATACGCTGATGAATGTAAAATTATCGCAAGTCTCGGACTCTGTTACTGGTCAGACAGTTGTAGATCCAAAGGGTTATCTTACCGATCTGCAGAGCATGATACCCACCTACGGTGGCGACATCAATGACATAAAGAAGGCACGTTTGTTATTGAAGAGTGTGCGCGAAACGAATCCGAATCATCCACCGGCCTGGATTGCTTCAGCGCGTTTGGAAGAAGTTACCGGCAAGGTGCAAATGGCGCGTAATCTTATAATGCGCGGTTGTGAAATAAATCCACAATCGGAGGATTTGTGGCTAGAGGCGGCGCGTTTGCAGCCACCGGATACAGCAAAGGCTGTCATTGCACAGGCGGCACGGCATATACCCACTTCGGTGCGTATTTGGATTAAGGCAGCCGATTTGGAAACAGAAACCAAAGCTAAACGCAGAGTTTTCCGTAAGGCGCTCGAGCATATACCCAACTCAGTGCGACTTTGGAAGGCGGCTGTTGAACTGGAGAATCCAGATGATGCCCGTATTTTGCTCTCTCGTGCTGTAGAATGCTGCAACACCAGCGTTGAATTGTGGTTGGCTTTGGCGCGCTTAGAGACGTATGAAAATGCACGCAAAGTGCTTAATAAGGCCCGTGAGAGTATACCAACGGACAGACAGATTTGGACAACAGCCGCCAAGCTGGAGGAGGCCAATGGCAATATACATATGGTTGAGAAAATTATTGATCGTTCACTAACCTCACTCACTGCCAATGGTGTTGAAATCAATCGCGATAACTGGTTCCAGGAGGCTATTGAAGCGGAGAAATCAGGTGCCGTGCATTGTTGCCAAGCGATTGTAAAGGCTGTTATTGGCATAGGCGTTGAGGAGGAAGATCGCAAGCAGACCTGGATCGATGATGCCGATTTTGTAAGTAAACAATTCATTCTTTTTTCAGTATATATTAAAAATCTAATGAACTCAACATTGCAGTGTGCCAAGGAGAACGCCTTCGAATGTGCACGAGCTGTCTATGCACATGCGCTGCAAGTATTTCCATCCAAGAAAAGCATTTGGCTACGTGCTGCCTACTTTGAGAAGAATCACGGCACACGTGAATCACTTGAAGCTCTGCTACAACGCGCAGTTGCACACTGTCCCAAATCCGAAATACTTTGGCTAATGGGTGCCAAATCGAAATGGTTGGCGGGTGATGTACCAGCAGCACGTGGTATTCTATCGCTTGCTTTCCAAGCTAATCCAAACTCAGAAGATATTTGGTTAGCCGCTGTCAAACTGGAATCCGAGAATGCGGAGTATGAACGCGCGCGTCGCTTATTAGCCAAAGCGCGTGGCTCTGCACCGACTCCGCGTGTTATGATGAAATCGGCGCGCCTCGAATGGGCGCTAGAGCGACTCGACGAAGCGCTACATTTACTCGAAGAAGCTGTCGAAGTATTTCCAGATTTTCCTAAACTCTGGATGATGAAAGGTCAAATTGAAGAACAACAACGGCGTCTAGATGATGCAGCTGCCACCTATACACTGGCATTGAAAAAATGTCCTACTTCTATACCGCTCTGGATACTATCAGCCAATCTTGAGGAACGCAAAGGTACTCTAACTAAAGCACGTTCTATACTTGAACGTGGACGTCTGCGCAATCCTAAAGTAGCAGTACTTTGGCTTGAGGCTATACGCATTGAATTGCGTGCTGGTCTAAAAGATATTGCTAGCACAATGATGGCACGTGCGCTGCAAGAGTGTCCCACTGCCGGCCAATTGTGGGCCGAGGCTATATTCATGGAATCAAAGCCACAACGCAAAACGAAGTCAGTAGATGCACTTAAGAAATGCGAACACGATCCATACGTCCTGTTGACTGTTTCAAAACTATTCTGGTCGGAGCATAAATTCTCCAAATGTCGTGACTGGTTTAATCGCACTGTAAAAATCGATCCTGACTTGGGCGACGCCTGGGCATATTTCCACAAATTTGAATTGCTGCACGGCACTGAGGCGCAGCAACAGGAGGTGCTGAATCGTTGCATTTCCGCTGAGCCGACGCACGGTGAGGCCTGGTGTCGCGTTAGTAAGAACATTAAAAATTGGCGCTTTAAGACCCAGGAGGTTCTAGCCGCTGCTGTCAAAGAAATTAAAATACCCATTTAGACTTGAGACGCAAATGTAAATTAGGGCGATAGGTTTTTTGTTTAGTCATTTAAAGTTTAATAAATGTGAATTTTTGGAAACATTTTAGTTATGTATATATTTTATAATACTCATTCAGTTCAACATTTTTTAAATACGATGTTCAAGATCCATAAACTATATATGTACACTTGTTCGGAAAGGTCTGCGTACACCACAAAAAAAAATTAACTTTAATCGCAAATATCAAAGCTAATGTTTTATGTATTGAATCAAACTTTGTTTTATTATATAGTTTATTAATTTCTCTTAACTCATAATATTTTTGCTGCATTTTAATACTTAAAATTAGTTTTAATCCATTTTATGCTATAACATGTCACAACTCAAAGTCTGCGTACAGCTGCTTGTCAGATGCATGGAATGAGTGAATATGCGATTACCGCTGCCCAAAAATATTCTAAGAAATGCTTATCTCAATTTGGAGTTTTAGTTTATTCATTTTCAATCAATTCAATGTGTCAAAAAATCTTAATAGCGCCATGGACAAAATTATTTTAAAGCTATATCTTGGGGGATACCTATAGAAAAATTGGAAAAGTAGCTGGCAGAGCTCACTCACCAAAGCAAAGACTTGTAAGAAGCTACACTTCAACGGGATCCGTCCTGCCAAAACCACGATTAGGTCGTCCATCTCTTTTAACAAAATGCGAGAAAAAAGCGACATTCAGTTAGTGGGACAGAATCCAAGCTCACCAACTGAAACTAGAAGTAGAAGAAAGGTATTCAAATACAATTTCCGATGTTGCAGCCCTGAAATTTAAAAAATGAAAAGCTGGGTATCATGGTCGAGTTGCCCGTAAGAAGCACCATATCTCAGCTGTAAATAAGCAGAAGCGCATGGAGTTTGCAATTGAGTACGTTTCAAAACCCCCAGTTTTTTGGAATAAAGTTTTTGTTTCAGATGTAAGTTATCTATTTTCGTGATAAAAGGAAAAAAGCTGGTATTAAGAAAGAGCAGTACGGCCTTTGAAAAGGATAATTTGTTGCCAACCGTAAAACATGCTGAAGAAGGAGTTGTGATTTGGCGTGTATGGCAGCCAATGGTGTTGGCAAACTAACATTTATTGAAACAATAATGGACCAAATTAGTTGTATCCAAGTTCTTATTTGAAGATAAGAAAAAAATGTGTGGCCAAGATGTCTTACGGAGGAACTGACGAGAAAGGGTTATCTTACCAGTTATTAACACATAATTTTCTTCGAAATAAGAAGCCTGTACGCAGACTTTTGCGGTAGTGCTTTTCTGACATGTAGCATAAAATTAATTGAAACTATAATTTTAAGTATGAAAATAGAGCAAAAATATTATTATTTAGGAGTAATTATAATTTTATCATATATAATTATATGATAAAACGAGCTGAGATATTTGCGATTAAAGTTTTTTTTTTTATTATTATTATTATTATTAATTTACAATCTATCAATAAGACAATAAGTAAGTTAGTTGAAAGTTCATAATATAACAGAAATAGTTGTACTCCAGTGAGAACAGCTATTATATTCAAAATTCTATAATTAAGAGTTTATTTACAATATATATAAAATTTTATCTCTAAAAGGTAAATCTAACACATGATTTCTTTTAAGTCTTCGAGTTGTATCGCTATTATCTAGTAGGCCTATTGCCAAAACATTTAAATGATCATGTAGTCTCTCAAGATACCTTGTGCTTATTCTACGTATTTCATCTTTAATGTATGGAATATTTAAATCTTTCCAAACCAGCGTGAATTTGGTCATTAGCCACAAGCCAGGGGGCGTCAACAATAAGTCTAAGCGTTTTGGACTGATATCGTTGAAGAATTTCAATATTTGATTGGCTTGCAGTTCCCCATAATTGGACAGCATATGTCCACACAGGCTTTAAAATAGCCTTGTAAAGCCGAACTTTGTTCTCCAAACTAAGCTGCGATTTTCTCCCAAGCAGCCAATACATTTTTTTTTTTTTGTTTTTATGTTGAGTTTCTTTGTGTTGCCTTTAATATGACTTTTCCAAGTTACTCTCCGATTTATATCGAGTCCAAGATAATTTGCGGAGTCACTATGAGGAATTTGAGGAATTATTTCAAAATACTGACGGACAATCTACTCTTCTCAGAGCAAATGTGACATGTTTCGACTTCTCAGTATTAACCTTTATTTTCCATTTCTTAAGCCATCGCTCTATTTCAACTATTTCATTTTGAATATCTTGAGATACTTCTGCCGCAGTGTCTTTAGATGCAATTATAGCTGTATCATCAGCATAATTGGCTACATGAACATCACTGACAACAGGAAGATCGGCAGTGTATATTGTGTAAAGGACAGGTCCCAGAACACTGCCCTGTGGAACACCAGCATGGATACTATATAGTTTCGATGTTTTTTCTTCCATTTGAACATAAAAGTGTCGATTGCTTAGATACGATTTCAATAAGAGGAAAAATGGAGCAGGAAGCAGTTTTTTCATTTTATATAACATGCCTGGATGCCACACTCGGTCAAATGCTTGTTGTATATCAAGAAATACTGCCGCAGAATACAGTTTCTTCTCGAATCCACTTGTAATTATATCCACTATACGATGGCATTGCTCTGGAGTCCCATGACCTCTCCTAAACCCAAACTGATGTTCCGGTATTATATTGTATTCATCCAAAATTGGTAACAATCTACTCATAAGTATTCTTTCGAATACTTTGGAGAATGTCACCAGCAAGCTAATAGGACGGTATCATTATCACCTCCCCACATTTCCATTGTGTAGGAAAGTGATCCAGCCTCAAAATCGCATTGTGAATTAGTGCTAAAAATTTAATACACTTTTGAGAGAGCTTTTTCGTAACTCTTCCGTCTATTTTATCATAGCCTGGTGACCTTTTTTGATTCAGTTTTGCGAATTCTTCTTTGATTTCAGACACAGTAATTCTACGAATTGGCATGCACATTTGACAAGGTACATCCAGAAACTCTATTATTTCAGTATCTTCAGGCGCAAGATTTGAATTTGGTTGAAATGTTGAGTGTAAATGTTGTGCAAATGCCTCAACCTTAGCTTTGGCGGTTTTACACCATTCTCCATTATGATTACGTATAGCAACATTTCGTTTTGCAGGTCGTTTTAAATATTTGGTAGCTCTCCAAAGACTGTATTCATAGTCTTTCGTGTTAGGATCCAGACTTTTGAAAAACTCTGCAGTTGCTTCATTTCTTACTTCGTGCAAGCGTTTTTTAAGTTAGAATGATGCTGTATTGTACCTAGTTTTATCTGCTGGACATCTACTGGTTTGCCAATTTTTCCGGAGCTTTCGCTTATTATTTATAAGGTTCCTAAGTTCAGCTGATATAAAAACAGTATTCGCTATAGAACTTATGGTTGGTGCAGTACACAACAGACCTGCTTCATGTATAATGTTTGTAAATGATTCCACAGCCGTATCCACTTCTAAACCAGTTTTGAGAGATATATTAGTATTTAGTTTCGCATCTATCTAATCTTGAAATGCTAAAATATCTGTCCTAGATGTGATAATTTTTTATTTATTTGATAGTGCCATATGTAATTATAATTGGCGAATGGTCTGAACTTAGGTCGCAGTTGTCCGTGGTATTCCAAAATAAACTGCAAAATCCAAAAGATCCGATATTTTGCGGGGGTCTGATGGCCAATACGTTGGTTTTCCCGTAGACAGTGTTTTGGGATTTGCTAACCTTGTTCCCCACCAAGGGTGTTTGGCATTATAATCTCCACCAACAATAAATTTACAACCAAGTTTTTTGAAAAAGTTACAGTAATCTTGTTCTTTAAAACAAAATCGTGGTGGAAAATACACTGTACAAACTGTAATATCAAATGACATGCATTCAACATTAATGCAAGCAGCCTGTATAGCATTTTCTTTAACTATTTCCATGATATTATATTTAAGCCCTATTTTAATTAATATTGCAGAGCCGCCATGAGCTCTATTATCTGGATGATTTGCAACTATTAGATCATATCCATGAATTTTAAAGTGTGTCCTGTTGGTAAAATGATTTTCTGATACCAATGTAATTAGATTTAAGGAAAAGTTTTACTTATTCTGTGTGGTTGGAAAGCCCATTTGCATTCCATATAGCAATTTGAAGATCTACTTAAATATTTTTGATATTAACAGAGATATCATGTTGAGGAGGTTGTTTGTTAATTCAAACTGTTTGGCTAATAAACCTTCGATTCTTTGGAAAGGGTCTTCGTCATTTGAACTTCTGTTTTCTCGTAGTACTTGCGCATAAGATGGGCAGTTTTCGCTAGTATAAAACTCATTTGGTCTGTGCGAAGATGAAAAGCTATGCTCCTGAGAAGGTTTGCTTGAATGCTGACGAGAAGAATGGATATTAGGCTTCTGCTTTGCAACTAATTCTTGATAAATTTTGCTGTAGCTTGTAGCTGGCAGCGTGATCTTGTAAGCAGTTAACACATTTGGCAGGCAAATCCTTGTCTTTCTGAGACTCTGAAGTAGGGTGGCACATTGAACACTTAACGCATCTAAATGTTTTTGTACAATACGTCTTGGTATGTCCAAACTCTTGGCATCGAAAGCAATGTACAATGTCATTTACTTTCCTGGGAGGCTCTACTTTAATTACTGCATTGCTTAGATATTTCAGGTCATAAATTTCTGCATTGTTGTTGTTCGGTTCCAGATCAATAAAGAATATGTTCAGTGGATGCTTGGTAATACGACTCCTAACATTGCTTATATTCCTTACGCAATGACCTAACTCTTCAATTTCATTTTTAATTGAGTCAATTGGTGTAGAAAAATGTAGATTTTTAACTACAACTCTAAAAGAACACTCTTGTTTTAACTGGTAAGTGTGAAACAAAACCTTATCTCTCTTAAGTGTTGTTATAAACTTTCAATAACTATCCACAAATTGAACCATAACGCGCATTTGACCGTTTCGTTGGGACTTATAGGTAAAATCTTCTTTCGAAAGAGTTTTGGTAATATAATTTCTCATACCATTTATGTCATTAACATTAGCCAGTATTATTGGCGGAGGCTTCGGAGTAGTATTTCGCTCAGTTGATTCCTCTTTGTTTTTTCCTATTTTCGCTTCAGCATTTCCAGTTTCCTCTTTATCCTCCTCCGTCTCCGCACTGCCATCAAGAATCTCGAGTTCAGCAAAACGATTTGTGCTTTTAGATGATAGATACGCAGACTTTTTCGAGCAAGTGTACAAATATATTTATAACCATATTTATTCCCATAGTGTAAAATAAGAGAGTAAGTTTGACCGTAATTATTTATATACAATATATAATATTTATGACCCCTAACCACTATTATTTGGCACACCAAGCCAAATTCTTCATAATGAATTTTTGAATGGCTCCAGCTTATATGTTTCTGTAGACTACACCAACAAATTTATACTTTTATTAAATGTTGTTTGTTTACACTAGTTTACAGCACCAACACTTTTTTTGAGTAGTTTGGGTTTAACAAAGGCGGTTTCCCCCGGAGTGAGACTTGCTCATTGCTTTTCGGCGCAGTCCCGACATTATTTAATATGTACATATCAATAAACTGTTCCTACTTTGCTGCCGACTTAGTGGTCTTGGTCCAAAGCATTATTGAATAAAAACCCGAGACGTCAGATGGGTCCATACATAGCTGGACCCGAAAAGCGATCTTGTGAATACCATGAGTGGTGAAAATTGTTTAGCCTATTCACAATGTTGTTTAAACGTATGAAAGATTTAAAACTGTATTACGAGCGCATATTTCCATATTTGTTTTGCTTATCGTTTTAAAAACTGTTGCGTCACAGAAACGAATTTTCAAATCAATATAATTCGCAAAGAGTTCTAAAATTGTTTGGTTTTTGGGAAATCTGTTTAATCGAATTCAAGGAACGATTAGACAGCATTGTGAATAGACTTATTAATTCTTGATATACACTTAATGAACGCTCAGCACTAGCTAAAGTACAATATTGGTCATTGTACCAAATATACTAGGTCGTTCAACAGACGAAATGCTGAAAGTTCTATTTCGAAAATAGCTTTGCAAATGTGCTACATATGAATTTATTCTGGTAATTATTTAGAAAACCTTTGGCTTTGGGGCTTACGATTTGAATACATTTTCGTTTGTTTACATTCTTCCATGATCGAAAATCATTGTAGAATCCCCTCTCCCCCTATCCTGTGCACACACAAAACAAAATCGGGCGTATGGGGGATTTTCTAAATAATTACCCATATTCTTCCTGCAATTCGTAAGATTCATCTGATTGGAATTTTTTTACAAAGTGTGTTGCAGTACTTTTTATTTCAGGAAGAGGAGGAATCATTCTTTTTATTTTATTGCGTCGATTGGATTTAAAATTAGTGACATAACAAAATCTACAATCACTAAAAAGTTTAAAATTTAAAATAGGATTCTTCATCTGTAGCTTACTCTTCTTTGTTTTCATAGAACATTGAATTTTTTCCCCATTGATCACGAATCAGCTGAAAATTAGTCAGTAAACATTCAAAATTTTTAGATGTCAATATCGATAATGGCATCTTTGGTATGAAAAATGATACTCATCTCATTTATTGTAGTAAAAATCGTATACCAAATGGAAGAAATCAGGATGCAAACGCCGTTCCTTCTATTCAAGTTTCTGCAGTCAACGTGGTATCAGCAAGGCTTTCAGATTTTACCAAAAAAAAAAAATTATTGTGATTTCCCGGGTCCCTAAAAAGTTTGGGCGCGTAGTAATTTGAAATCCGATAAGATGAAATCCGTGTCACGCTCACTATAAGTCATAGAGTTAGTCTCACTGCACTTCGTTTTTTTTAAGTTTTATCATTTTTTTTTAAATAAAAATAAAATATTTCAATTAAAAAACTTTTTTTTATTGTTTATAGCAATAAATCTGGAGCGGATGTTATGTAAAATTTAATAAATATCTCACAAATGTTCTGATTGGACGACAACATAATCTAGGCCTCATACAAAGCCACGCTAACAAATATGACAACGTTACTTCAAATCGCAGTTTATCATTACAGCCATTTGTCGCTTTCAAGCTGTTAAAATGTTGCATCAGTTCAGCATATTTCTCTTTTCGTGCAGATGAATTTCTTTCTCGGATATCAGGGTTATCATTTTTATGATTTGAACTAAACTCGTAGTTCGACGGTATACCGGAAACGACGGGGGCAAAGATCACATTTGTAGATGTGCGTTTTAAAATGAATAGGGAAGGCTTCACACGCTGCAATAAACTGGTACGATGGCATTTTGTCACATTCTCGGCGAAAAAGGCCGTTGACCGTCTCATATTTTTTAGTTGATACTTTGGGCTCCAGAATGGAACATACGGAAAAATCCATTAGGTCTAAGGTTTTAAAACCTTAATCGAACTGTTTTTTTTTTTAAATCTGGCATTTTTTGTATATTGTAAGACTGCTACATTGCGCTTTGTTGTAGATTGAATTCTGGCCTTTACCTTTGTAACCATTTCTGGCGATTTTGCTGTTTTTGGACCACCACCTTCATGGAGTTTTTCGATGCTACCAGTATCATTGTAACATGTACTACCACAATACAAAAATATTTTATTCACACGTAAATGACGTAGCTCACTAACAATATCTGGTTTCGATTATCCAGCCAAATAAAAAGCAATAACACTGTTGCGTTTCAATTCCATTTCGATAATTTTTTTTAACTACGACGTAAAACGATATGCTTCCGTAGGCTGGTAAACAATATAACAGACTGACGCTTGACAAAACAAGTGCGCGCTGTCATTAGCCGTTTGATTGATGCAGCAGCGTGAAGTTGGATACACATCGAGCGCCGATATGATTTAGAGTATCGTCCGTAGTTCGTAGTTGTGTAAATTTTGCCGGCCCCGCGAATTAGAATCAGACTAAGAGAACCCCATAAATTTACAACATTTTTGCCTAATGCAGGAGCATGGTACATATATGGTATGTAATAAAAAAATTTACATCGAAAGAAGTCCGAGAAAAATTTTAACGAATAATATGTATTTGCGTGTGAGCTATATATTCTGGTATTCGTATCATTGTCATTGCACTGGATTGCACCGATACAGACTGCTGATGAACATTACGTATGTAATATGACTTCGTTTAAATAGCCGCGGGGTCCAACGTTCGATGACTCTGGCGCACATATCAGTATGAATTAGGGTTATGTTGACTTTAAGACCACCGGTTATTTGCGGCATATTGGCACAGAACTGAGACGTAAGCAATACCACAAGAAAAACTCTAACGGTGTCAAATCGCATTACTTGTTCGCCAAACCATTAAGCCAGAAATGAGCCTCGCGCTGATGATGATTTTTTCTATGAAATCGGGATTCGCCTATAATTGTTTCAGAACCCAGTCAGCTGACACACGGCGTTGTTTATGGTCATTTGCATTCAGCTTTTGGATTAGTTGTTTTTTGTGCCCAAGTCCCTACACACAATTCGCTAAAGTGTTGTCTGCGAAAAGCCGAGTTGTTGTGCGCGGTGCGGAATTGATGCCTCAGATTCTTCTGCATACTCTCATGGACAGTTGTAATGTTTTCGGCATATCTTGAGTTTCCTTGACGTACCGGTATTGGCTGATTGTACACTGAATCGGTTTACTCAAAATTTTCTACCAAACGTTGTCGACCTGGAAGTACAATTATGCATTTTATGCATGATGGATATTTTTAATACCATTGCTTACGAAATGACAAACTGGGTCGGCGTAGATTTTCGACCAATGCGGGATTCTAGTAATAATTAATATTCGTTCTATTTAGACAAATTTGTTATTTAAAAATTCAGAAACAAGAGTACGAGAATGAGAAATACGAATTAATTTTTTGTTTGCTATAGTGTTGAATGAAAGATGTAATAACAAGCTCCACACTATCGTCGTTAATAATATTACATGTGTATATCATTTTAATATCACTTAAACAACACACCTGGTATATTATTCAATACATAAGCATAATCTTAAGCTTTCGCATATATCATTCGTTCAATTTCATTTAATCTATCAATAACTTCCTGATTTCGTCTCTTTTGATCTTTTATTCGTTCTCCTGTTGCTTCTAGGAATTTAGCTAAAACTGGCCGTGGCGTATCCATAGTAATTTCGAATTTTTGATACAATATATTTGATGGAGTTGTTGCACAATCGATTGGAGAAGCAACATACTCTGTTAGGGTTGGACTCGATATTGGAATCACCTCGGACGAAGCAACAGGTTCGGAAGCAGCTGCTACCGCTACTGGTGCTTCTGCTAAAAAAGAAGCAGATAATGGCGTATCGAAGGAAACAGCAACTGGTTTAGGACCAGCAGTTGATGCTGGAGTTTCAAAGGAAGCAGCAACTAGTTCAGGAGCTACTGCTAATTTTGGAGTTTCAACGAGCGAAGACGCTAGTTCAGGAGCAACTGATGGTGCTGGAGTTACGAAAGGAACTGGTTCAGGAGCTGCAAGTGGAACCGGACCTTCGACGGGAACAGCAACTGGTTCAGGAACTGGTGCTGGAATTATAACGGGAGCAGCAACTCGTTCAGGTTCTGCAGGTGGAGTCGGAGATTCGATGGGATCAACAACTGGTTCAGGAACTAGTGCTGGAGTTAAAACGGGAGCAGCATCTTGTTCAGCAGCTGGAGTCGGAGTTTCGACAGGAACAGGAACAACTGGCTCAAGAACTACTGCTGGTGCTTGAGTTACGACGGGAGTAGCAACTTGTTCAGGGGCTGTTGCTGGAGCCATTGTTTCGACGGGAACAGCAACTGGGTCAGGAACTGGATCTGGAATTACGACTGGAGTAGCAACTGGTTCAGGAGCTGCTGCTTGTGCTGGATTTACAACGGGAGCAGCAACTGGTTCAGAAGCTGCTGCTAAAGTTGGAGTTTCGACTGGAACAGCAACTGGTTCGTGAACTGGTGCTGGAGTTAGAACGGGAGCAGCAACTGGTTTAGGAGCTGTAGCAGGAGTAGGAATATGGACGGGAACAGGAGCAACTGGTTCAGGAGATGGAGCTGGAGTCGGAGTTTCGACAGGAACAGGAGCAACTGGCTCAAGAACTGCTGCTGGTGCTGGAGTTACGACGGGAGTAGCAACTGGTTCAGGGACTGCTGCTGGAGCCATTGTTTCGACGGGAAGAACTGGGTCAGGAACTGGAGCTGGAATTACGACTGGAGCAGCAACTGGTTCAGGATCTGCTCCTTGTGCTGGATTTACAACGGGAGCAGCAACTGGTTCAGGAACATCGGCTTGAGTAGGAATTTCGACTGGAACAGGAGGAACTGGTTCAGGAGCTGCAGCTGGAGTCGGAGTTTCGATGGGAACAGCAACTGGTTCAGGAACTGGTGCTGGAGTTAAAACGGGAGCAACAACTGGTTCAGGAGTTGGAGCTGGAGTCGGAGTTTCGACGGGAACAGGAGGAACTGGCTCTAGAACTGCTGCTGGTGCTGGAGTTACGACGGGAGTAGCAACTGGTTCAGGGGCTGCTGCTGGAGCCATTGTTTCGACGGGAACAGCAACTGGGTCAGGAACTGGAGCTGGAATTACGACTGGAGCAGCAACTGGTTCAGGATCTGCTCCTTGTGCTGGATTTACAACGGGAGCAGCAACTGGTTCAGGAACATCGGCTTGAGTAGGAATTTCGACTGGAACAGGAGGAACTGGTTCAGGAGCTGCAGCTGGAGTCGGAGTTTCGATGGGAACAGCAACTGGTTCAGGTACTGGTGCTGGAGTTAAAACGGGAGCAACAACTGGTTCAGGAGTTGGAGCTGGAGTCGGAGTTTCGACGGGAACAGGAGCAACTGGCTCAAGAAATGATGCTGGTGCTGGAGTTACAACGGGATCAGCAACCGGTTCATGAGCTGCTGTTGGAGTTGGAGTTTCAACTGGAACAGCAACTGGTTCAGGAACAGGTGCTGGCATTAAAACGCGACCAACAACTTGTTCAGGAGCTGGAGCTGAAGTCGGAGTTTCGACAGGAACAGGAGCAACTGGCTCAAGAACTGCTGCTGGTGCTTGAGTTACGACGGGAGTAGCAACTGGTTCAGGGGCTGTTGCTGGAGCCATTGTTTCGACGGGAACAGCAACTGGGTCAGGAACTGGAGCTGGAATTATGACTGGAGTAGTAACTGATTCAGAAGCTGCTGCCTGTGCTGGAGTTACAACGGGAGCAGCAACTGGTTCAAGAGCTGCTGCTGGAGTTTCGACTGGAAGAGCAACTGGTTCAGGAACTGGTCCTGGAGTTAAAACGGGAGCAGTAACTAGTTCAGGAGCTGTTGCTAGAGTTGGAGTTTCGACTGGAACAGCAACTGGTTCAGGAACTGGTGCTGGAGTTAAAACGGGAGCAGCAACTGGTTCAGGATCTGCAGCTGCAGTTGGAGTTTCGATGGGAACAACAACTGGTTCAGGAACTAGTGCTGGAGTTAAAAGGAGAGCAGCATCTTGTTCAGCAGCTGGAACTGGAGTCGGAGTTTCGACAGGAACAGGAGCAACTGGCTCAAGAACTGCTGCTGGTGCTCGAGTTACGACGGGAGTAGCAACTGGTTCAGGGGCTGTTGCTGGAACCATTGTTTCGACGGGAACAGCAACTGGGTCAGGAACTGGAGCTGGAATTACGACTGGAGTAGCAACTGGTTCATGAGCTGCTACTTGTTCTGGAGTTACAACGGGAGCAGCAACTGGTTCAGGAGCTGCACCTGGAGTAGGAATTTCGACGGGAAAATGAGCAACTCGTTCAGGAGCTGCTGCTGGTGCTGGAGTTACACATGGAGCAGTAACTGTTTCAGGAGCTGCAGCTGAAGTCGGAGTTTCAACGGGAGTAGCAACTAGTTCAGGAACTGGTGCCGGAGTTAAAACGGGAACAGCAACTGGTTCAGGAGCTGGAGCTGGAGTATGAATTTCAACGGGAACAGGAGCAAGTGGTTCAGGAGCTGCAGCTGGAGTCGGAGTTTCGATGGGAACAGCAACTGGTTCAAGAACTGGTGCTGGAGTTAAAACGGGAGCAGCAACTGGTTCAGGAGCTGCAGCTGGAATTGGAACGGCAACTGGTTCAGGAACTGGTGCTGGAGTTAAAACGGGAGCAGCAACTGGTTCATGAGCTGCAGCTGGAGTCGGAGTTTCGACGTGACCATGAGCAACTAGTTCAGGAGCTGCTGCTGGTGCTGGAGTTACGAAGGGAGCAGTAACTGTTTCAGGAACTGGTGCTGGAGTTAAAACGGGAGCAGCAACTGACTCAGGAGCTGAAGCTGGAGTCGGAGCCGGAGTTTCGACGGGTACATGTGCAACTGGCTCAAGAAGTACTGCTGGAGTTACGACGGGAGTAGCAACTGGTTCAGGGGCTGCTTCAGCAGCTGCAGCTGGAGTCGGAGTTTCGATGGGAACAGAAACTGGTTCAAGCACTGGTGCTGGAGTTAAAACGGGAGCAGCAACTGGAGCAGATGGAGTCGGAGTTTCAACGGGAACAGGAGCAATTGGCTCAAGAAATGCTGCTGGTGCTGAAGTTACGACGGGAGTAGCGACTGGTTCAGAGGCTGCTGCTGGAGCCATTGTTTCGGCGGGAACAGCAACTGGGTCAGGAACTGGAGCTGGAATTATGACTGGAGTAGCAACTGATTCAGAAACTGCTGCCTGTGCTGGAGTTACAACATGAGCAGCAACTGGTTCAAGAGCTGCTGCTGGAGTTTCAACTGGAACAGCAACTGGTTCAGGAACTGGTGCTGGAGTTAAAGCGGGAACAGCAACTGGTTCAGGAACTGGTGCTGGAATTACGACGGCAGTAGCAACTGGTTCAGGAGCTGCTGCTCGTGCGGGAGTTACAACGGGAGCATCAACTGGTTCAGGAGCTGTTGCTGGAATTGGAACAGCAACTGGTTCAGGAACTGGTGCTGGAGTTAAAACGGGAGCAGCAACTGGTTCATGAGCTGCAGCTGGAGTCGGAGTTTCGACGCGACCATGAGCAACTAGTTCAGGAGCTGCTGCTGGTGCTGGAGTTACGAAGGGAGCAGTAACTGTTTCAGGAACTGGTGCTGGAGTTAAAACGGGAGCAGCAACTGACTCAGGAGCTGAAGCTGGAGTCGGAGCCGGAGTTTCGACGGGTACATGTGCAACTGGCTCAAGAAGTACTGCTGGAGTTACGACGGGAGTAGCAACTGGTTCAGGGGCTGCTTCAGCAGCTGCAGCTGGAGTCGGAGTTTCGATGGGAACAGAAACTGGTTCAAGCACTGGTGCTGGAGTTAAAACGGGAGCAGCAACTGGAGCAGCTGGAGTCGGAGTTTCAACGGGAACAGGAGCAATTGGCTCAAGAAATGCTGCTGGTGCTGAAGTTACGACGGGAGTAGCGACTGGTTCAGAGGCTGCTGCTGGAGCCATTGTTTCGGCGGGAACAGCAATTGGGTCAGGAACTGGAGCTGGAATTATGACTGGAGTAGCAACTGATTCAGAAACTGCTGCCTGTGCTGGAGTTACAACATGAGCAGCAACTGGTTCAAGAGCTGCTGCTGGAGTTTCAACTGGAACAGCAACTGGTTCAGGAACTGGTGCTGGAGTTAAAGCGGGAACAGCAACTGGTTCAGGAACTGGTGCTGGAATTACGACGGCAGTAGCAACTGGTTCAGGAGCTGCTGCTCGTGCGGGAGTTACAACGGGAGCATCAACTGGTTCAGGAGCTGTTGCTGGAATTGGAACAGCAACTGGTTCAGGAACTGGTGCTGGAGTTAAAACGGGAGCAGCAACTGGTTCATGAGCTGCAGCTGGAGTCGGAGTTTCGACGCGACCATGAGCAACTAGTTCAGGAGCTGCTGCTGGTGCTGGAGTTACGAAGGGAGCAGTAACTGTTTCAGGAACTGGTGCTGGAGTTAAAACGGGAGCAGCAACTGACTCAGGAGCTGAAGCTGGAGTCGGAGCCGGAGTTTCGACGGGTACATGTGCAACTGGCTCAAGAAGTACTGCTGGAGTTACGACGGGAGTAGCAACTGGTTCAGGGGCTGCTGCTGGAGTTTCGACTGGAACAGTAACTGGTTCAGGAACTGGAGCTGGAACTACGAGGGCAGTAGCAACTTCAGCAACTGTTTCAGGAACTGGTGCTGGAGTTAAAACGGGAGAAGCAACTGGTTCAGGTGCTGCAGCTGGAGTCGGAGTTTCGACGGGAACATGAGCAACTGGCTCAAGAACTGCTGCTGGCGTTACGACGGGTGTAGCAACTGCTGCTGTAGTTTCGACTGGAACAACAACTGGTTCAGGAACTGGAGCTGGAAGTACGACGGCAGGAGCAACTTCAGCAACTAGTTCGGGAACTGGTGCTGGAGTTAAAACGGGAGAAGCAACTGGTTCAGGAGCTGCAGCTGGAATCGGAGTTTCGACGGGAATGGGAGCAACTGATTCAGGAGCTGCTGCTGGTGCTGGAGTAACGACTGGAACAGCAACTGGTTCAGGACCTTGTGCTGGAGTTAAAGCGGGAGCAGCTACTGGTTCAGGAACTGGTTCTGGAAGTACGACGGCAGTAGCAATTTGTGCAGGAGCAGCAGCTGGAGTCGGAGTTTCGACGGGAGCAGGAGCAACTGGCTCAAGAACTGCTGCTGGTGCTGTAGGTACGACGGGAGTAGCCACTTTTTGAGGGGCTGCTGCTGGAGCCATTGTTTCGACGGGAACAGCAACTGGCTCAGGAACTGGAGGAACTGTTTCAGGAGCTGCAGCTGGAGTCGGAGTTTCGACGGGAATAGGAGCAACTAGTTCAGGTGTTGCTGCTGTAGCTGGAGTTACGACGGGAGCAGCAACTGGTTCAGGAACTGGTGCTGGAGTTAAAACGGGAGAAGCAACTGGTTCAGGAGCTGCCGCTGGAGTCCGAGTTTCGACGGGAACAGGAGCAACTGGTTCAGGAGCTGCTTCTGGTGCTGGAGTTTCGACGGGAGAAGCAACTGGTTCGAGAGCTGTAGCTGGAGTCGAAGCTTCGACAGGAGTAGCAACTGGTTCGGGAGCTGCAGCTGGAGTCGGAGTTTCAACGGGAGTAGCAACTGGTTCAAGAACTGGTGCTGGAAGTACAACTGGCTCATGAACTGGAGGAACTGTTTCAGGAGCTGCAGCTGGAGTCGGAGTTTCGACGGGAATAGGCGCAACTGGTTCAGGAGCTACTGCTGGAGTTTCGACTGGAACACCAACTGGCTCAAGAACTGCTGCTGGTGCTGTAGTTACGACAGGAGTAGCAATTTTTTCATGGGCTGCTGCTGGAGCCATTGTTTCGACGGGAACAGCAACTGGGTCAGGAACCGGAGGAACTGTTTCAGGAGCTGCAGCTGGAGTCGGAGTTTCGACGGGAATAGGAACAACTGGTTCAGGAGCTGCTGCTGGAGTTTCGACTGGAACACCAACTGGTTCAGGAACTGGTGCTGGAAGTATGACGTCAGTAGCAATTGGTTCAGGAGCTGCAGCTAGAGTCGGAGTTTCGACGGGAATAGGAGCAAGTGGTTCAGGTGTTGCTGCTGTAGCGGGAGTTACAACGGGAGCAGCAACTGGTTCAGGAACTGGTGCTGGAGTTAAAACGGGAGAAGCAACTGGTTCAGGAGCTTCCGCTGGAGTCGGAGTTTCGACGGGAACAGGAGCAACTGGTTCAGGAGCTGCTTCTGGTGCTGGAGTTTCGACGGGAGAAGCAACTGGTTCAAGAAGTGGTGCTGGAAGTACGACGGCAGTAGCAATTGGTTCAGGAGCTGCAGCTGGAGTCGGAGTTTCGACGGGAGCAGGATCAACTGGCTCAAGAACTGCTGCTGGTGCTGTAGTTACGACGGGAGTAGCAACTGGTTCAAGAGCTGCAGTTTGAGTCGAAGCTTCGACGGGAGTAGCAACTGGTTCGGGAGCTGCAGCTGAAGTCTGAGTTTCGATGGGAAGAGCAACTGGTTCAGGAACTGTTGCTTGAATTACGACGGGAGTTGCAAGTGGTTCAGGAGCTGCTGCTGGTGTTGGAGTTAGGACGGGAGCAGCAACTTGCTCAAGAACTACTGCTGGTGCTGGAGATACGTCGGGAGTAACAATTGGTTCAGGAGCTGCTGCTGAAGTCGGAGTTTTGACGGGAACAGCAACTGTTTCAGGAACTTGCCCTGATGCTGGAGTTACGATGGGTGTAACAACTGGTTCAAGAACTGTTTTCGGGGCTGGACTTACGATGGGGGTAGCAACTGGTTCATTAGCTTTTCCTGGAGCCGGAGTTTCGACGGGAACAGCAACTGGTTCAGGAACTGTTGCTTGAATTACGACGGGAGTTGCAAGTGGTTCAGGAGCTGCTGCTGGTGTTGGAGTTAGGACGGGAGCAGCAACTTGCTCAAGAACTACTGCTGGTGCTGGAGATACGACGGCAGTAGCAATTGGTTCAGGAGCTGCAGCTGGAGTCGGAGTTTCGACGGGAGCAGGAGCAGCTGGCTCAAGAACTGCTGCTGGTGCTGTAGTTACGACAGGAGTAGCAACTTTTTCATGGGCTGCTGCTGGAGCCATTGTTTCGACGGGAACAGCAACTGGGTCAGGAACTGGAGGAACTGTTTCAGGAGCTGCAGATGGAGTCGGAGTTTCGACGGGAATAGGAGCAACTGGTTCAGGAGCTGGTGCTGGAGTTTCGACTGGAACACCAACTGGTTCAAGAACTGGTGCTGGAAGTACGACGGCAGCAGCAATTGGTTCAGGAGCTGCAGCTGGAGTCGGAGTTTCGACTTGAGCAGGAGCAACTGGCTCAAGAACTGCTGCTGGTGCTGTAGTTACGACGGGAGTAGCAACTTTTTCAGGGGCTGCTGCTGTAGCCATTGTTTCGACGGGAACAGCAACTGGGTCAGGAACTGTTTCAGGAGCTGCAGCTGAAGTCGGAGTTTCGACGGGAATAGGAGCAACTGGTTCAGGAGCTGCTGCTGGAGTTTCGACTAGAACACCAACTGGTTCAAGAACTGGTGCTGGAAGTACGACGGCAGTAGCAATTGGTTCAGGAGCTGCAGCTGGAGTCGGAGTTTCGACTTGAGCAGGAGCATCTGGCTCAAGAACTGCTGCTGGTGCTGTAGTTACGACGGGAGTAGCAACTTTTTCAGGGGCTGCTGCTGGAGCCAATGTTTCGACGGGAACAGCAACTGGATCGGGAACTGCAGCAACTGGTTCAAGAGCTGCAGTTGGAGTCGAAGCTTCGACGGGAGTAGCAACTGGTTCGGGAGCTGCAGCTGGAGTCTGAGTTTCGATGGGAACAGCAACTGGTTCAGGAATTGTGGCTTGAGTTACGTCGGGAGTTGCAAGTGGTTCAGGAGCTGCTGCTGGTGCTGGAGTTACGACGGGAGCAGCAACTTGCTCAAGAACTACTGCTGGTGCTGGAGATACGTCGGGAGTAACAACTGGTTCAGGAGCTGCTGCTGAAGTCGGAGTTTTGACGGGAACAGCAACTGTTTCAGGAACTTGCCCTGATGCTGGAGTTACGATGGGAGTAGCAACTGGTTCATTAGCTGTTGCTGGAGCCGGAGTTTCGACGGGAACAGCAACTGGTTCAGGAACTGGTGCTGGAGTTACGATGGCTGTAACAACTGGAGTTGCTGCTGGTGCTGGACTTAAGACGGGAGCAGCAACTGGTTCAGGACCTGCTGTTGGTTCTAGGGATACAGCTCCAAAAGTAGCAATTGTTTCAGGAGCTGCAGCTGGAGCCGGAGATTCGATGAGAGCACCAAATGGTTCAAGAAGTACTTCTGGTGCTGGTGTTATGATGGGAGTAACAACTGCTTCAGGAGCTGTTGCTGGAGTTAAGACGGGAACAGCAACTGGTTCAAGAACTGTTGCTGGAGTTATGACGGGAGCAGCAACTGGTTCAGGAGCTGCAGCTGTAGTCACAGTTTCGACGGGAACAGCATCTGGTTCAGGAACTGGTGCTGGAATTACGACGGTAGAATCAAGTGGTTCAGGAGCTACTGCTGGTGCTGGAGTTACGTCGGGAGAAGCAATTGGTTTTGGAACTGCATCTAGAGATTCGACGGGAGCAGCAACTGGTGCAAGAGCTGCTGCTGATGCTATAGTTACGACGGTAGCAGGAACTGGTTCTGGTGCTGCTGCTGGTGCTTCGACAGGAACAGAAACTGGTACAGGAACTGCTGCTGGGGTCGGTGTTTCGTCGGGAACAGGACCAACTGGTTCAGGAGGTGCTGCTGATGCTGGAGTTGTAACGGGAGCAGTAACTGACTCAAGAACTACTGCTGGTGCTGGAGGCACGACGGGAGCTGCAACTGGTTCAGGAGCTGCTGCTGGAGCCATAGTTTCGGCGGGAACAGCAACTGGTTCAGGAACTGGTGCTGAAATTACGACGGGAGTAGCTAGTGGTTCAGGAGCTGCTGCTGGAGTTACAACGGGAGCAGCAAATGGTTCAGGAGCTGCTACTGGAGTCGATGTTTCGACATGAACAGCAACTGGTTCAGGAACTGGTGCTGGAATTACGACGGTAGAAGTAATTTGTTCAGGAGCTACTGCTGGTGCTGGAGTTACGACGGGAGAAGCAACTGGTTCTGGAACTGCATCTAGAGATTCGACGGGAGCAGCAACTGGTGCAAGAACTGTTGCTTGAATTACGACGGGAGTTGCAAGTGGTTCAGGAGCTGCTGCTGGTGTTGGAGTTAGGACGGGAGCAGCAACTTGCTCAAGAACTACTGCTGGTGCTGGAGATACGTCGGGAGTAACAACTGGTTCAGGAGCTGCTGCTGAAGTCGGAGTTTTGACGGGAACAGCAACTGTTTCAGGAACTTGCCCTGATGCTGGAGTTATGACAGGAGCAGCAACTGGTTCAAGGACTGTTACGACGGTAGCAGGAACTGGCTCTGGTGCAGCTGCTGGTGCTTCGACTGGAACAGAAACTGGTTCAGGAGCAGCTGCTGGAGAAGAAGTTACGACAGGGACCCAACCTGGTTCAGGAACTCCTGCTGGAGCAGAAGTTTCGATGAGAGCGACAGCTATTTCAGGAGCAGCTGCTTCAGCAGGTATAACGATAGAGGCAGCAACTTGTTTAAGATCTACAACTGAGACAGAGGCTTCGACGAGGGCAGCAACTGGTGCAGGAGTTGCTGCTAGGTTTTCGACTGGAGCAGCAACTGGTTCAACAGCAACTGCTGATGCTGAAGCTATGACGGGGGAAGCCACTGTTTCGGGAGTTTCTGCTGATGCTGAAGAAAGAACAGGAGCAGCAACTTCTGCAGCTGCTGATGGTGCTGGAGTTACGACGGAATCTGCAGCTGGTTCAGGAGCTACTACTGATGGTGGATTTTCGACGGGAGCAGCAACTGATTCAGGAGTTGCTACTGGAGTCACTAAGAGAGCTGCGACTGACACAGGATCCGCTTCTGGGTCTGCTTCAGGAGCAACTGCTGCTGCTGGAGTTTTGACGGAAGCACCAACTGGTTCAGTAGCTGGTGCTAGAGTTACGACGGGAGCCGAAACTGGTTCGTAAGCTGGTACTGGAGTTAAGTCATGAATAACAGCTGGTTCAGTAGCTGCTACTACAGTTACGGCGGGAGCAGCAACTAGTTCAGGAGTTAATCGAGTTTCGCTGTTAGTAGCAACTGCTAGTGCTTTAGTTTCGACAGGAGCAGCAACAAGTGCAGAAGCTACAGTTGGTGCCGGTGTTTTGATGGATGCCATTGCTAGATCAAAAGATGAAGTTTCAGTGGAAGCAATACATTTATCAGATACGGCGGGTTCTAATGCTTTCGATATAATTGCTCTATCATTTCCATCTGATATTTCTTCTATAGATTTATTGATTGCTAGAGATATTTCTTCAGGCATCAACAAGGAGTAACCTTTGAAAGCAATAATGTATATATTCAAAATAAATATAAAGTATATTTAATAAATTATGCAGTTACCTGAAGCAACTTCCCCACTTGTACCTTCTAAGTCTTGAAAATCGATTGGTGGTGAGACAGCTAACTGAAATGAAAAGTAAAAATATCAGACATTTTAATTCCTCTCGCCTTGACCATGACCGATTAAGTGACGTTCTTCTCATGTTGATGTTCTATTTAAAGAACTATATACGATTCAGCAGAGAAGGATTAATAATAACAACAAGCCGGTTCCGTCACGTAATGAAACTTAACGAAACTATTACACTTTTGTGCCCTTTAGTTTTCATTATTCATTTGGTATATTGATCATTGAAACTATTGATTTCTTTCTGTTTTGTATTGAAATTATTAAACAAGGCGATACTTATTATTATATAACTTTTGAGTAGTTGCAAATAGTACCTAATTTAATTACTTAGTTAAAATTCTTGCTATTTAAATTAACTCTTAACTACATTAACTCATTTTGCACAGTTAAGTAGAAAAATATGTTAAAATTATAATTGTATTTGAGTGATTGGGCAAACATTTTTACATTTTGCTGCTGATCAGACATCTCTTTGGTTTTAGGAGCTGCACAATATACTCATATTTAAATATTAGTACATTGGAATTGTTTTTTAATAGAAATATTTTTTTTTTTTAAATCCTTCGATTTTTACTTAGCTAATATATTATCTTTATTTTATTTTCCACAAAAGAAACGCACGATTCAAAGACAAACGTTTAACTGTTATTAGTGGTTAAGAATTGTATTTTCAATACCTCGTTTCAATAGTTTTCTTCGTTAAGAAGCCACAGAAATGCCCATTGAGTAAAAACTTAACGAATTGTTTTGACGGCATAATAAAATCGAGCTCAACTGGTGGTTCCGCGTTTGAATAGTCCCAAGGTACTTGTGCTTGGGGTAGATAATTAGATTTCTTTTCTTTGTTATTGTAAGAGTATTTTAATTTCATGGAATTGCTTTATTTTTGAACATTATTTATCAAATTTAAAGTTGTAGTGTGTATTAAAAGGGGTTGGAAGAACTTCGATCGAAAAGTTTCAACTAACGAAATTCAATTTCAATCGACATTGAAATTCACTCATTGAAATTCTGTCAAAATTTAGACTCCCAACATACACGAAATGAAATACTAGTAACACTGCCCTGTAGGCGGGAGCCAGTCGCTTGCCTATTCACCGGCAACTCATTTTACTGTCGACATTAACATGGCGATGTCATTGAAAGTGACTGAGCGGTACGACTTTTCAGTCCCTTGCCTCGGTTTCGCACCACTCTCGAAACAATGGCCACTTAACTAGGAAAAAAGGACTACCAAAGGGACGAACTACTAAAAAACTAAAAAGCGCTGAAACGCAAAAGCTGACCAACTTAGCTACTTCGAGCAATTGGCCTGCCGAATTCATTGAAAAATAGCGTTGGCTGGTCAAGTGGCTAGTCTTTCAAGACTAGTACGCGGCTGATAAACAGTGTGACTGTTACCCGGCTCAAATACGGAGTGATTTATATGCACAAGGATGAAATAGTGTGCACAGTTTAAATTTAAATCTACTATTAACATAGTTGATTTAAATAGTTTTCATATTTACATCAAAGTGTGATCCTATTTAATTAAAATATGTTCCATAATAAAAATGACATGCTTCCATATTAAATTCAAATATCTTTCATGTGTTATTTAAATATTACTCATAGTTAGTTCAAATAATATTAATATTTGATTTAAAGATTGACCATATTTGTTATTCGAATATGTTACATATAGCACTATCTTCAAATTTAATTCAAATATAAGTCATAGTTGCGTATCATTAGCGGCTGACATCAAACTGGCAGTAGCAGATTTTAGTTTGCGGCCTATTAATACTTTGGACTTGCTTTAGGTTACATTTCAGTATTAACAATCTATGTATCATAATGTCTCACACTGTAACAGTTATAAAAATCGGATTTAAAGCCTACCCATAGTTAATTTGAAGTGCGCACATAATAAACTTAAATATGTATTATGTTAATTTAAAATTTCATAATCTCGCGTCGTTCGAATACCTCTTTCTTGTTTTTAATCAAAAACATGTCGTTTAGAATATTTTGAACGCGCGACTGTATCATGTTTATTTCTTTAAAAACTGTTTTTTTTTTCTATTTTCTTATTATTTATGTGTTATGGACTTATTACGAATTTAGTTCACTTAGATTTTATTATTAATTATAATGTAAATTTAACTTAACATTCTATTTTTATACTCTGCACAAACAAATAAATGTTATTATGATATATTAGGTTTATTGAAATGTTACAATATATAATATCATGTATGAAAAAAAGATAGAAGACGCCGTAAACAATGTATATTCTTAATCATCATGACGAAAAGAGTCGTTAAGATTGTCTGTAAAGTGCAATGTGAAATTTTGTAATAGATTGTTCTATAGTTTATAGAAAGCAAAATTTGTGTGTAGTGTATCATTTTGTTTATTTTATACACATATATTACAATGTATATATATATATATATATATATATATATATATATATATATATATATATATATATATATATATATATATATATATATATATATATATATATATATATATATATATATATATATATATGTTTTTTATATATATGTTTTTTTTTTTTGTTAACCTACATTTATTTATTATAGTTTTATTTGTTAAACTTGATATATGTAAAATTAATAATTAAATTTAAACTAATTTTTAGCTTTTCTTTTTATAACGCGTCTCTTCTGCAGCTGCATTGCTTTTCTCAATTGCTCTTCAGACGGGGCACCAGAATTTCCTATTGTAATTGCTCCTTAAAGACGAATAATATTTATAATTAAAATTTAATTAAATGTATATTATATTTGTTTTTTTACTTGTTAATGTGTTATAAAAGTGACTTAGATCCTTAAGGCAACGTTTTCCCGATATTCCATCAATGTTGTACAACATTGTAACCTCATCATCTAAAATGTTTCTTAAATTTTTGGCCACACCTGACGGCAGCAGCAACTGATTCATGACTTTTATCTATTAGAGAGATGCAATCATTTATAAAGTATATAATTCATAAAACAATATAATATAACAACTGTAGTACTTACATACGTGCTCATTTCTCCATTGCCAATATCCGTATTCATTTTTATTAAATCCTCTTTATTTTTGATCGGAAACTTCTCCAATAAGAGAAGATCCTCCCTATGCTCTTTAGGCAGCTGTCTGATGAGCACTTTCTGCTCTGCGACTTCCTTCATCAAGAATTCCACTTTTCCAATTAACGATTCTAGAGAGATGATAATAAAAATATCAATGAAATAATTTATCAAATCATATTTATAAACACACCTTTGAGATCTTCCACGCTTTTTGCCAACAGATGACATGCTGAGCATTGTCTTTCGCTGTCCTTTGCTGAAATATAATTTATATAAACATATATATATATATATATATATAAATAAATAAAAAAAGTACTTACTCCGATTTATATTAAAGACAATTTCACTATTTTCTTGGGATATTGCGTCTCCATATCTGTAAGTTTTATTGAAATTGTTTTTAAATTAGTTGATTATTATGCATATTTACTGCCGCTTATCTAAATAGGTTCAACTTATTTTTATAAATTTAATAAATATATAAAGTTTCATTTTCAATATTTATAATCGAAAAATCTTCCATTATTCAGAAGTAGTGTATCTAGCGTGTGACGCTATTTCTTTTCTCTACAATGGGAGCGTGGTACCACACATTTTTTGAGTGGATCTTCTTTTTATCGGATACCTTTTACGTTTGTAGCAAATATCATCTACGAACCAACGCTTTTGTTTTTCTCTTAGATTTTACCATTGAATCTTATTTTGTCCGGTGCTCTTTACCAGTGTATCCATATACGCTGAATAGTTGATGAGATTCCGTTTTTTGGGAACGAGAAAACATCATTTAAATATATTCCAAGGCTTATGCAACGACTTAAAATTTGACTTGAGCACTCAAGGATGCTAATTTTGTTGTCAATTTGTAGCGTTATAGTGCCATGAATTTAATTTTTAGTACAAGTTTTGTGCTTTTTCTACATTTTACATGAGAAAAAAAATTGTACAACAGCAACATGTCCACTATGTACCTACTAATGACAGAAATCCAGACTTATAAAAGAAATTCGCATATTATTTGCCTACTCTAACTAAGCTCTTTTTATTTAAGTTTACATTTCAATTGGCTTCTTGAAACACAATTAATAAAACATCCCATATTCTCTGGTCAAAGGTCGCGAAAATCTAGCTTCCTATACCTTAAATGAAATTTGCACTTATTAGAAAAGTTGTAGAGTGTAAAATTCTCTACAACTTTTGTTTCAACTTTTTTTTCATACGATTAACCGTTTTTGAGGTAGAGCGTAAAGAGTGCGCAACGCACAGTCATATACATAGTATGGCCTAATGCAAGGTCAAGCCTGAGTTACGGTTAATCGTATGTTGTATAAAGTGTATTTTTTACTAAAAAAATATTATTATTATTACATAATGGCTATTATTTATGTACTAATTATTAATTATTTATATTTAATTAAAATAAGTAACTTAATTATTTATATTTAATTATTTATACTTTGTATGAAAAAAAAAGTTGTAGAGAATTTGATACTCTACAACTTTTATAATCTCATTTAAGGTATAGGAAGCTAGATATTCGGGAAAAACCGTTTTTCGCGACATTTGACCTTGAATATATGAAGACTAGTTCACGATATTATATGAGACTTTTGAGACAACATATAGAACTCCAAAACAAAGGTTTATATCAATTTACAACTTATTTTCTTTCATTCCGAGGTGAAATCCTAATATGACTGGGCTAATCAGCAAATTTGTCGTTTATAGCTTAATTAATACCAAACTTGAAGTCTGTATCTCTTATAGTTTTCAAGATCACTATGTTCAAACAGGCGGCCAGATGAACATGGCTATACCGATTAATACATGTACACGCCTCCATCTACCTGTTACATACGTGTTTTCACGTTAAAAACACGATTCGTATTAATTATTCGTTCACAAATGTGCATGAAGTATTTTTTTTTCGTATTTGTATCTATTTAAAGCTTCCATTACCGTTGAGATAAATTATTTTTTTCAATGTTGATGAAAAATAGAAATTTTTAAACATTTGCAACCATAAAATATAGAGCCAATTAGGCAAAACGAAGGTTATTTTCGGATTCAGAAAAACTACCCTCTTTCTTGCCTTTTTCTAAAAATTTGTTATAGTAGACCAGTGTTATATGCAGCGCACTGCAGTGTAAAGAGACAGAGAAAGTGAATTATGCAAACGTCACTCGCATGTATTTCCTGTTGTATTTTGCTGCTATGCCTGATGTGCCTTCAATTTAACTTTCTCTTCTCACCATCGTTTTTGAAAAGTTTCGATTTTTTTTTTAATTAGTTTCACTTTGGAAATTTTTTTATTTCAAATGCTGTGAATTATAAACTTTCACTTAAAACTTAATAGCTCTTATAATTCACAAATAGTTTTTATATATTGTTGCACTAATTTATTACAGATCTGTCGTTTGATAACTATATTCTATGTTTACTCATAAGGTGAGCCTTAAAGTTTACGTTAAAAAAAAAATCGAAACATTTGTTTATAAATAGATTTTTATTTTGTTTATAAAATTTAAAAGTCATAAGTATTCATATACAAGGATGCAGGGTATTTTAAAGTAGAAGGTAGGCTTGTATGGGCTTGATATAGCAGTTGTTATATACATACGTCAGATCGATATATTTAAAACTGAGCTAATGAATGAAGGACTAATTCGATTCAACTCGCACAGTGATCAAAAATATATGGGTATATGGTTTCAGGGGGTCTCCGATGTTTTCTTCAATGCGATACAAGATCCGTGACAAAATTCTAATACAATTCACACTACGTATGAAGAGTATAAAATTAAAATATGAATTTATATTTTATGTGGACTTTTTTATTTAAAATTAATTTTTAAAAGCTTAGAAGTACCGAAGAAAATAATGAAATAAATATTAACATTTCATTAAAAAAAAAAACATTGAAATTGAAATTAGTATCTGATCAGATCTTAATGCTAATTTATTAATATTTATACAACGGATATAACATGTTTAAACGTAATAGGAGTTCTTAAAACTCTACATTAGGTTTTTTATCTTTTGTATTAATTTTTTGGCGCGCATCGTAGCTCTTTTTATGATTCCGCCTTTTTATTAAACGAAAAGCAGTTCGTATATCTGCTACATAGTCCTTTTCTGTGTATCCGGTTCTTTCTTGAACCTCTGTATTGCATATGGGAAATAGTTAGTTAATAGAACTTGTAATGTTTAAGTAAGTACATAATAGAGCATTTTGCACGAATGCATTCGTGTAAGACTCTAGTACATACATAAATATTTCTGTTACTACATACCAAATAGAGCACTATTCAAGTTTTTGAAAGTCTTAAATGGTGCCTTTCCATTTACTCCATCGTAGTTATATTTTAGAAGTAATTTCTCGTCAACCAAACGGTGGAAGTTTTTTACGATGCCGTGCGGTTTGATTATGTGCTTCATAATGGCAACCTACAATAAAAAAAGAAGTAAAATTCTAATGCATACACAAACTTTTAATTATGTGTGCACTTACATATTTAACTTATTCGTTTGCTATATTGGAATCCATTATCATTAATGCTTCATCATCAGCTATGGGAAAGAATTGTTGTTCATAAGATCGAGGTTTATTTGTCATCTGATTAAGCGCTGCAAGCATTTCGCTCTGGTTGTGTAAAACGGCATTCAATTGTTCATCTAGTTTTTTAAGACTATCGGCAGAGTAAGTGACAGAATGACTTATGGAATCCTTGGCATTTTCATCATTTCTGAACTTAATTCTGTTTAATTTAAACATTTTGTTGCATTTTATCAATTCACTGTCAATCATGTGATGAGTTTCGATATCGTTCTAAATACATTTTTTTTGGTATTCAGAGTATCAAATTTTGAATTAACATAAAACCTGTCGGTCTAAATTGTCGAAGCTTTTTAATCGTAATCCATCACACCCTCCTGTGTTACAAATTCCATATAGTGTAACAGAATAAAAAAAATTTAACTGGTGTTGAATGGAAAGCACATTAATTGGTATCCGAAGTTTTTTTATTTATAATAATTTGAACAAAAGTCACTTAATTTTTTAGGTTTCGTTCATTTTATGTAAATTTGGACCAATAGAATTCGTTTAATCACTTTTTGAAAATAATATCTGTTAAATGTCCACATTATACAGCCAACAGGGTGGCCAAACTAAATTCGCTTCAATAAATCGATTGTTGAGCGAGCAGTATGGCATGGCACATTCCTCTATGTCATTTTCATCGAGCTGAATCATCGCGTATCATTCCCTATATAGCTCCCCGTAAACCTTTGCCGTTAAGCCAACGACTTCGCGTCTTCGCAAAAGTACGGGTCATTGACTCTTTCCGAGCATACACAGCACCAGCCAGAAACTTTTAGTGAATGTAAAGGCTCCTCATGAATAAGTTAAGGATAATAATACTAATTTGTAAATATTGACATGGTGCTCTCTATGCTCGGTTTCCTATGATTGTATTTAACAAATCAACGCTCAAAATTTTCTCTTAATGACAGCGGCGTAACATTTGAATTTTTAATTTTCGCTTTTCTATATTATTTTCCGGAATCGGAAGGAATCCGATGCCTCACATGTATAATTTTTGGTACATTTTTATCAGGTGGCTCACTCGTGGACACAAAAATTTGATATGGCACACACACACAAACACAAGCACTTTAATAATATATCAAATATCAATTTTTTTTTTTTTGTGGGAGCCGCAAAAAGATTTATGTAGGTGTGACACAGATACACGAGACAAACATTGTCTCTAGTTAATCGACGATGTATATACGTTATGGGTATGACTTTACAAATCCATCCAACCGTAAAATTGATAGTTTTTACACACGCATGTTTTAAATAAAAGTGGTCCAAAATTGGACTTCCAAAATGCGCAACAACAGAGCTAGCCGCGGCGCGCACAATCCCGAAACCACAATTAAACAGTAATGGTATACAATTATCTTTCTAATAAAGCCAATTTTAAGTGACGAAATTATTGTTATATATGAATAGAAAGCATTCAGATCGACTTTCAACCTGGTTTTGATTTAAATACAAATGTTTTTCATACAATAACATAAAAGAGGGCTTTGAGTTTGTATGGAGTCTAGCCCAGAAAGTGGACACGCCCATTAGTATATGCATAGAAAGCCACCACATCGAATTTAAAGCTAATATTGAAACTAAAAAGTTTTACATACAAGCACACAAAAAGTGGGCGGTGGCTAGATCGATTCGTCTCGTCGAGCTGATCAAGAATATATATACTTTATGGGGTTTACGATGCCTCCTTTTAGAACCGGTAGTACCGAGCTCCAATACACTTCATATGCCTTCATTCAATTCATCTTGTAATACCATGTAATCTAAAAAATAGTCATATCACTTATGTAAGTACATATGCTCATATCTGCATACCCCTACATTATTTTAAATTTTAATTCTTAATGCAGGATTGTATTGATTTCCAATACAAATTTTTCCCAACTCATAAGCTGCTAAGCTTGGCAAGACTTTCACTGACTTACTGACTTTTACCGATCTTCTACACTTTATTTAAAATTATTTATGTAAATAGGTGTACTATAGTGTACCTATTATTTATACAATATAATATTCAATTTAAAACTTACTCGTCCTTCTCGCATCAATCAATAAATCGCATTAAACTGCTGCACAAACTAAACATGGCAGAAGCGAATAAACAATTACCCCCCAATTAGAGATTTCCATCCGAATAATTTGATCAGAATGGATATTATTAAATTAAACCGTTTTCATTGGAAATTGGTACTTTGAAATTTATACTCTTAACGTGAAATAAAATGAAATAGCAAAATTCTTCTGAAAGTCATTGAAGTGACGGACAATTTTAATGAAATCGATTCAGATCAAATTATTCGGGTCGAAATCTAGAACAAAGGGTATTATGTTCTCTTACAAGCGAGGAAATCGCTCTCTAGTATATACATATATTAAATGTGACAAATTATTGAGACAAGTCAGCTTATTTTGTTCTTTTTTAGTATTGGACGAAGAACATTGATTAAATAAAAAGTGTAGCACACATCATGATACAATAAAATCATTGCATAAAAATGGATTAGTTTTGCCCACATTTTTGCACCATTTAAAAGCAACAACATAATTTGAAAATATAAAAAAAAATGGTGTACTCGACTAAATTCCCGTTATTTTGACATTTCAAATGGAAGATTGCAAGCCTCAATTATGTACATATGTAGTTTATGAGATCTCTGTCTTAACTTTCTCTTTGTTAAAAATTTTACGGTAGAATATATCGTTTTATTTATACTATGTAAGTATGTAAAGAACAATGTTTTCAATAGGGACTTAACAATTTTGTATTTTAGTACTCATTTTTTCAGGATCTGTCAACGTCAGCCAAGGATTACATTTTTATCATGGTGAAGTTCACGAACGAACATCGTTTGGAAATTATAAAAAAAAACTACCGAAATTCTTTATGGTGGTCTTTTCTGGTCAAAGAAATCAACACCATAGGATCACTTTTTGTGGAAGCAATGGATTGTTTTGAAAAATATGTAGGTTCGTTGCTGTTCGACAATAAAGCCAAATAATCGAAAAAAAAGCTTTATCGCTGAAGGAGATTCTCTTAAAAGTTGTTTAGCTAAAGCTAAAACCAACCATCCATAGTAGTATTTAATAATTTCCAAACGATGCTCATTTGTAAACCTCACCATGTTAAAAATTAAAGCCTTGACTGAGGTTAACAGATCATGAAAAACATTTATAATTTTTATATATACTTTTTACATATATAATTTTTTACTTACAATTTTGGCATTTTTCGTGGCGTCTCATTCATTTCAATTTTCGACTCAAAATCCATCTCTCCTGAACTAGCCAACAGCCAGTCATTTACCGGTAGATTATTTGTAGCTAGGACTTCCGAACCCTTAGGATCATCCTCGATGTCAAGCTCCTCTTTAACTACAGCCTCATTTATGATAAAGGACACAGCAGATTCGTTTTGATTGCCTCCTTTAATCATATGCAACAAGGATTTCTCCGACTCCTTGCACATCTGTTGGAACTTATGCACCTCGAGCAGTTTATCGAGGCATCTTTTACAGATAACCTGCGGCAGCCCATCCGAAGGACTAATTACCATCTGCGGCGTTGTTGCCGTAAACATTTCGGCAATATTTATGACGCTAAATGTTCCTGCAGGATATTCGTATATCGACTTAAGTTTGAGCATATCTTGTGACTCATCCAATTCGCCTCGAATACAGAAGCGACATATTAACGAAAAGTCTCGTTCGAGTGAAATCGCATCCATTACACGCACAAGAGTTTTGGAACTTCGAACAATTAAATTAAACAAATTTAAACAGAGATTGTCGAGCGTGCCACCGTTTCCCTTGTTAAAATTTTTCTTCAATTTGAACATATGGCAAAGGGAATATATGGTTGCCAGATACAACAATCATATTTGGCAGCTTGTTTCTGAATACCTGCTTGGAAGAAAGAAGTACATATTTTGCTCTCGCAAACTCTAGTGCAATCTTGGATTTTAATGAAATTTATTACTGACGACTTTGCGTATTATACCCTGTACATGCTATATTTTATTCGAAATAGGCTTTGAATTACCTACAAAAATTCAGCTCAGCAAACCCAACGTACCCTGTTATAGATATTTTGTGGACGGGATAGAGAGGATCATGAGAAACAAACTAGTAATATACACTTTCTATATACCGCACTGCAAATTATTTTTAAAATTTTATAACTGACTACAACCGCTTTTCCGCAGTTTTTATCTGAAACGCAAAAAAAGCTATGTATACATAAACTAACTTGCGACGAACAGACAAAGGGTCAATATCTAGCATACTCGGTTTCCACTGCTACTCCCCTTTTGTTTTCTCTTACATGGCACCACCCTTTCAATTCACATATTTTTCCTTTCTCATCCATCTGTGTCACTGAAATATGACTAATAGGGTTGTTCTTCCATATAGGAGGCGTGAAAACGCCTCATTTCCCAGTGCTCTTTGCATACATACTAAATCTCATCCATTTGCTTCAAATAACTGCTGTGATATGACAAATTTCATCTTTCTCTTACAAATTACAAATGGTCTTGAGGTCAGTTCTTCCAGAATTTTCCAGTTTTCCTTTTAAAAAAAATGTATCCATTAAAGAAGTTTGCCAATCGGTCTTGCAGTTCTCAAGTCATTTGGTAACTAACGAACAGCATTTTATTTGTATATAAAAAAACCATCCATTGAATTACACAAATAACTAGTCATGAATTTTTAGTGGTTGAATTAGTGAAATGCGAAAGCCATAAAATATTTAATAAGTTCACAGAAAAAAACTTAAAAATCACATTAGCTTTTATCGTTGATTAAAAATTGCAAATAGAATAAGAATATTTCGTTGCATTACACAAACATTAAATTTTGATGATCTTGATTACCATGTGATTAAGAAAAGAATTCATCTATCGTTTCTGCTTAATACGCAGATTTACTTCTAAACTGCAACGCATTTTCGAGTTCGACAGTGAATTCCAGAAATATGCTGTTAAATACAAACTATGAATCTGGCAACACTGTTTTGTTCTTACATATGTTCAATTAAAAAAAAAAAATTGTTTTGGTAGACAAACAGCAGATTTTCTATTGAAATTTGCCTATAATTTCAGTCTTTCAAACAGAAATTAGAAAGAATGGTTACAAATAATGCAAATTTTTCTATTATATGTCGTTTCTGCATACAATGCAAAGTGGACGACTCACAAAACTCACTGAAACTTCAGTCGCTATACGATTATCCTGCAGGAGCGATGGACACTATGAATATTGCCGAAATATTCAAGGCATCAACGCCGCAGTTGGTAATTAGTGCTTCGGATGGGCTGCCGCAGGTAATATGCAGAAGTTGCCTCGAAACACTGCTCGAAGTGCATAAATTCCAGAAGATGTGCATCGAGTCGGAGAAGTTCTTGCTGCGTATGATCAAAGAAGGCATACAAAATGAACCTTCTGAACCTTTACAAACAGTTCAAATTAAGGAGGAGCCAGACATCGAGCAAATTATTGAGTGGTCGGAATTAGAATATTTGGATGATGTAGCAAATAACGATTCGGAAGCTGTGGACTTGGAGCCGAAAAGTGAACTGGATGGGACAGCAGATAAAACAGAAAACCAGTAAGTTAAAATTGTATGTTGCCGTAATATATATATATATATATATATACTTTTTTTTTTTTTAAATACTCCATACGGGTATTGTCACTTAAAGATTGGAACTGAATGGTGGCGGCGCATTGGTTGAACTAGATAGATTGCAAGACGAAGTACAGCTAGAGCCTGTAGAATATGACAAAAGTATTCAAATAGAACATATTGACGCTCCCTTGACAAATGATTGCACATTTGACGTGCTAGTCGAGGAGAATTCTAATACCACTGATTGGCTTTCAATGGATGTCGAATCGATAATTGTTGATGTTCGGGACAGTTCTACTGAAGAAGTTGAGGCAGATGGTCAAACATCAAATCCTGCCTGTGGCTTTTACAGTTCAGAACATACGAGATTACGAGAAAGAAGTTCAGCTTCACGACTCGAAATAGAGGGTGCGTTTAAGCTAACATTTAAAAGTTCTCCAACAACGACTGAAGGTAATAATGTCTCTGAACCAATAATACTCTCGCTTAGCTTCTTTAACAAACTTCATTTTTTTTTTTAACCAGCTGATCAGATTAAGGATAAGAAAGTAAATGCCTACAAATGCGTACTTTGTCCAAGAAGCTTTCGGCTATACTCCGGACTACGTTATCACTACTCCGAACATGCAAAGGAGGATGATTCCATTGGTGCTTCGAAAAAAATTAAATTCAAAGTAAAGAAAAACTAAATACCTAACTTAAAAAAGAATGTAACTATGTATATTTTATCTTTTTTATGAATTACACTAAATAATAAGCTGTTAAATTATACATAAGTACCGTAAACTGGGCATATTGTCATTAGGTATCTTAATTTATACGTACTTACATGTCTGCATAGAAGTCTATTATTATTTAATGTCGCATATTTTAGAAATTAATTACACAAATATATGCGTAGTAATATTCTATTACTTAACAAAACAGATTTTTTTTTTTAAATACTTTAGTATTTACAAAAATTTCAGAGCTTTTAAACCTTGTATATTTTGAAATGTTCCTATTTATTTAATTATTTATTTTTAGAGTGTACGTCTGGTCAAAATGACAATATTCACACAGAGTTTAAATAGTATTATCAGTTTGGCTGAAATTTTGTAACGCATTGAAGAAGCTGTCGTAGAGCCCATAAAGTACATGTATTCATGATCAGCTCGACGAGACGAGTCGATTTAGCCCTGTTCGTCTGTCTGGATATTGCGCATTCTTTCGGCACCAAATTTTTAACATATCTGGTTGAAAGTTGGCACATAGTCTGCTATTTATTGCAGTTCAATAGAGTATCAAAATGGAACACTTTTAGTGGTAGCCCCCATAAAGACTTACCGCCCAATTCGTGAATTTTGTATAAAAAATATTACAGCAGATATTATCTTAAACGTTTCACATGTAGATAAATAGGTGTGATTCTCCCTTTTTAGGGGAAACCCCCATACAAAATCACCACCAACTTAGTTATGGTCTTGAGTCAGTTATCGCCGATTTTGCTAAGTACGCTCATAGACTTCTACACTGACACTCATTCTCAGAAACATGCTGTTAAATACAAACTATGAATCTGGCAACACTGTTTTGAACTCCCATATGTTAAATTTAGGAAAAAAAAAACAAATTATTTTGGGAGACAAACAGAAGATTGTTTATTGAAATTCAACTCCAATTAAAGTCTTTCAAACAAATCGGAAATTAGGAAGAATGGATATAAATAATGCAAATTTTTCTATTATATGTCGTTTCTGCATACAATGCAGAGTGGACGACTCACAAAACTCACCGAAACTTCAGTCGCTCTACGATTATCCTGCAGGAGCGATGGACACCATGAATATTGCCGAAATATTCAAGGCATCAACGCCGCAGTTGGTAATTAGTGCTTCGGATGGGCTGCCGCAGGTAATATGCAGAAGTTGCCTCGAAACACTGCTCGAAGTGCATAAATTCCAGAAGATGTGCATCGAGTCGGAGAAGTTCTTGCTGCGTATGATCAAAGAAGGCATACAAAATGAACCTTCTGAACCTTTACAAACAGTTCAAATTAAGGAGGAGCCAGACATCGAGCAAATTATTGAGTGGTCGGAATTAGAATATTTGGATGATGTAGCAAATAACGATTCGGAAGCGGTGGTCGTGGAGTTGAAAAGTGAAGTCGGTGGGACAGCAGAAGAAACAGAAAACCAGTAAGTTAAAATTGTATATTGCCGTAATATTTTTATACCATTCACAGTGTGTGTAAGTGTGAAATGGTATTATCAGTTTGTCCGAAAGTTTGTAACGCATTAAAGGAGGCATCGTAGACCCCATCAATTATATATATTCTTGATCAGCTCGACGAGACGTGTCGATCTAACCATGTTCGTCTGTCTGTCTGTATGTTGTTGCGCATTTTTTGGGGACCAATTTGTGTGCTATCCAGTTGAAAATTTGCACATACACTTCTTTTTATTGCAGTTTAATAGTAGAGAATCAAGATTGACCTGCCACGCTCACTTTTTCGGGTAGCCCCCATACAAACCCACCGCACACTTTTGACTTTTTGTACGAAAAACTTTTTTATTGTAGTCAATATTAACTTAATAATTTATATGGTAACTTATAGTGGACAGGTGCTTGACATATAGATTAATGAATGGGACCCTCCCACTGTTAGGGGAAGCCCCCATACAAACCTACTGCCCACTTTTGACTTTTTGTATGAAAACTTCTTGATTAAAGTCAATATTAGGTTAAAATGCAATGTGGTCGCTTTTTTAGAAAAGCCGCTTAACATACATAGACTAAAGGGCGTGGCTCGCCCAATTTTTGGGCGAGCAATTTTGTGTTTTAATGAAAAAATTCTTTATTTAAATCACTATTAGCTTGAAATTTGATTAGGTGGATTTTAGTGAGCAACCGATTCATACACATATACAAATGGGCGTGTCCCGCCCACTTTTTGAGGTAGTCCCATATAAACCCACAGCTCACTTTTATGCATTTGTATGGAAAACGTCAATATCAACTTGAAATTCAATGTGACGGCATCTTGTACACCTACTACTTTGCTTCATACACATCTACTAGTGGGCGTGTAAAACCCTACTTTTTGGGGTAGCCCCTATTTAAAACCACACTTTTATGTTTTACAATACTATTTAAAATTTCGTGTGAATGGTATTTGAGCTTCGGTTCAACCGAAGTTAACGTTTTTTTCTTGTTTTTTATATTTTATTAATACTCCATACGGGTATTGTCACTTATAGATTGCTACTAAATGATGGTGGCGCACTGGTTGAACTAGATACATTGCAGGACGAAGTACAGTTAGATCCTGTAGAATATGTCAAAAAAATTCAAATAGAACATATTGACGCTCCCTTGACAAATGATGATTACACATTTGACGTTCTAGTCGAGGAGAATTCTAACACCACTGATTGGCTTTCAATGGATGTCGAACCGATAATTGTTAATGTTAGTGACAGTTCTACTGAAGAAGTTGAGGCCAATGGTACGATATTACGAGAAAGAAGTTCAGCTTCACGACTCGAAAAAGAGGGTGCGTTTAAGCAAACCTTTAACAGTTCTCCAACGACTGAAGGTATTAATGTCTCCGAACCAATAAAATTGTCGCTAAGCTTCTTAACAAACTTAATTTTTTTTCTTAACCAGCTGACCAGATAAAGGATAACAACGTAAATGCCTACAATTGCGTACTTTGTCCAAGCAGCTTTCGGCTTTACTTCGAACTACGTAATCACTACTCGGAACATGTAAAGGAGGATAATTCCATCGATACTTCGAAAAAAAATCGTACAACTAAATGTGTCAGCTTCAAAAAAGCTGTTCCAGCCAAAAATAATTTGGGATTATATTCTGATACTTGGGAAAGAAAACGAACGAGTGACCGTTGTACTCATATTTCCTTGAAAACAGCTCTCCCAAGCGACAGCAACTTAAATCCACCCGTTTATAGAGATATTAAAAAAATTAAATTCAAAGTAAAGAGAAACTAAATACCTAACTTAAAAGGATGCAAATATATATATTTTATCTTTTTTATGAATTACACTAAATAATAAGCTGTTAAATTTTACATAAGTACCTTAAATTAGTCATATTGTTATTAGGTATGCATATAAGTCTATTATTATTTAGTGTAGCATATTTTAGAAATTAATTACACAAATGTATGCGTAGTGATCTAAAGAAGCAAAAGCCTACTTGAGAAATGGTTTATTTACGAACTATTCTAATATTTAACTAAAAAGTTTTTTTTTGAATATTTTAGTACTATTTTAGAAATATTACAGATGCATTTAGCTTTGTTTAAGTTGAAATGTTCTTATTTACATATTTATTTATTTAAAAAATGTACGCCTGGCCCTAATGACAATACTCACACAGAGTTTGAATAGTATTATCAGTTTGTCTGAAATTTTGTATAGCCCATAAAGTAAATATATTCTTGATCAGCACGACGAGACGAGTTGATCTAGCCATGTCCGTCTGTCTATGTCTAGCTTTATGTCTCTCCGTCTGTCTGGATGTTGCGAATTTTTTGGGCACCAATTTTTAAGATATCCGGTAAAGTTGGCACATAGTTTTCTGTTTATTGCAGTTTAATAGAGTATCAAGATTAACCCTCAACGAACACTTTTTGGGGTAGCCACCATACAAACCCACCGCCCGCTTTTTACTTTTTGTATGAAGTAGTTAATATCAACCTACTAATTAGCTGCTAGTGGACGGACGCTTCATATAAACATTAATGTATGATACCCGTCCACTTCTTGGGGTAACCCCCATACAAACCTACTGCCCACTTTTGTGCTTTTGTATGAAAAACTTTTTTCTTAAGTCAATATTAGGTTGAAATTGTGATTTAGTGGACAGCCCCTTCATATACATATACAAATGGTCATTTCTCGTCCACATTTTTGGGGTACTCCAGGGAGAAACCCATAGCTCACTTTTATGAATTTGTATGAAAAACGTCAATATCAACTTTAAAATCGATATGGTGGCATCTTATAGATAGTCGCTCCATACACAGCTACTAGTGGGCGTGTATCGCCCACTTTTTTAGGTTGCCCCTATTTAAACCCCTAAGTTTATGTTTTGCAGTGCTATTTAAAATTTCTCAGCTACCAACCACACAGAAGAACTACTTTTCTGTAATACGTATCTCAATTATTCACATACTTGTATATCCAACAATAGCCTGGTTATGTACGGGTTATTAACATTTTGACAAGGATGCTTTATTAACGGATATGTCTATGTGAGCACTACAGCTTAATTTAGAATCCAACATCAGTCCGCGGTCAAAAAATTTTCTACTTTTTAAAGCACATTGCCGCCAATGCAGTACGACGATTGAATGACTTTTCCCCTTAAATAGACATACAGTTAAATTAACTATGACATACAGGAGGTCATTTACAAATAGCAAGAACAGTGCTGGGCCCAAATGACTACTTTGTAGGACTCCAGCGGTTCTATTTACCATTTTAGAAGTAGCTGATTTAAAAATAACTGTTTCCGAGCGAAAAGATACGATTTTATACATATAAAATAAATTGCGGTGGAAACCCTATTTTATACAACCTTAACAACAAATTTTGGGATTAACACTTGGACAAATCTAGGTGTGGGGCTCCTGCTGGAGCGGGCTGGTCGCCAACGGGGCTACTCGATCAGAAGGTTTTTGATGATGATGACCTTTGTAGTCGGGGAGTCATGCGCTCGGTGGCAATAACTCAACGCAGTGTGCGGCTTCTTAAACTGTATTAGTTGAATAAATACACAATATATTCGATTGATACTTATTTAATCCAAATTTGAATGTTGAAGCAGGATGGAGCGAAAGATGAACCAATCCGTTCAGCTGCCGTGAAGAGAAGAACGAGTCAAACCGGAAAAAGCTTTTAGTTTCAAACTGTCAGAAGGACAGGAAAACTGCAAAAAGTTGCATTTGGCGTGAAACTGGATTGCTGTCACCTTTCGCTTTACAATTGTACAGAATCAGAATGATTCTGCGTACGGGTTTAATTACAAAGGCGCGAAGTGATACTTTTTAAGAGAATACAGACTGTATTTAGAATTTAAATTTAACAATTTAAAAGAAAAGAGTATGCAAAACAAATAAAATATGTTATTCAATAACAATAATTAAAATAAATCATTATCTTAGTCCACCGTGGCGTGGACAGCACTGTCAACCGTTTCACTGAAACGTCGGTCTGGCGGTTATCAGAAAAAGCATTGATCATTCTAAAAGTAAACTCCAAAAATGCCATGCTGAAATGGAGAAATAATTGGAGCAATAGTTTGTATGTTTAATATTATTTTAATTTTTTTTTCGAACAGCTTACGCATAGCAGATAACATTGCAATACACATATAATTTGAAATATCTGATCTAGGGCCTTGTTATTCAGCGGAATGATATAGGATCCCTTCCAGCAATTTGGGAATAAAATAAAATATGTTATTCAATAACAATAATTAAAATAAATCATTATCTTAGTCCACCGTGGCGTGGACAGCACTGTCAACCGTTTCACTGAAACGTCGGTCTGGCGGTTATCAGAAAAAGCATTGATCATTCTAAAAGTAAACTCCAAAAATGCCATGCTGAAATGGAGAAATAATTGGAGCAATAGTTTGTATGTTTAATATTATTTTAATTTTTTTTTCGAACAGCTTACGCATAGCAGATAACATTGCAATACACATATAATTTGAAATATCTGATCTAGGGCCTTGTTATTCAGCGGAATGATATAGGATCCCTTCCAGCAATTTGGGAAGTAACCACTTTTTAAAAATAAGTTAAAATGTAACGTAAGAGGTTGGCTCAAGGTGTTAGGACAAGCCTCAAAACAGACTTCGGAATATTGTCAGGAACAGTAGAAAAATTGAGGTCAAGCATTTTCATTTCACATTGTACTGTATCAGCCAAAATAGTGCCGAAGATAATGCGCGATGGACGAGAACAAGAATTACATTTAACATTCACAACGTCAAATAATGACTTTGGATATAATTTAATGTTTCACCGAATATTTCACAAATAACTTTTGTTGCTACATTCAATACAAATTCTATTTAAAGTTTCATCCAAAAAAACTGTCCACAAAAAACAAATCAATTATATGTCTATTCTATAATCTATGACTATGACTACTATGTCCATTCGATGGGAAAATCAGGGTTTGAAATTCTATGATATATTGATAAAAATTGCTATTTTTATTAGAACATTTTTATTAAAATTTGTTTAGCATTAAAATATTTCATTGGGATAATTGCAGCGTCGATACAGGATATATCAAGTGACATATCTCCACTACAATTCTTTGGAACTATGGTCATAATACAGTAAACTGCAATCAGTTACTAGAGTATCCTCTTTCTAGTGCTATTTTCTGGATATGATTTGCTTAAAATGATACAAAACATAATCTGCTGTAGTTGCATTCATTGGGCTCCCGTAATATGAGAAGTGCTCCTTACACAAATCTTTGTTATAGAGGCGGGAACATGGTTTTTAGCTAGACATCAGTTTTGGATTTATTTTAGTAGCAACTATTTCTGATTTCAGCGCCGATTCCAAAAATCTTTTGAAACATGTACCAAATTGCCTTTCCAGGATTGGTCAAGTGACATATCTCCACTATAACACATTTAGTACTCCGCAATAAGTTGCTGGAAAAGGCTCTTCCTAATCCTATTTTTTAGAGAGAAGTATCAAGGAGATGCACAAGTATTATGCGATGAAAGAAGACGATAATCGCTTTATAATTTTTCAAAATAACCAGTCAAAACTGCTGATTAGCCGACAAACCAAATTACGTAGCACAAAAAGTAAGTCTACTGAGGCTCTCTCGGCCAGAGGGACTTTATTATCGTCATATTGGCAGTGTAGCCTGACTTCTCCCCTTTGATTTTTTGTACGTTGGAAAGCGATTTGAGCCACAATGCATTGGAATGTTTATTAAATAGTCTATTTATATACAGAGAACTAGAAAGGAACTAGCAAATAGTCGTAGTAGCCAGCCACAAGTCGGCTACAGTCCATAAGAAAACATGTCAGTTGAGTTTAAATTATTAGGTCTTTGTGGTCGGTCACTGTCAATGTAACCAGATTTTTTACATGGATGCATTGAGAAATTTGTGAAATAGCTTGGTAACTCTGGCAAATTTGTGAAAAAGCCAACGAGCGTTTTTCTTTGCCGTTGGCCACGCACTCGAGCATATACATCATTTCTTTGTGATGCTTAAAAACAAGCTTTCCAGATTGCTCTAATTTATCCATTATTTAATATTTAGTACAATTTCCAATAATCCACATCAAAGACAAAATTTGACAGGTAAACAACAGCTGTTCAGTAGTTCCGTCTTACTTGCGACTTGCTTGTAACTTCAATGTAATCACTTTGTAGGAACTGCTAGGTCCCTATTAGTTTTCTGTATACAAACGGCCTATTACCGATAAAAACTAAACTAGTAGAAAAAAGTGTTTTGATTTTAATTTTCCCAATTGCACCATTCATATATTAAAACTGTAAATATATCTGTGCTTAGATTCCCACTTCAAATTGCTTAACTGAGCGTAATAAGTCCCGCTAGGTAATGAACATACCAGGTCTCATTGATTTTCATACAACGTATCGCTGACATGTTGCACAGTCTATAATCGGTAGATATCATCAATACGGGACGGTATAGGTACACCTAGTTCAACCCTTCAAATCTTGACTGGAGCCACATCTGGACCGCATAGGAAACAAATGTAATACTGGTGGCCACCTAGCTCTGTTTTAAAGGCTGAAGTACTTTACCACACGCTCACAAAAATTAGAGGTGGGCACAAAGAGGTCGAGTAAACAAAAATACTTGCCCTCGGCCGTAATACAGTTTTGCTGTGCCAAGGGTTAGGAGCGACGCCGAAGCGACACTCTCCGGTCGTTCTTGTGAACTCCAAAAGCCAGAGAAAGCTGTGGCTGCTTGTACGGTGGGAAATAATGGTGGGCTACCGCTCTGCACTAAGGGGGTCATAGGTGCCGGGACAAGCGCGGGCTCGGTAGCAAGCGCTGCCACGACGTCCAGATGCCCGCTTCCTGTGCCAATTTACACCACGTCTATCCTCATCGTCAGCGAACTCATCCGCGGAGTATTATGTAACCTGTGTCCCGTAGAAGTAGGCAAAGCAGGTTTCGTCACTGACTTCATAACCTCTCTCTCTCTCTCTCTCTCTGTCAGCGTATCTATAATCATGCACTTTATCTCTCTTTATTACATATTTTCTTGATTTATTTTTTGTTTTGTTTTGTTTTGGAGCTTGCTATATGAATAAAAATCTAATTTGTGTTGAGGGATTTCCAAAATGCAATATGCAATTTAAAAAGCAATTTTTTTTTTTAATTTTACTTCATTTTTTTTATTTGCGTATAATATGATCTCGTGGTAAATCTATTCTCAGCAGGATTGACGTTTTTTTCGCTTCAGAAAGTAATGTTCAACAGCCAGTTTCCGTTTACGCGATGTGCCGGGCTGGTCATCTTCTGGAAATATCAAACCATCCAATGACGATTTCATCAAAGATTCGTACTCCTGTTCGGTCATTAAGGATCGCACGCGCTGCCACTTTTGGCGCAAACGTAGCTTATCGCGCCTTGGAAAACATTCTGCCATTTTGTTTTCTACTTCTTGCCACGCTTGCTGCTTTAATTCTAGAATTTTGGAATTAATCCGTGGATCACCAATAACTGCAAGGTACTTGGTGACGAGTGTAACGAGGTACAATGTTTCCATTTTGGACCAGTTCGGTCCACGTTCGCCAGCCATGCGGAAAAAATTAGTTTAGCTTCTCAGGCACAATGTACAACGAAAATTTTCACAAAATATTTTTTGTTGAAGGAGCTGACAACTTAATTTAAATTAAAGTAAATCGTTGCGTTACTTAGGACATTTTTTTTTTTTAGTGTCATTTCGAAATGGTACTAAATATTCAAATTCGGACGTGTTTTACATCGTAAATAAAATAAATAAATAAAAAAAAAACACAAATACAAAAATTTTTGGCGTCGCAACGATAAACATCAAGACAGCTACGCCGAAGACAGATACGGTAAAAGTATCAGCGGCAGCAGCCGCAGAATCGCTTGCAGCAGCAGTTACTGCTGATCCTGTCTTACAACGTGCACATATTTAAAAAAAAAATGCCGATTAATTAACAAAAAAGAACCGCTGATGGCGAACTAGTAACTAGTGATTCTGATTCTGATGTAATTGCCTGACAGAAGGTCACTGTTCCCGCACGCAAGGTCCAACGAACTTTGATTGGGTCGCAGAGAGTCAGTAGAAGTCGCCAATGATTTGGTTCATCTGAGAGCATACTTTCAACCAATAAATTTAGTATAAATTTAGTTTAGATGATGATAATGAGAAAGATATCCTTTCTGAAATTGAGGAGCCGGTAGGAACATCTGATCCCAAAGAAGTGCAAGTTTCGGTAAGCAAGGCTCACAAGCCTCCACCAATATTGCTTTCAGGCGTAGAAAACATCAATGGGCTATGGCAAACTGTAGATAAGGTTACCAGCGCGGACACTTACACTACTAAAACAGGCACCAACGGCTCAGTCAGAGTTATGGCTAAGAACTTTGATACACGGCTAAACGGCTTGATAACAAAAAAATCAGTTTCACACTGAAAGAATAGCGATCTTATAAGGTGGTTATTAAAGGGTTACACCACCCCACCACTATTGACGACTTAAAGTAACACCTCTTGCGTCAGGTTCACGAAGTTAGAAATGCACACAATCCGAAAAGTCGTGCTAATAGGTCGTCACTTGACATGTTCTTCGTGGATCTAGAGCAAAAACACAATAATAAGGAGATCTATGTATCACTCTTTGCCGTCAGAAGGGGAAAATTGAGCCGCCACGACGATTTGATGATCTGGTTCAGTGCCACAGATGTCAGGAATATGATCACACAAAACGTTACTGCAGAAAACAGTTTAGATGTGTCAAATGCGGTGATAAGCACGCTACTACATATTGTCTCAAATTATGATTCAACCAGCTAAGTGTGCTCTTTATCAAGAGGCGCATACAGCTAATTACAGAGGGTGCGTTGTATATCAGGAAATTGTCTCCAAGCGTGATCCCTCTAAACCTAAATCAAGACCGGTTCCCACTTTCGTGTCTTCCGATCATACAAAATTTGGTCCTAAACCATCGTTTCCAATTGGAAATAGTACAAATCGGCGTCTTTCTTATGCTGACGCTGTTAGAGGTACACAGACACAACAACAGTATTTTCAGCAAGAACGTCAACAAGAATCACAATAGAGATCATCATCTTCCATGGATCATAAGTTTGGTGCACTCATGGCCAAGCTTGAGGATATGGTGCAAGCTCAAACTGAAATGTTAAAAATGCCGGGTCAAATAATGCATCTTCTGACAATTCTGGTGTCAAATTCCCAGAAATAGGACTACGCACTGGCAAATCAAGCCAACATCATATTGATATTATGCTGCTGAGTGAGACGCATCTCTGCAGTAGATCCTATTATAAGCTGTTGGGATATGATCTACATTTAGCAAACCACCCTGATGAGAACCATATGCGTGGTGGAGCTGCTGTACTCATTCGTTCGTCGCTTAATCATCATCCTTTGGGCTCTGTGCGCACTGATGCTATGCATGCCGCTATTGTTAAAGTGTCTAGTGATCATAGAGACTTTATATTTGCTGCCGTTTACTGCCCTCCTCGGTATATTTTATCTGAGATGCAGTTTAAAGACTTTTTTTATATGCTTGGTCCCAAATTCCTGGAACGCTAAGCATCGCCTCTGGTATCAAGACTTTCAACTTAAATTTCGAAGTGCTTGCAACTGGAGGGCCGACTTACTACCCTTAGGATAGCACTCGTCATCCTGATGCTCTGGATTTTGCAGTATATACTGGCATACCATCAAGCCGACTGCGCATCTTTGACACTAGGGATCTCAACTCTGATCATTTAACACTTATTGTAGATGCCAGCTTTTCTGCATGCGTCTACGCCTATAAGCCGAGGCTTTTGCCAAGACAAGCCAACTTGCCGATTTTCCAACAGCGTCTTGACCAGCTTCTCAACCTTAATATGCAACTTTGCTCTACTGAGGACGTGGATGATGCTGCTGAATTGTTCACTCGACATATCTTTGAAGCGGCTGAATTTGCAACTCAACATCAATCATTATTGAATCTTCCAGATTTAAATAGGCCACCTTTAAATTCTGAGATCTTGGACTTGGTTAAGTTAAAGCACAGACTTCGTCGTCGTTTTAAGCGAAGCCGTAATGAGCGTGATCGTTTGGCATGAAAAAGAGCAGCTGCTGAATTGAAAAAGTTGCTGTATGTAGTACGCAGTAAATTCTTTGATGGCATGCCTCGCAATGCTGACCCCAACAATAACTATGGGTTTAACAAAGACTTCAACAACTCCTGGTGCCGCACGGATAAAGAGAAAGCTGAGGCATTTGCCGCTGAATACGAAGGACTAGAATTACATGATGTGCGAGACACCGCTAATTTTCTGGAAGAGACCTGCACAACTATGCAGTCTATCAAGCCTATCTCTCCGCAAGAGGTTCGTCTGCAGATTAAAATGCTTAAGAAAAAGAAAGTCCCGGGGTATGACGGAATTGATGGCAGAGTGTTTTCGGTACTAGTGCTTGCAACTGCGATGGGCCGACTTACTACCACTTAGGATAGCACTCGTCAGTGCGCTGTATGCTCTGGATTTTGCAGTATATACATGGCATACCATCAAGCCGACTGTCGCATCTTATAGACCAACTAGGGATACTACCAACTTTCTCGATCATTTGAAAGCATCTTACTTGGTAGAATGCCAGCTTTTGACGTGCATGCGTGCTACGCCTGATAAGCCGTTAGGCTTTTGCCAAGACAAGCTAACTTGCCGATTTTCCAACAGCGTCTTGACCAGCTTCTCAACCTTAATATGGAACTTTGCTCTACTGAGGACGTGGATGATGCTGCTGAATTGTTCACTCGACATATCTTTGAAGCGGCTGAATTTGCAACTCAACATCAATCATTATTGAATCTTCCAGATTTAAATAGGCCACCTTTAAATTCTGAGATCTTGGACTTGGTTAAGTTAAAGCACAGACTTCGTCGTCGTTTTAAGCGAAGCCGTAATGAGCGTGATCGTTTGGCATGGAAAAGAGCAGCTGCTGAATTGAAAAAGTTGCTGTATGTAGTACGCAGTGAATTCTTTGATGACATGCCTCGCAATGCTGACTCCAACAATAACTATGGGTTTAACAAAGACTTCAACAACTCCTGGTGCCGCACGGATAAAGAGAAAGCTGAGGCATTTGCCGCTGAATACGAAGGACGCTTTACACCTTTCGATCTAGCTGAATCGATCAGAGTGCCATTCCTGATCATCAGTTTGGCTTTGGGCATCACCATGGGACCCCTGAACAAGTGCACAGAGTTTTCCAACACATTCTTAAGGTCTATGAGAATAAGCAATATAGCTGTGCTGTTTTTCTTGATGTACAGCAAGCTTTTGATAGAGTCTGGATTGAAGACCTTCTCTTCAAAATTAAATCTATTTTGCCTACCGTGCCTTGAATACAATTATGGGGCACTGCTGCTGCCACAAATATAAACCGTATACAAGTACTTCAAAGCAAGGTCTTGCGTAAAATAACAGATGCTCCTTGGTATATGCGCAATAAAGTTTTACATCGAGATTTGAAAATACCAACAGTCATGGAGCAGTTAAACTTCCACAGCCTTAAGCCTTACTTTTTGGTTAGTTATGTTAATGTATATACTCTAAGCTAAATGCCTTAATGTCACTTTTTTTAAACATACAAATGTATTATAGTTTTTAAGTAAACTGATCGACATTAACTTAAGATAATAAAAAAAAAGGTATTAAATAAATGTTGCAGCATAATTATTCCATCCCAGTGGGTAAAAAGTACGGTAACCATATCTCTAACGAAAATTTAACGATGCATTTTCGACAAAAACTATCGTGAAAGACTCAGGTGGTCAGAAATCCATTCATGTGTCGATCAGTTTGTGGCAGTAAACTTTCGATTTCAAATGAAAACTTTAGCGAACATTATTAAATATAAGAAGAACAATCCCTAACCTCTGGGGAACCGTAGTTTTAATACCCTTCATGAATCTATTTTTTACTTTTTTTGTTGTCTTTATTTATGGGATATGGAATATTTTCAGTGTTATGTCCGCGGCATGTGAATTTCAAGCGAATTAAATTAAAATTAAATGGATGTGTATAATTCACAACAAGTTTATTTATTGACCTGTTGTTAACTATTTTCTACGTTTACTGCTCAAGGCTCCCAGAAACAACTAATATTATAAAATTGATAACATTCGCCACTGATTATCGATGATGTGACCATGTTTCATATCAAAGCCTCTTCAACCTTAGCCACGCACATTTTTTTTAACTCTGTACCCGTAAGTTATAATGGTATATTATAAAGTATGTATATTATTGATAAACATCGAAAATCGAGTCGTTATAGATATAGATACGGATATGTCCGACTAGACATCTGACCGTCTTTTTGTGAACAATGAGATCTCAGAAAATAAGAGAAAAAGAACTTTAGATACTTATACTCTCCTATACATAAACTTCCCCATTTAGATAAATTATATTAAATGATCGTGGATTGCCCCATGATAATTAAGCTACAAACTCCAATTTGGTGTATCAATCCTAAAAAAATCGTTCATAAATCCAGAAGTCATCAACACTATAATTTTCTATGTTTTCTTTACGTTTACTTTGAATCCAAAAATCCAAGACTTAAGTGTAGCTACCAGCCAAAAACACCACCCATGCTTAGGTTGTACAAATAAAAAGTTTTTTCTTTGGTTTGCATACATACATATATAGTACATCTACAATCTGCAATTCAATTTAAAAGTTAATGTGAATGATACTAATGCTTCGTTTTCACAGAAGTTAACGATTTTTGAGTGACTAAGCGACACATGCCCATTTGGGATGGCATATAATCAAAGACCAAATTAAATCTAGACGAATTCGGTTATTTCTGTGATAATCTGAAAAGTGGTGCAAGAATTATTTAGTGCCACTTCGAAATGAAACTCAATAAAAAAATGTGCTAAATAACGCTTCGATTTACTTTAATTTAAATTAAGTTGTCAGCTCCTTCAACGAAAAATATTTTGTGAAAATTTTCGTTGTACATTGTGCCTGAGAAGCTAAACTAATTTTTTCCGCATGGCTGGCGAACGTGGACCGAACTGGTCCAAAATGGAAACATTGTACCTCGTTACACTCGTCACCAAGTACCTTGCAGTTATTGGTGATCCACGGATTAATTCCAAAATTCTAGAATTAAAGCAGCAAGCGTGGCAAGAAGTAGAAAACAAAATGGCAGAATGTTTTCCAAGGCGCGATAAGCTACGTTTGCGTCAAAAGTGGCAGCGCGTGCGATCCTTAATGACCGAACAGGAGTACGAATCTTTGATGAAATCGTCATTGGATGGTTTGATATTTCCAGAAGATGACCAGCCCGGCACATCGCGTAAACGGAAACTGGCTGTTGAACATTACTTTCTGAATCGAAAAAAACGTCAATCCTGCTGAGAATAGATTTACCACGAGATCATATTATACGCAAATAAAAAAAATGAAATACAATTAAAAAAAAAAAATTGATTTTTAAATTGCATATTGCATTTTGGAAATCCCTCAACACAAATTAGATTTTTATTCATATAGCAGGCTCCAAAAAAAGAAAAATAAAGGTCACATACTACTCCGCGGATGAGTTCGCAGGCGATGAGGATAGACGTGGTGCAAATTGTCACAGGAAGCGGGCATCTGGACGCCGCGGCAGCGCTTACATCCAAACATCCAAAACTGTCAGAAATACCTTTATAATAGTTTTGTATACAAAAGAGAAAAGTCATTGAAACGTTTTTATTGGATATGGCCTGGTCAAACGGTCTGATATTTTCGTGTAAGATTGGTATGATAGTCGCGCGACAACACGTTTCGTGAACAATGTCAATCCAGTCACCCGCCAAGTGCGAAATATGCGGCGTCATCCGTTATCTCGTATATGCATATGCATTGTATAAGTAGTTGCCTGTAGACTTTTTGTTGAAAAGTTACCTTAAGTATAAGCTAATAATTGATCAGATCCGGCAACATCCTTTTAGTATGCTCAGAGAGTAGAGAGCAATAATGTAAGAATGACTCTCTCACTCTCTTTAGTTATAAGCAATTATATTTCTATTATCTATGAAGAAAAGTGATCGAATCTTAGTGGAAGTTTACGGCGTGCATGCTCTATCTGGATTGGTCGCTTCAAAGGTGATGATTTTGAACTGGAAGATAAGGAACGGCCGGGTCAAACTTTGAAGACAAAGAATTCGAATCATTGCTCTGTGTGGACCAATGCCAAACGCTTCAGGGGTTGTCAGAATCAAATCAGTGGATGAGTTGACAGTCAGCAGACGTCTAAAAGCTATGGGATTAATTTAAAAGCAAGGAAACTGGGTCCCATACGAGTTGAAGCCGCGCGACGTCGATATCCAATTTTTTGCTTGTTAGCAGCTCCTCGAACGCCAGAAAGATAGGAAAAAGTTGCGACCAGCGATGGACAATACTTTGAATAATATATTTGTAACGACTTTTGCACAATGCTTCCGTCAAAAAAAAAAAAAAACGCTCATTAATTCAAGGTCCTAATACAATAGAGCCGTGCTTTTGCAGTATTTTCATTTGTCAAAATATTTGTGCCAACCAAAAATCGGTGTCTGCTCACATTTTTAGCAGAAGATCGAGATTGCATAAAGTAATAGACTAATGACTGCATGCTTGCATCTGTTGAAATGCACTTTGTAAATGTACCGTTATCGTACACACAAAAATGTACCGTTATCTTACACAGCTCAACAAAACATAAGCCGATAGTCAAAAACAGAGTTTGTCAAAATCTAAATAAAAATTTATTGTAATTATTCTATCTTCGCATTGAGAAACAAATTATTTCAAAATATTTCTCAATGTAAAATAAGGTCATATTTAGTTAATTCATATATAAATTATAGTTGTTTTTAAATTGGTCAACTACATAAAAATGTGAATCCAATTAATAAATAATGATATTGTATAAATTGAAAATTTGTATCAGAAAACATTTGAGGATTCGATTGGTCAAATGTCTAGCATATTGTCTAACGTTCCAGACAACCTGAGTTCAGCCCCCGCTCGATCCTAAATATCTTTAAATTTTATAATTATTTAAATTTTTCTAAAAATTTCATGCGCAACAAAATTGTTCATAACCCTCTATCTCATCTACAGCCGTCAAAAATTATTAAACACATTTTTGAATCAAAGCACCCAATAAAAAATGGAATAACTAAAGTAAACCACCACCGTCGCCGAACAAAAAGGGTAAGTGGGAAGAGTATTAAAGTTTTAAATAAAAGAATTTTTTTTTTTGGTTTTAATGAAAAACAAATGTTTTTTTGTGATGCCTCCATAGATCTACATTAGTAAGGGTGCAGGGTACTTTGTAATTGTGAAACACAATACCTACACTTCTATTTAGTAGGCAAATTTCAATAGTTTAGATTCAACTTATTTCGTTACAAGTGTAAACAGTAAATATTTATGCTTTGGTACCACCTAAACATTATTTTTTTCTTGTTCCTTTCTTCTTTTCAAAAATGATTAGGATTATGTAGTGCAAGTATTAGGTAGTTTTGTTGTTCGACGCATTTAAAAAATACGATAACAAGCAATAAAATGCTTAATTATAACTTCCAATATGAAGAATCCAAAACTTATCATGGCACCGCAACCAAAAATTCCCAATGCATAACGACATTCGGTGATGCCAATCGAAACGAATCCACCAACGCCACTCTCGCACTTCGGCTTCTGTGGAAACCATTTGCTTGCCTCGCGATGCACCAATCCAACTTCACGTTGCCAGCGTAATCTGTAAAATACGGAAATGCTAAAGAACAAATGTTGTGGATAAACTTTAGATAGTGGACTCACTGCCTGCGAAAGAGTTCTTTGTATGGAAAGTTCTTGCGCGTTGGTATTGCTATCATAGGCAACTGAAATGGTTCCAACTCCATAAGTCCACACTTTTCCGGTTCGCTAAAAGTATCGCTGACAATCTGATAACCCGCCTGCAGTTCTACTTGATAGGCAAATAGTCCCGTGCGCATTTTCTCCATGCCAATTATGGGACGCATATAGATATGATCACCCTTTGAGGCTATTTTCTTGTGGTAGAGATTCTTTGTAATTGGATCTGTAGATTCGGTAAAATAAATCTTATTATATTGCGTATCCTGCACGCCTATTTCTAGCGGTGATTGTCCCAGATCGGCCAATGAGCGTATAGCATCCGAAGGGCTCTGCAGCAATGCAACAATATTCGCAGAGAATGAAGTGAAAAGAAAAAGCGTAGCAACGAAGGTGGTAAAAACTATAATGCGCGCCGAACGATTATACATCTCAATGTAGAAACCCTGCTGACACATGGCGCCCCAGACGAAGATCACACAATCGAGATAGGTCATTTTGTGCGTGTGCGGTGAGAAGATCAATTCAATGCAAAGCACAATGGCGGTAATAACAATGAGCACAAAAATGGAGATCCAAACATCCGACTGAAAGGGCATAGCGAAGATATTGGCGACAGCCGAGAGCGGCGGCTGTCGAAACATAATGCCAGCACGTATGCTATAAGTCTCGGCGACAAAGTCACATAGAGCCAAGCGATCCAAACGCATGAATATGGCCAGTTGTGCAAAATCCAGTTCATAGCGCTGAAAACGACCCATAAGTCCATCGAAAGAACCATTCGGCTGATGCCAGCCATAGTTATCCGTTTGATAGGTATTGTAGCTAGCAGAAAGTAGAGTACATAAGTTTTAAATAAACATATATGATATTAATGCTAATAACACAGGTTTACAAATTAAAGTCAATTTTTGGACTGGGGCAGACGAAATTGTATCTTATCGTTTTTTCACGCGTTGAATTGAAATCATAATATGCATATGACTTTTTGGTCAGCTCGACGAGACGACTCGATCTACTTGCGTTCGTCTGTCTGCCAGTTGTTCCACTCGCTCACTTTTTAGGGAGGCCCCCATACAAAGCACCCGTCCACTTTTGACATTTTCTATGAAAAACTTATTTATTTCAATCAATGTCAACTTAGAAACTGATATGGTGGCTTCTTATTGAAGGACACATCACAATGGGTTTGATTCTCCATTTTTGGGGGTAGCCTTTTTGTATGAAAAACTTCTTTACATAAGTCATTGGCAGCTTGAAATTTGATATGTTGGCATTTTAAGGACAGCCGTTTCATATAAATTTACCAATGGACTTGGCCCACCTATTTTTTGATGTAGCCCTTATACGATCCGTCCATTTTTGTGCGTTTGTATGAAAAACTTCTTTAGTTAAGTCAATATCAGCATATTCTACTATACGTGCCCGTCCCACTTTTTGGGGTAGCACTTGTACAAACCCATATTGTTTATTTAAATTTGCAATGTGGTGTCGTAAATATGATAGATTGTCCATTAATTCTTAGTCAAGATCTTGCACCATGAATAATTCCGACGAGAGTATTGGCCGACTGTGAGTATTGGCAGTGGTTTTGTAATGGCCGAAACCCATTTTGTTTCGCAAGCTGAACTTTGTGCTCTGACGAGAGACTTGTTACTATCTAAACAAATGGAAAAATTGTGATGATATGAAGGTTTGTTTAATTAACAAAAATCTATGAATTTGTATTTCATTTATTAATGTATACATTCATTTTTATGTTTTTAGATTGGATTGTTGAATGTGATGCAATCGGTCTTTACGGAAAAAAAATGTTTTCTTTGTCTATGGGATAGTTCCGCTACTGGGTCTCATTACTAAACAAAAGACTGGCCAATTTGTCACACATGTATACCGGGTCAATATGCTGTCTCTGCACACCACTAGTCGATCAACTCGTGTGCTACTTCCACCTTTACACATTAATCTTGGCATTATAAAACATGTAAAGACTCTTTATTGAAATGGACCTGGTTTTCTGTACCTCATAAAGCGGTTCCCAAAATTTCATACGTCTAAATCAAGGAAGGTATTTTTGTTCTTCTGGATATTAAAAGATTCACCAGATGTGTATGTGCTACGGTAGCAGCAGCAGAATGGAATGTATTCAAGAGCTTGTTCTAAACTTCCTTCGGAGTCCGAAGGACATCCATTAATTTCTGTATTCCCATCTAGATATCTTCCCGGACAACTTAGTTGAAACTAGCGACGAGCAAGGAGAACGACTACATATTTAGGGAAACTTTTTTATTGAATCCTTAATAGTCTGATAGAAAAGAGATGTACGGACAGATGATACGATGTCTTAATACCTGTCAAGATAAGTAAACTATAAAAAAAAAACAAGAACACTAGATTACAACCCTGGGTCTTATCTCGAGCTGGTATACAATTTTTTTTTTTTTTTACCAAAAAACCGTTTTCATGATATCCTCAAAAACGATGTTTTTTTCGGTTCTTTTTTCAGTAATATGCTCATATTTCTGCAATTTGTATCCGATTTGCATAAATTGCATATCCTTATCGGAGAGCGATGAACATGGTGAGCGTTTTGAGGGTTTTTGGACGAAGGTATGATGTCTGACTATTTCAGGATGGCAATTCTCGAATATTTCCCGGTACACAAAGGAAGAAACTTGAACATAAATATGTGTTTTATAAAGAATAATCTTTATTACCAAAACTTTAAAATATGAAGGCAACAATTTTGGAATTAAACATAGCAATTGAAAAAGCGTTGTTTCATATTTCAAAAATGGTTCTTTAGAAAAAAAAAATAAAAAAAATTTGGCTTTTTTGGAATCAACTACCCAAAACACATAGGCAAAATCTTTGAGAAATCTAAAGCTTAAAAACTAAAATTATCTAAGAAGCACCTTCATCTGCTTCAGTCCTAAACTTTGCAAATCTTGTAAAAGCCTTGTAAATCTGTGTAACTTACGTTATATTAAATCTATTGGCCAACTCCAACATAATTCGATGATTAACCTTCGAAATGGTATCAATGTGCCGCATTGAAAGATCATCTATGCCGGAAAACAGATCCGGATACGCAACAACAATGCCCGTATTGAATTGTATGCCCTCCAGATTTTGACGATAGGATATTGCCGAACCGTAACGCCGCAACGCGCGTCTAACTTGTCTGCCATTGCGTAATACTGATGCGCCAACAACGCGTTTCTTTAGCGGTCGCGTTGCTGCGACCTTATATACATCCACAAGCGTATAGTGCACTGGCTCTGAATTGTTATTATGCAAGAGCACACGTACCTCACTGTCTGGTGGTAAGAAAATATCCTCATCCCCATCAAGCAGCATGAAGTCCTGTATATCGTCGGACAATAGCAACCAAAAGCGATTCGTGGTGAAAAAATTATGCTCCGAGGCAGCAGACCAGCGCAGTAGATTAAGTGCACAAGGCGTATTGAACTTCAGCATTAGTATTCCCAATTTGTAGGAGACATGTGGCAACTGAAATGATAATGGGCGACGCGTATCATTATCAGCTCGAAATGTTTTCCTTGGCCCAAATGCTGGCGTTACATCGGGCGGCCAACTAAGATCAGTGAATGTTCTCTCATTGTTGATCTGTACATAGAAATCATTGGTTGTCAGGTGATGTGCTAGCATCTGCAGTTGTTGTTGTTCCCTTCGTGTAGCTAAAGCCAAATTAAGAGAAGCAAATCAAATTAACGACAAATTTTGTGCACGCACATTCAAAGGAAACTCACCAATGTCCTGTTGACAAACGACCAGCATCAAACTGTGCACGCCGTGGTAGCGAAAATATTCGACCAGCATTTCAGCCAACTGATTGCCAGTGCCGCTGGGATTTGACCAGCTGCCCGTGACATGCAAACCCGGCACCGCTGCCTCCATTATCCTATCTGACAAAGTGGCACTCTTCATTGCCGTCGTCGTGTTATCCAGTAACAAGATGAGTGCGAATCGCAATAGTACTGGGAATATTAACGAGTTCATCTCATGCGCTGCAACTTTTCTGATTCAGACGGTTGTTCCTTGGCTTCACTTGGATATCTGAGTTCTTTCTTTTTTTTTTGTTCTGCTTTCAATACCCTTCACGCATGGTTTATAAGCTTGGTGTACAATTTGCAAGGAAGTAAAGTTAGAATTTTGGTTTAAATAATTGCGGTACTAAAAAAAATAATTTATGTACACTCTACCCATAAAGTATATATATTCTTGATCAGCATTTAAAATTGAGTTTATGTAGCTATCTAGATCAACTTGAAAATGGATATGGTGTATAAATGAATAATATGAATGAATATAGTGACTTCCAATAGAAAGACGCTGCGCATATATATTAATAGGCGTGTCCCACCACATTATTTGTTGTCGGGCCCATGCAAACACACTGCTCACTTTTGAGTTTTTCTAGTGGACTATTTAACCGTAATTGCTATATGATTTACCATTTAAACGTATAGAAGTTATTTATGTTCGTTAAGACCGTCTTCTTCAACGAACATATTTCGGGGTGCTGTACGATGTTGCTTTGTATATTGTGCGCCTTAACAAAACTTAGTGTTGTCAGGTGCCAGCTGACATTTTCTTTATAAAATTCAACATTTTTAGACGTAAATGCTCGCAACACGTTTTGACGTACGAGCAATATTTGTGTTGTTTACCGTGATTTGAAAAATTCATCTCGGCCAAAAACTGGTAAAAACTCGTTAAAATTTTGGTGTGATGATTTACTAAGATTATCAACGTGTATTAATCCAACAACAGTGCATCAAGCAATCTACTTTGATTTTGGCTATGACGCGCCTTCTTAAACTAGGGTTTATGGCTGGTATGCTGAATTCAAACGTTGACGCTGTTCACTTGCAGAGAAGTTCGACCGAAAACTGCTGTTGTCCCAGAAAACATGCACATTTGACAGTCAAGAATAGGTGTTGGAATTAATTTTAAAGTGTTCATAAGAGTTGGCGTAACTAGCACTAAATCGCATCGGATTAACATGTGTTTATGTTCATGTGATAGCCTATTTCATAAGCATCAATTTTCAGTATGTGTCATTCCACTGAAGTGTAAACAACATATTTGTTTTGCTCTGTGAACATGTTGACTTTTGTTCCAACAAAACGCAATTTGCGGGAAGTTTTGCTTTTGTGCTTTCATTTAAAGAAAAAAGCATCTGAAGCCCTTCGTACGCTTTGTGAGGCTTATGCTCCATCGATTTCAATTTGTGAGTACGGAGGATAAAGAACGTCCGTGCCAGCCCAAAAACTTTGAAGATGAAGAATTGGAAGCATTACTCGACGAAAACCCGTGTCAAACCCTTCAAGAATTGTCGGAATCATTGGGAGTTGACTTGTCAACAGTTGACAAACGCCTCAAAGCCATGGGAATGATTCAAAAGCAAGGAAATTGGGTGCCGTACGAATTGAAGCCAAGAGACATCGAAAGGAGATTTTTCACTTGCGAACAGCTGCTTCAACGCCATAATCGGAAGAGTTTTTTCCATCGTATTGTAACTGGCGGTGAAAAGTGGATCCATTACGACAACCCAAAGCGAAAAAAATCATGGGGACAACCCATCAACATCGACGGCCAAGCCGAATATTCATGGTGCCAAAGTCATGCTCTGTATTTCTGTAATTCTGTATTTGGTGGGATCAGAAGGGTGTTGTGTACTATCAAAACCATCACTGGTGAACGTTACCAACAACAATTGCAATTGAGCCGAGAATTGAAGCAAATCAATTCCGATATTTGACGTCGTTGTTGTGCCCTTTCGGCGAGATTCTGCTGCTTCAACGGTTTCTGTCGCTTTTTGGGATGAATTGTATGTCGCTCGCTGAAGACGCCGAACTTGAGACTGTTCTGGTGTCTCAGCAGCCCGTTGAGATGCCAGATATTCTGCATGCTGTGGCTTGGGTCTGTTCTGGTGTCTCATCAGCTCGTTGGGATGTCATATATTGAGCGTTCTGTTGACGCTGAGTATGGGATTGTTCTGATGTCTCAGTAGCCCGTTGAGATGCCAGATATTCAGCAAGCTACGTAGACCTGACCGTGGGAAAAACATGGCGTGCCCAAATGTATTCCTGCTACTTTTAAGATTCGACCCTGTGATTTGCTGACAGTCATTGAAAATGCAACTTTTAATGGGAACTGCAGGCGCTTAAAATTAAATGGTAAGTTATTATGAATGATTGGGAAGCGTGGTATAAGCACATTGTCTTCCGTGGATTCACTAGTTAAGATTGTGGCCTGCACAATATTACTTCCTAGTTCGGTTACTCGTAACAGTGTACCGTTGTATAATCTTGTCGCGTTCAAGTTGCGCATTAACAAAACGGGTACACATACCTTTAATTCCAACCTATGGGATGGTACCCCGGATAAATCCAAAGATTTTAGGAACTCCACGGGATAGCTCGTAGTGTCATCGGATGACATTGCCGTGTCGATGGAGTTATCACTGATAATTAGTTCGTCCAAGATTTTTTAAATTATTTTCGTAACAATATCATTTTTTTTTTCACACATCCAATTTTTGTCTTGAATATTATGTGGCAGATTTGGAAAAACTTGAGGAATAAGTAGTGAAATTTAATAATTTAATTAAATTTTTTTCCCTTAACAAATAATCAAATACATATGCTGTAAGTGTAGCTAACCACAAAAAAAGCTTCTAATTAACCAATATCTTCATAAATTATAGCCTAATTAATATTCTGATATATGAGCTATATTATTGTAAAGTTTCATTAAAATACATTCAATAGTTTTTGAATTAAAGCGCAACAAACATCCACACATCCACACATCCACACATCTACACATCCACACATCCATACAAACTTTCTAATCTCTTTCACGCGCGCAAAAACAAAATGGCTGATTGAAAATAGAGGATTTCCTTTTCTAAAAGCTGTTGAAACGAAACGAATTTTAGTATACAGGAGTTTATCATGTCGCTGATATCGCTTCTGATTTTTCAAATTTTCTGAAAACAAAATTGCGACCACAAAATAATGTAAAAATTTTGGAAAAAGTCATTCAATCTCTTCAAAACTCGGTATTAAGGAGTTTTTAGGGTCGCTGATTACGATACTGAATTCAGATTTTCAAAATGGTGGATTAATTTCTATACTCAGAATGAATATTCGTACAGAGAATTAGTGACAGATTATGATCGGAGACCACACATACAGTATATACAAGGCGAGTTGATCTAGCCATTTCCGTCTGTCTCTCTGACAGTTACTGTCCGCTCTATTCCATTAATCATTGAAATATTGGTTTAAAAGTTGGTATAGAGACTATTTATAAACAGATGTAATACATGTCAAAAATTATTGCGATTAGTCCAAGTACAGAAAAGTATTTATTTTGATGAACGAAGTTAACGATTTTTATTGTTTCAATAGGTTGTGGATAAATCAGGATAAATGCCTTGGTTGTGTCGCGAATATTGCAAAACGATCTATTATATACAAAGAAATCTGCTCGATGGGTTTCACGAATTTTGAATGAGTTCCAAAAAGAGGTTCCAGGTTGTTTTGCCCAAAAATCCCTAAGAATATATTAAAACGGAAGATCGAACTTTCACAAAATCGTTACCAATGAATAAACGCGGTTTTATAAATACGATCCGGAAACCAAACAGCATTCCATAGTGTGGTACAGAGAAGGAGCAAAAATTGTAGCTGTTATTTCCCTGAATACTGATCAGGTGGTAACTTCAAAATGGTATACTGAAAACTACTTACCAAAAGTTTTCGAAAATTTTTTGGGAAACCGTAAAAAGGTGGAACTATGTCGCTATTTTTTACATCACGATAATGCGCCTACTAGTAACTTTATTGCGGTCACTGGCATCGAAGAAATTCCCAGCACCATTTTCTCCGGATCCGGATCCGGCGACTTGCGAGGTTATTTCCAAAATTTAAAAAAAAAGTTGTGAAGCGGAAAGTCTTCAGTAGCAATGTCGAATATATAGAAATGAAGAAGCTACAAAACCACGATTTTCAGGACTGTTTTGACAGTTGGGTCTACAGACTAAGGAAATGTATTGAAATTAATGGTGATTATGCGGAACAGATAAAAATATTAATATTAATTCACATATTAAACCCAAACTTTGGTTAAATCCCTCGTTCTGTGAAGAATTATTTTTTTCACTAAATTTGTCCGGCTAAACTTTTGAAGGGTATTAAAATATCGGTTTTCTACCCAATTTCGAGTTTCTCTTGTTTAACTTTTTTTTTTGTGATTTTTCTTTTTTCGCGGAAAATCTTCTTTTTCGTGACACAACTTTTTTGCTTTACGTTTCCGTTACAATTCGTTTCAGGTTCTCATTTCCTTGTCACTTTTATAGCATGCAAAAATGGCGCACACACAGATACAAATCAGTCACAACAGTCATATACACACTCACAGATACTACTGGATACAAAAACACAGATACAAAACTGAAGCGTTGACACGTTGCACGTCAGCAGCAACAGCAACAGCAACAACAAATTGCTGTTGCGTGTGGGTTTCAGTTTCTGTTGCTGCTTTAAAAATGCTTTATTAAATATAATTTCACTGAAATTATGCATTGATTTACATGCTGAAAATGTGGAGATATGAAGGACATACTTGTGCAATTCTTCTTCGTCCTTTCAATTAAATAAATTGTCATGAGTTGAGTGCAATTATTTACACTGAATTACGTTTACTCTGATTCGACACACTCTTACGAAGTGACCTTTCAACTTAATAAGAGCACATTAAATACATTTTCTCTAATTGATCTTAAACATTAAAACAAACTCAATCTCAACAGAAGTGACAAGGAATGCGTTTCTACTAATCTATCGTATATAACCTTCAGATCGAATAATTCCCGGAAATTTCTCATTTAAAAGAAGACGGTTTAATTGTTCTTTCATATATATTTTGTCTCCTTCAAATTAAATCCGATTAGATGGAATACACTTATTCCTATCTTGGAAACATTATGCATTGACCGATTTTTATCATAACTTTCAGAGACCTCCGAAATTTTTATTTTTCCTACCCAATTGGTTTAAAAAGTTTTCCGCGGAGTGGAAACTTGAGTCGTAATAGCAGAATAAAGCCACACGTGATCAAAACAGAGCTTACGGAATGACTTTAATGTTGTTTTTGGTCAAATAGTAAAGTTTAAGGTGAAGATATCTGAAAAAAATAAGCCATCTCGGCACATGTTGGGTTAAAACTGGTATCCATTCATCGATTTTGAGTTTCAAGCATTATTTTTTTATATTTTTGACCTTTTGATCAGTCGAAGTGTTGAACAAATACTCAGAACTAGGCAAATCATCAACCGTACTGTGGCCCGATTTGAACTCTTTGCACCACTCGATTGTCTGTGTTTTTGGCACTGTCGATTTTCATAAGCTTTATTTAAAATTTTTAAATAACTGAAAACTGCAAAAAATAAATAGTAAAATTTGCCTAAATTTATGTCCAAGGAAAATAGGACTAGATTTTAGAACCTTATTGCATAACTGTTTTAGGCAGGGAATAAAACCGAAATCTATTATGGTTTTGGTTCCATTTTTGGTATGTACCGAAATGTGTTTCGGTTTAAGGTTCTATACCGATTCCAATTTATATCGGTATTCGGTTTCGTTACGGTTCCTGAATTTTGATTTCTGCACGGTATCGGCGGTGCGATCTTAATCTCTTCAATCGTGGTAAACGCTGTCATTTCGTGTGTCTTTTCAGTTTCGGAAACAGGAAACATTCGCAGGTGTCCGGTGAATACGGTGGCTGAGGCATGATCAAGGTGCTGTTTTTCGCCAAAAATTCACTAGCAAGCAGCGATGTGTTAGCATGCGCATTATCGTGATGCAATCGGCGCATAACTTCAAAGCAATACTCATTATTGACTGTACGATCTTCTGGCAATACTCACAAGTTACCACGTCATTGTAATCGAAGAAAACAGTGAGCAAAACCTTCACATTTTACTCAACGTGGCGTGTTTTTTTCGGTCATGGCTCTTCTAGCCGCTTCCATTGGGATGATTGGGTTTTGCTTTCAACGTTTCCAGGTTACGTCACCAGTAATGACCCTTTTGAGAAAATCTGGATCGTCATTGAACTGTTCCTGAGCGATGCTCATTTGGTCCCAATTTTTAATTAATAATTTTGGAAGAAACTTCGCCGCCACACGTTTCATGCCGAAAGTCCAAAAGTATGACATGAGCCAACCGTTATGCCGACATCGTCAGCAACTGATTTAATAGTGATTTGACGATTCTTCATATCAATTTTCTTCACTGCTTCAACGTTTTCATCGGTTGGTATGTACAGGGTGTGTACAGGGCTGGCATTGTCATAAACATCTTCTCGGCCTTCTGTAAAATGTTTGTAGCAGTTATAAATTTTTTTTTTGTACTCAAAGTAGACTCGTCAAATGCCACAGTTAGTATTTTAAGTGCGTTGGAACACTTTAATTTTTCCTACAAAATTTAGTTTTTCTTTAATCCATTTTTTTCGAAAATCAAAGCACGTCTAACCTTTATATCTGTCAAAAACAAACTAAAAATGCAAAATAGCTTATCATTTCATGCATTTTAGGGATCCAGTGTACTAACATAAAGAAATATCGAAAATCGAATGTAAGTAGCCCGCTCAATTTGAAAAGTCACCTTTTTTTAACACATCAAATTAATAACATGCTATTTAAATTTTTTGAAATAAACTATTCTTTATTCAAGAGTAAGAAAATGCAAACATACTTAAATTTTTATACTCTTCACACTCAGTGTGAACAGTATTGTAGTATAGTTTTAAAGTATTTTGAAACGCCTTAAACGAAGCATCGCAGATCCCACTATGTACTTATTCCTAATCCCACTTATTCCTAATCAGCTCGGCCCGTCTGATCCCTGTCTGTATAAAATAAAATTAGTCCTTCCATCAGTTTCTAAGATATCAATCTGAAATCGGGTATGGATACTTCCTGCGTCACACCCACTTTTAGGGGTAGCCATCATGCAAACCCACCGCCCACTTTTCGTATTTTGTACGAAATATTTTTACGTCCAGCCGTTTTTTAATCGGATTTAAAATAAACTTGACACCTAAAAACAAACGCTCTACGCTTAATTGTGTAGTTGCAACTGCGAGAGTAACTTTTGACAATTCGAATAGGACGGGGGAGTTCGTAGAATTTTCTAACCATATCACAGTGGTCGGACTTGTATGGAAGAAGGCGACAAAAATAGTTCTACTTTACATACAGGGCTATAATTTTCACCACACGCTTATAAAAATACCAGAATACTATTTTGAAAAAAAAAAAAATGGGAGTGGTTAGACGTCCATACGTCTTTCACCAACCATTTATATATTAAATAAAATGCGAGTAAATCATTCCTTAAAATACTACAGAAGAAAAATTTATTAACTTAAAAACAATCCAATTTATTAATATGCAAACAATAAATTATTAATATAATTGTAAAAAAATATAGTTGAAGGAATATTTATTGTTCAAATAAATCAAAAACAGACTCTTTTAGTAAAGTTTTCTTTTTACATGGTCATTTTCCTAATCCACTTATAAGAGGGTCTGTTGATAAGGTCAGTATTTGTTGTGGTCCGCGAAATTTTTCTAGTATGCTGAAATCTATATCTTTTCAAATCCTTATTTTTAGCTTCAGCATCTTCCTCTGACAGTTCTTCAATTGAGACTAATGCTCGATTAATAACTTCAGGACCATGAATTAATATTTTATGCACTGAAACTGGCAAGTAATACCACGGATATGTTTCCACTAGACCTCTTGCTGGCTCTAGCGCATAATTTCGAAATTTATCTAAATTAATTTTATAGTCGGAATTTAAAGCCTGCAAAATGGTGGCGCATATATCGACTAGTTTATTGTCAAGGCCTGTAATACTTGCAGCTAAGCTAGAGTTTTTAAAAAATCGACGTGCCGTGTTTCCATCTTTTGATAAGCCACTATCGCCAAACTTTGGTTTGTCTACTATCAGTCCTCAGTTTGGATGCTTCGTTTTCGTATCAAAAGTTTATTTTTATCGGTTGGAGATCTGACTTGTCACGATTTTATCTCCAAATGATAGGATACATCGAGAAAATACTCAAATAAATCTTATGTACTCGTATAGAGGTGATAAACCAAATTCATACCGACTTTCGTGAACTTTTTTTTTGATACAGTTTTCTATGTTATTCATTTCAGTCGGCTTGGCTTCGCATATGTAACATTTTGTTGTTGACGTTCCACTCAAAGCATTGCAAATTTTACCGTCCACCATTGTGAGTTGGAGACTGTGTTCTATACATATTTCATTTGCTTTAAACATCTTTGTGGGACGTAAAGTGTGTATTTGCTCTTTTATGTAATTCTCCTCTTCAATAGCCAATTGGGTAGATTCCTTTTTAAATTGAAACCTTATTGGTCTACAAAAGCGAGTTTTAGCCTCATTCAACTTTTCAGGTTTTTCCAATACGTTGAAGCTCTCCTCTGTCTCAAGCCAATCCGAATGCCTCTGCCGAACAGACTTCTTCGTACGACTGTATCCACTGAACAACAAATCGAGCTTTTTCAGCATTAGTGCCCTTTTGAGAGCACCACGCTTGAAAAAAAAGTAAAAAAACGTGTGCGGGATGGTACATTGAAAAGAAAAGCCTATATCAATTTAAATTAACCAAAAGTAACTTTAATTATAATGAAAATAAACAAATTTGACATTTAAAACACAAATAAACAATAACAAACACATAAAAGAGCACTTACCACGAAAAAAACACAAAAAACAGAGACCTGCTGCACTCCGATCAACATATTGTTACGAAAGGGCAGCTAAGGGCAGATAATTCAGGTTTTATTTTAATCTTAAGTTATGCATCTATGTTCTAAACAAATATGAACCTGGGAATCGGTGCGGAACACAACATATTGTTACGAAAGGGCAGCTAAGGGCAGATAATTCAGGTTTTATTTTAATCTTAAGATATGCATCTATGTTCAAAACAAATATGAACCTGGGAATCGGTGCGGAATACAACTAATAGCTTAAGAGAAGTTAGAAATCGGAAACGAAAAACACTCACAAAAGACCATTTGGTTAATTTAGATTTTTGGACGACACACAACAATGTAAAAATAGTTGGTTGGTTTAAATTAAGCTTTGGCGTTTATTTTAAATACGTTATGTTGAAAGATGGGATTTATTCTTTGTAAAATCACAACGCACTGAATTGCCAAGCACGTGGCTTAACTTTAAAGGGGTTTTCTTTGCAAAAGAGCGAATGGTCACACTGAAAAAACGTTTTATTCAAAAAGCCAATTTATCTATGAGATGATCAAAATGATTGAAATTGTAAAATTTCGATTTCGGTTTTGTGATTTTTTTTCGTATGGGAGCGACCACAGTACATATCGGGTATCAGTTCTTTTTGCTTTTCTTTGAACACTATGCATAAGTAAAAATTTTTCTTAGAAACAAAAAAAAAAAAAAACAAAAGTGAGAACCGAAACCATACCAGTACAAATGTTTTGGTTCCGGTAGGATTCTTTCATTTCATTTTATTGTATTGCATTTCGGTTGAAGGTTCAGGTTTCGGTTTTAGGTGAATCTCTACAACATTACATAAATATATTTACGATTTTTTTTTGTAAATATTGTACGTTAATAGGGTACGGCTAAATTTATGTTTACGTATTTATACATATATATGTAGATGTAGGTATAGCGTGTATACTACTGTAATGTTTCCTAAATTTGAGGATAATTTTTGTTGGGTGTACCAACACTTATACATGATAGTTGTATTAACCACGTGATGAGATTCATTTTACTAGATTCATTTAAATGATAAATTCCGGGTATTGTTTGATCAAAAGGTATTAACGCATATGAATGCCAATCTTTCACTCTATATCTCAAGCAGGCGACTACTGCTTGTGAGTATATAGTTATATATGTATATACATATACACGTATTAATAGCTGTGTTGTATCTATATCTGTGTACGTAAGTTTATAGCTTCCTACGTGTTATAATCTCATCTTGCAATCACTATTATCCTCAAACACTAATGGTGCCACTTTGTACTCAACACCATACACTGACTTTATTAAAGCTGATTCGACTTCATTTTGAGCTATTGATAAAATACGTGTATACATCTAACACGCAACAAATACTCGTACCATACTTTGTCGGACAAAACACTTTTGTTACACTTTTTTGTATTTTATTTTGCTGCATAAGGACTTTGCTTCAAAGTAGCAGCCAAAGTCTAAGAAAAATGAGATGTAGCTGCAAAAGAATGCTTCAATAACTTTTATCAGTTTTAATTGGATTTTTCCTTTATATAATATTGTAGGTAGACAATGTGTGCTGTAACTGAAGTTGTACACAATTTAGTAGGTACTAGATTCAATATTATTCTCAAATACACTTCACAAATGGTGCGAAAACCAAAAGAAACCATTAGCTTAGGTGATACTAAAGCTTAAATATTTTCAACCCATATAGGGTGTATGCATTTATTTTCAACATTTTTTTTTACTGAAAAACCAATGCTTATACAAAGATAACGGTACAATTTATATTGTTCAAAGTATTGCCCATTGTAAGGCACTACTTTTTCGTCTCTTTCTGACAGCATATTAGAGTTGGCGAGCTTAGCGAGTCCAAAACTCATCGATCAAAAGTCGTATTCTGATGGCGAATTTTCTGGTGAATTCAACGGGTGGGTTAGGGCTTCCACTTTTGCATTTCCAATTGATTTTAGTCGGTTTTGCTGCATACATCTTATCTTCAATGCGCAGCTCAAATGCATTTATTGTTGATGGTAGCGATATCTCTTGATGTGTGTGAATAGCTGGTAATTCACTACACTCAGCTGATTGCGACAAATTCAGAACATGAGAATAAACCGCAGATACTCAGGTTTGCCATCAATGTTGAACAATGGGCGGGCTTAGCCTACTATTTTGATGGAGGAGATATTGCGCATGTTGCGGACCTGCAATGAGCACATCTCCACCGATAACTACAGAGTGTGCAAAAATTGAGAAGCCGAAGAGATCATCTCAACAGAAAACAGAAAATCATCCAGCTCAACAATGAATCGCTACGGCCCATAACGACAGCGACCGGAGTTCTAAAGTATGGCTCTAGAAAAGTCAAGGTGAACGTCACAAATCTTTAGACGCTATCTTAAGGGAAAGTCTTCCTTTTGGTAAACCTCCACGATGGAGGTTGGAAATGTGTCGCAAACTTCTTCCGGTTAACCTAAATCACTGCTAAGCAGTAGCAGCATCTGCCCACCCAGCATTTGACCCTGGTTGTATCCCTGGATACATATTGCAAGCTGCCGTTTAAGGTTAAGGTAAAATATGATACATCTCAGCTAAGAAACCAGTGAACATAGATAACCAGCAACAACAATATCAGCCTGGAGATCAAGTGAAGAATCATGTTTGCTAAGCGATGCCCTCTTTCGTAGTACGAAGGCAATAATCTACATATATGAAGTTTAAGTCTCGGAACTATTGTATGGCGCAGAAGCGGCGGCATTGACATGATTGGATACAGAGACTTTGAGATTGTCCGAGAGAAAGATTCTTAATAAGATTTTTGGACAGATTATAATTGGTCATGAGTTTAGGATACGTATGAACCATGAGATGTATGAGCGATATGATGAGGTTTATATAGTCCAGCGCATAAAATTTCAGTGAGTGCACTGAGCTGGCCATCTGATTCGGTTGGACAGCGGAGCTACTGTACGGAGGGAACCGAATGGAACGTAAACTTAATTGGTGGACAACGACAAAGAGGATGACCCAACATACGTTGAAATGTGCAACAATGAAAAGATAATCGCATTCTTAGATTTTGCAACATCATATAAGTTAAAAACCAAATTCTTTATACGAGTATCAGCAACTATTTGACCGATCGTTATCAAACTTTTTTCAGTGTGTAATTATCGATAAGGAGAAGAGTGAAGAAAGAAGAGGATAACATATAAATGTAATAAATAGAATTAAACTTCAAAACAGAGAAATGTATGTGCTAACTATAAATCGAATTATACAATTATTTATTTATTCTTATATGAAGCGTAGAAAAGTTTCGTTTCAACTGATATAAATATTTTCTTCTTCTGTATTTTTCTGCACAGATTATATGATGCGTTTGTCATATTTCAAACAGTAGTTGTTCTGACATTTCTCTAATTACGACGCAGCAGCGAAAATACACATCAAAGACAGATACATGTATTTTAAGGATGTAGAATTGAACACCTGTGTAGTTTGAGACATTTGAATAAAGTTAAATGCAGTTGCTTACTTTAATTATACGACTAAAAAAAACTGTCTATATACATAATATGCGCATATGCTTTAAATATGCTGTTCTTTACTTATGACTGTGCATTTAATTTACATTAATCATTTTATTGATACGTTGTCAGTTTCTTTTTCTGTAGGAAATCATTATAAAAATGTTTCTTCTATCATTAAAATATTTAATTTATTTATGGAACACTGCTTGCCGCATACTAACACCATGCAATGATTAATTCATAGAAAATTACTTGGCAAATTGTATTTTGGCTTTGTAAAGTAGCCACTTGAAAATTGTATCTATAAGATACATGATGCCACTGTGATGCAAACCAGCTTCTTTTTTGAATACAATTTTTTTTGCTTCTTACTTATTCGGTGCTTTACGCTTCATTGTGTTCGCTTGTTTTGTTTTATTGAGCGTAAATTATCGGTAAGGAGACCCAAGTCAGAAAGGATTTGCCTATCGATATGCTATATTTACGAATATCCTTGCCAAACGTTCATGCTCATTATGCATGCGTGCTAAATAATGAACCCTTGATTTCTGCCGTTGATCCTTAATAGCATCGAGTTGCTTCAATTCAATAAGCTGCGGATTTTCTTTTCTTTTCGTTTGGTTTGGTTTGCTTCGCTTTGCACAAAATTTACGATGATTTGCCTTTTTCGTGTATCCTTTTATATATTTGTTTGCGTCCTTTTTTCGTTGGTCCTTAGCAATTATCAAACATTTTTCACTTGGTTGAATCACAGCCCATTTGATATTTGAATACAAGCTCTTCTTTAACAATTAGTCAATATGGATTTAGATACGATTGTGTAACCTCTGAATGACCTTCATTGTATGGTAAGTAAGTATCAAGTTCGATTTGATATTGAAGTAGCAGCAGCTGAAAAAAAAACCGCAATAAGCCTTTTAGCTTTGACGCCTTTAAATATAGCGTAATCCATCATCAATATTACAACGTTGCATAAAGGTTGGTAGTGTACACGGTACGCGATACACCTCAATCTCAAACCCAATCCTTATCCCAATGGACGAAAACGATGCCTATTTTATATCTGTGCAACATTTCAGCCGCTTTTGCATACTGAATGACTGACTGAGCGCAGGACTATTGAGTCCTTTCAAATTTGCCGTTGAATAAATTCTTTGAAACCTGTTGAAAAGGTGTTGTAAATGTTATTTGCTTTTGTATCTCGCTACTTGTGTGCGAATGCGAGGAAAAAACATGCTTAGCAGCCATATCAATCAAAAGGACCCGTATGCTATGCACCGCCTACCTTATTTTGTATCTTTTTTTTATTTATTTTTGTTTACCATGTATGATGTAGCTGAAAACCAGCACCTAATGAAATGGCAGATTTATCTCTTTGGCATGTATCTGTACTTGTATGTAGCTTATGTATGTGATGTATGCTTATCCTTAAATCCTTTTGATACAAGCATCTACTTGTATTTGCTGTAATTGATATTGTTACATGTTTGCATGCTTCATCAACGTCAGTGCAAATAATAATTAATAACCAATAAACGTTAAAAACTCAATATACAACTAACAAGCAAGTACTTAATTAAAAGCTATAAAACTCAAAAGTGCTTTATGAGTTGTCAATCAGCGTCAGAACGCAGACATTCACTAAGTCCTTGCACCAATAATTAATTATATCTATCAGTCTCGTATAACATTGTGGTGCTGTATCCTTGCTCATTAATCATTATAAGTTTACGCTACAATTGTCTATCTGTTGCCAGTTTTTATTTATGTCGGGGCTGGAAAAGAAATAATTTTCGGTTCCGATAGAGTTTCGATTCCATTTGAAAATACAATATTATTTAAAGACGAAGTCATCATTTTTTTTCATGCAGATTTTAGATGCAATCTGGGGTCAAAAGTTATGATTTTTCCGAAATAGTATTGTACTAAAATTTGCCAAGAAAAACATTGCTCCACTTCGAGATACCCTGTACTTTGTCTAAGCCTCTTTATTGGAACCATAGATTAGTATGGGACCATAGATTTACTTGGGATCTGGACTTTTGTAAAATCGATGCCGGCTTGTCCTCATACACCAACAATTTTAAGCACCCCACAGAAAGTAGTCCAGCGGTATTAGCGCGATCCTGTGGGCCGGCCAATGGTTGTATTTCTGAAGATTGGGTTGCCGTTAAAAGCTTATCTCGAAAAGTCGACGATTGCTCCAGAAGTATGGCCATTCAATTAAAACACATGTCCTTCCTTTTCAAACCATTTAAGCGGCCAATCACTGAACTTCTGTCTGTTAAATACACTTTTATCATAGGATAAAAGTGTATTTAACAGACAGAAGTTCAGTGATTGGCCGCTTAAATGGTATACAGTATACAGTATATAAATATATCGAATACACATTGGTTACTCCCCTATGGGCCTTTTCTTATAAAGTACAGTACCACCGCTCATTTTTTCAGTTGATCTTATTTTTCCCGATAATCATCATATACCTATGTAACAATTGTAGCGTAAGTGTCGTGTGCTGCTACGCCACATTTTGCTTTTCTCCGCAGGGAGCGTGACACAGCCCATTTTTCCAGTATTTCTATTTTCCAATGCCTTTCACATATATACCGAGACTCATCCACTTGTGTCAAATAGTTCAACCCGAGCACCCGCTTCTCCAATTTTGTTTTTCGTTTGCAGTGTTCGTGCTGCAAAGCTGCGTAAGACGTGATTTGGATTATTATTAATCTACAGAATCTCTTGAACTAGATGCATGGGTTCTGAGTTGTTCATGGCAAAATTGTCGTTCTTCTTAGGTTTCACTATCCATTTTTTCCGTCATTTGCTTTGATATGGCGGTTTTATTATCCAATTAAGTCTTTTTTTTTTGAATTTTTGATGTCAATCCTAAGCAACTTACAACAATCGAAGTGGTTCCTGTGAAGAGGTGAAGAGCTACCTTTTCAAAATTTATAAAGACTCTAAAATTTACTGTATTCTGACTCTGCTTCATAAAGTCCACAAACTTCACTTTGCTTTGGGTTTCTCTTCTGTTAATATGACCAAATATTTATTTTCGATTCCGGAGCTGATATATTCTATATGGTTGCAGCACCAGTGAAATCTAACCCTGTTGTTAGCATTATATCTTTTTGCCGTTTGTGTTCTCCATCTCCGCTTTTCATTCCTTTCGGCTCCTTTGCGCACGTCTCAATTATCTAAATCAAATCAATTAGTTACACCTTGTTATTTTTTTTTGTATTTTCAGGAATTTTTTTTTCATCGACGCCTTTTTCTTTTTTTTTCCACTTATTTTTTTATCCATTCACCTTTACACCAATGCCGGTCCAATGTCAAAATCTCCATTGCCATCTCAGTATCCTGCTCATCGTTCTCGGCATGTTGCCAATTTGGCTAGTTTTGTTCGCTCATTCGTAAATCTAAACAAATCATCAATTTTCGCAAATTATACGTAATCCTGGAGCTTCAATTTGTTGTTGCTGTCGTATTTGCACTTGCCAGCTGCCCCCCATACCCTTGGTACTTGATTTTCACGTTCGGCCTAATTGCTTTCAAGATTTTCTTAGGCTGCCATTTTAGTTTTTTCATGTTTCCTTCCTGTTTTTTTTTCGCTTTACGATTTTTGTTGTAATTTGTTTTGGTTTTTGTAATGTCGCCTTTTGCTTTAGCGAGGAGACTTACAACCATTCGCTAACTTTAAGAAATTTAATTTAATAAGCCGTCAAATCATTCCCGGAAAAACTATTCCTTGGAAAATTTCCATTTATCCAGTGAGTTTCTCTTTATTGAAATATATTTAGTTCAGTAAATTACTGAGCCAAATTGTGAAAGCCCATTATTTATTTTGATTTTTCGAAATAAATCAACTTTAGCGATAAGAGGCATTTTCGCCTACAAACAAAATTGTCGAATTTGGGGCTCAGAAAATCCGCACGTGATCCATGAAAACAAATGCATCCACAACGAATTACTATCTGGTGCGGATTTTGGCGGATTGAGTCTTACTTCTTTGAAATTGAGGCTAGAAATGCATTGACTGTGAATAGCATTCGTTACAGGAACATATTAACGGAGTTCTTGTGGCCTCAATTGGACGGTATGGATCTGGACGACATGTGGTTTTAGCATGGTGGCGCCACCTGCCACACCGATGCGATTCCTTTTTTTTGGGGTTTATATGTAGTTTCAGGTGTGTGTAAATAAACCAAAAAAAAAAAAAAAAGGAATCGCACGGCGTTCATTCGTGGAGCACATTCAAACTTCATTGGCGGATCCAAGGGGGGAAACTGGAGAACGTTCCCCAACAGCATTTTTGTTGACTACAGAAACATTTCTTTTCGCTTCATTTTCAATAATACTTAGTTCTTTCTTTTTTTAGTAGAAAATGAAATTTTTGACTGGAAATTGGGAAAAACATGCACAAAGGTACATACAGGTGGCGGAACTAGAAAATGCCCTATTCCAAATGACTTTGCAACCAAGACTTTGCAACCAAGTGATTTCAAACCATCACAAACCCATGAGTATCGTGGAAAACGAAACCATCAGTGGAGAACGTTACCAACAGCAATTGATGCGTTTGCACACCCGATATTTGTTTGACAACACTGACATTATTTTTTCAGATTTAAAGTAGAGAGAGATAGATGGAAGGCTGAATAGTGATGCTGGCTATAAATTTTGCAATTGAAAGAATCCTACAAACAATTTAAACTTGATAACATAAACAATAATTTTTTATTGTTAGAGTTCCAAAATTTCTTAAACTGAAATGAATAATTATATTAAATTCAACCAAATAAGATAATTATACTACTCCTAATTAGAACTCTTATTACTGTTGTGGTAGAGCGGAGAGCAATAAAAAACTCTATTGAACTTTTTTACCAGAGCAAAAAAAGAAAAATAAATGAAATCGATTTAAGATGAATCTCATGGATTGTTGGGCACCATTCCATGCCAAAAAGTATATATATTGTCAATGCACTTCCTAAAATCTTTAACCCAATGTAAGCAAAAGTTTTAGATAAGATAGTTTGGGGAAAAAAAGAATATGTTTTTTTTTTAATAATTTAATAACTGTTTTTGAATTAGAGATGGTTTAGCTCTGTTTAGCCTTTAAACGTATTCGTTCAAATGCGTGGGAATCACACATTTTAATCGATAGGTCTGCGTCATTCGCCACTTTATCTTCATTTTTTGTTGTTGTTAATTCTTGTGTTCCCAAATCAAAGCACGAAGTAATTTAATGAAGTTTGCTCCACAAACATTTTACGAGTACTGAAATATTTCCATTGACTTGTTGCATTGATAATCTTGATTGATTATATTTATAATCCATTCACATACCATAACAATTAAAAATATCATTTTGAAGTAGAACGAACCAATGTTCTCTGGAATGTTATCAAGCATACTAGACAGTTGAGCTTTAGAGGCCACACATCGTTACTGATATGAGTTTACAATTTATACACAATCAGCTATAATTAATGAAACTCAATACACTTATTTTGATCGGAGCCGGGTTTCTGGAGAAGCCAACTATCGTAGTCACAATGAATATTTGGTTGGTAACACATCGTCTTTCGCCTTAAAGTGTAGTACTCATCAGTGCTGAACACATACCATATACATATGAAGCAATCACTATGGACGGAAGTTTGAACCGTACATTTAGAAAATGTTAAAACTTACAAAGTCGGATACCTACAGTGAGTTTGTATGGATCTATATGCGTGGGCATGTTGATTATGATATTTCTGAATAGCAATTCAAGATATCTTTACATATGATTTCAGATCGATATCTTAAATGATATCCGATGCTTCCCTTAATGCATTGCAAACTCCATGACAATATTAAAATACTGTTCACACGATGTATGAAGAGTATAGTTAAGCGTTCGTCATCATCGTTGCGAAGTAATGTTGAACTTTTGGAAATATATTTTCGAATAAGAAAAATAAAAACAAGAAAAAACGTTAATTTCGGTTGAACCGAAGCTCTAATACCATTCACATGAAACTTTAAATATTATTGTATTGTAATACATAAAAGTGGGGGTTTAAATAGGGGGTGGTACACGCTCACTAGTAGATGTGTTTGAAACGATGTAGTAGATGTGTAAGATGTCGCCATATCGAATTTCAAAAATAACAGACAAAAAAGTGACCGATAGCAGAACAAAAATCGATATATGTAAACTACAGGGCTACTTGAAATGGATTTATTACAATTGTGAAGTCGTGACATGCACTACTCAATATTATTCCGCCAATAGCATATCTTGGCAATTCGGATTCGCTAATGTATTTCTAAGTCATGAGAACGGCCCTAAATGTTGTTATGTTGCACTAAGGGCCATTCTCATTGCTTAGAAATACATTAGAGAATACGTAACTAGCATATAGTTTGAAACAATTACCTATAAAGATATAGACAAGGCGTGATAATGGCGCTAAATCTTATAAAACTGGAAATTTGGATATTAATCGTTCGCCAAATTTGAGAATTTGTGTTGTTGCGCGCACTATTTAACGACTGTCTGTGATTGTCGTATATCAGCTGTTTGTTTGTTTGTTTGTTTAAAACAAACCTGCCAACTTATATAGCAGTCATATTTTTGATTATACAAGTACAAATACAAATACACTATTAATAAAAAAATAAAATGAGATAAAAGCGCTGACAATATTTTTAGCTTTAAAATTAAACGAAACGGATTGAACTATTCAATTATATTGGAATATTTTCGAAGTATATTTTAATTAAGTTAGCATCCCTATTGTTTGGTTAATTTGGACTGCAGACAAAAAACCTCATCTAATTTCTAGAGATTTCGTAGAATGCAAAATTAATAGACTAAACAAATAAAATGTTAAAAAACTTTGATGCAGATTGCTCAGAAAAATATTTTTGTTTCCAGTAGTAAAACTATTTTTATGTTAAAAAATTTAGTATTGAAAAAACGAGAGATTTGAAGCGGTTGGAAGAGATTTCTCTGACACGCCTGTATGTTTTTGTTTAATTTTCAAGCAAATTTACCGAACAATTGTTAGCTTCCTCGCATATTATTTCATTTCATTTCCTTTCCTTTTAACATTTTATTTTTTGTCAGCTTCAAAGGTACTTTGACCGAAGTGCATTTTTCTTTTAAATGTTGTTCATTTTACATTTCATTAATTAATGTCAATGGAGACGACATTTGACATATGACGCAATGCTGGGTTGTCTGTATTATAAAAAGAACATCTTTCCCCAACACCAATTCTTTAATGATAAGATGTAAAAAAAAAAACAAACAGAAAATACTGACTTCGGTGGAATCGAAGTTTTAATACTCTTCACACTTTGTATGGAAGCTACACCTTCTAGTGAACAAATAAATAGGCGAGCCGATATTTGGGACGGCTGCTACACTCACACACACAGATATTAAACGGTAGCATGCGAGTAGCCAGTTTCAAGTTGAAATGACTCTGCGAGCGCTAAGGAGATAGTAGATTTAGTTGTTAACTTTGTATGCGCTTCGTAATTATTTTGGTAACAGTCTCTCTGTTTGGAGTAGTTGTTGGCGCTCAGTTAAATAGCAGTAAAAACAAATGAATAAACGCAATAACATACAAAATTATTTCTGAATTATTATCAGGCGTGTCGCAGAAATTTCTTCTAACCGAATTTTAATTCTTGGTATTCCAAAAATCTCTTCAGACTACTTCTCACGTTTTTTTTCAAGAAATTTGAGTAAATATGCCGCTATGGAAGCTGTTGACCTTCTTGCTTTTTCAAAGTTGATTCAAAATTAGAAGTTCGAAAAATGAAACTGATTTGCAAACCAACTGAAGCCAAAACCGCTAGAGGTTTAGGTGACACATCTGTATGAATCGACACATTTGTATGAGTCGCGATACTTACTACCTGCTATAAAAAGTTTCAGGAAGTATTCACGAAAATGACTGTTACTTTTTACGAAGACTTCGGATTTTAGTAGGAAAACTAAGTCGGGTATTGTGTATGCCGATGTACAATCTGTTACTAAGCCAATATTGCATTCTAAAGACCTTCCATATCCAGATTGCCCAGGTGGTTGTAGTAGCACGAGCCAAAATAACCTTGAGGATGACAATGAAAGTGACGTGTCATTTAAATCTTCTTATAGCGATTCAGCGGATTTATCCCTTGATGAAAAAACGCCACATTTGATCAACCAAGCCGAATTGAAAGAACTCATTTACATTGGCTAGAAGTAGAAGCAAATTGTATGCTGAATTTTTAAAAAAAAAGAGGAGTATTGTTTTTGTTTTGATATTCCGGGTCTTTTTAAAGCAATGAACCAAAATTACACTAGCACAGACTGGCGTTTATTCGTCGATTCTTCCAAGTATAGTTTGAAAGCCATTTTATTGCATAATGGGAATATAAAATCCTCTATTCCAATAGACCATGCTATAAATTGCAAGAAGAGCTACGATACAATGTGTACTCTAATGAAGCTGATTTAGTACGCAGAACACAAATGGAAAGTTTGCAGTGATCTTTAAGTCGTAGGTTTATTGTTGGGATTGCAAGGTGTATACACCAAATATTCTTGCTTTCTCTGTCTCTGGGACAGCAGGGCCAGAGAGCATCACTATATCAGAAACGAGTGGCCCATTCGAAACGAGTACATTCCTGGCAAAATGAACATCAAACATCAGTCCTTGGTAGATCCAGAAGACATTATTTTGCCCCCCCTCCTACACATAAAGTTGGGACTTATGAAAAATTTCGTTAATGCATTAGACAAAAACTGTGATGCTTACCACTACTTACAAAAGTTTTTTTTTCCTATATCACCGAAGCCAAACTTAAAGAGGGGATATTTGACGGCCCACAAATACGCCAAATCATAAGTGATTCCAAGTTTGATAACATTTTATCTACGAATGAGAGAGCTGCTTGGATATCATTCAAAATTGTTATTAAGGACTTTTTAGGAAATAATAAAAAGATCGCCATCAAGGATATTGGGACGAAAATATGTTGGGAGACTATCTCTATTTTAAGAGAAACCAATTCTGAAATCTATAAAAAAAGTCCAAAATTAATCATTTTTAGTTTATTTCTTATCGTTTTAGTCCATTTTCTTATTTTTTTCTTTGATAAATAATTCTGAATGTGGACGTGAATTTTTAAAATATTTTTCATAGACTACCTTTACATGGATAGATAAAATTCAACAACTTTCAGCTGGGGTATAAAAACCTTGTAAACTAGTGTTACTATTCGAAATTAAATAATGATATTTTCTAAATAGCTAACCAATATTGTTATTAACAAAATCTATATAGAGAGAGAGAGAGGATTTTGGAACAACACTCTATTTGAAGTTAGACGTGATGATTGCACTGCGTTATTTAGATAACGCAATATCACTACGCAAGCAATTTTTGCACAAGCAACGATTAGGCTGGAGCATGTTCTCCACAAACACCCAAAATCATATCAATGTTGGTTTGCAGCTCTTCATTGAGTGTGGCATGTTTCCATCAAGGCGGACAGCCCGGCGTGGTTGGTCTGGCATCAGACGTGGCTGGTGCCAAGTACGGCATTCGAGTCGTACACAGCGGCTGTTGCTAGCGCTTGCGCGGCATTAATACGGCTGCTGATGTTTTCCGTAATGTTTTCCAACAACAAGATACGGAGCAGCAGCAGTAACGTTGCTAAGCAGTTAAATTACGCCATGCAAATTAATTTTAGTAGCTTATATCGGAAATAACCCAAGTTCAAACGGTAGTACACGTACAAGCCTAATTTAAATCAATTTGATTGTCGCGTAAAACTACGAAAAGAAAAAACGGTAACTTCTCTAATACCATGACGTTTTCTATACAAATGCATAAAAGTGAACTGTGGGTTTATATGGGACTACCTCAAAAAGTGGGCGGGAGACGCCCGTTAGTATATGTATGTTAAGCGGCTGACCATAAAAAGGCACCACATTGCATTTCAACCTAATATAGACTTTAATAAAGAAGTTTTATTACAAAAAGCCAAAAGTGGGCAGTAGGTTTTTATGGGAGCTACCCCAAATAGTGGGCGTGGCACGTCAATCTTATTAATCTATTAAACTACAATAAAAAGAAGTATATGTGCAAAATTTCAACTGGTTTAAATTTATCTAATTTAATTATAATTTTGATATACTAAATTCTATTTTGAAAAGTGAATTTTAAATGTAAAAAGTGCATAATCATTAGTCATTTTCATTATTAATAGTCATTTTCCAATTCATCTAAAAAAAAAATATTTAAATTCGATTATCTTAGTTTTTTTTGGTGGAAGCATGTTTATGAAATCGGTTCGTATTTAATTAAGTAGCGTAAATTGCAAGATGTACGATGCGAATCTGTCTCCACACTATCTCTCTCATTTTCATCATTAGCTGCACCAGATCATCCGGAAAGCTTTCTGCGAAGGTTCCACCAGCAACAGTGAGTAACCATGTATATTGCTTATTTCAGGAGATAGAAGTAAATCAACCTTGAAATAGATTAGGATTTATTCGGCATGTTATAAAATTCGGTTGCGTCGCGGTAGTATCAATATAGTCATAACTAATGCCCTACTCGATTCTAGCTGGGTATATTAATTAATTTATTATTTCGCCCATCGCGTCATTTATACAAACAAATATTATTATTTTTTTTTTGCACGAACGGATTATCTATATCATCTACAAATTGTATAAACATGCGCACACCTAAATTTTATTGCTTCGATCATTTTTGCTATTAAATTCCTATAAATGGAAATATCGTATCTTTAATAAAATGAAGATCGGTACATTAATACTTTTAGTTTTGATATTACAAATATCTTACCATATATTAATTAACTATAATTACTTTACCGTTTATCTAACTATCAATATGAATTATTAACCCATTATTATGAATTTCTAATTTAAGCCTCGAATATTACTATTGAAGTTTAAATGCACTTTCTAGATTATAATTTTTGTTACATATTAGTAGGTAAATGCGGCTAATACAAGATGCATTTACGGCATTATTTTATAGTTTTAAATTAATAGTTTCGCGATACCCAGTTTATGTATTAATATTTGTAGTCGTAGGTAATGAATTTAATTAAAAGCATGTATATTATTTTCGAAATGGTTTCGTATAATCGCTTCATGAATTAGATGATTTCAAGTCGGCCTGATTCCATTATTGAGATTACCTTGTAATACTAGTTGAACGTTTATACAAGGTGTCACCTTAAATTTTTACTGAATAAAGTTGGAAATAGTGATCTAGGTAGTGTGGGCATCCTAGTTGGCACTAATCATCTGCGGTCAACTTACAACTGAGCAAACAATCTTTAACTGCTGAGTAATTCTTTTCGATGTGTTCGACTTTTCCCACTTGATTATCCCTACTCTTTTATATCCGTGTGGTAAATCTGAATACGATTACTACTAACCAACGCACGCAAAATTTTATTTTGTAATGATTGTTAACATATATAAGTACTCCTAGCAAATCAGAATAAAGTCCGGAAATATGAATCCACCCCGTTAGCCGACGAGCAGAGCTGGTACAATTTGCGTGCACCGTGCCTACTAAAGTCCCTAGTAACACCGGACATATATTAGCGAGATGCACTGATAACACGCCTCAATAACAGAGCAAAATAAATTTTTGTTAGTTAATTATTACAACAGACAGACAGACAATCTGACAATCAGACAGACATGGCTAGATCGACTTGTCTCGCCGTGCTGATCATGAAAATATATTTAGTTCATGGGGTCTCCGATGCTTTATTTAAGATGTGGCAAACATTTTGACCAAATTATAATACTATTCACACTCTGTGTGATGCGTATAAATATAAAATAAATAAGATATGGGTGCCGTCAGGATCTGTCAAAGCAAGAGCCGATATGAGGCATATTGAAGTGTTTGCCTATCATTAAGAACCATTTGGCCGATTAGATCATGAATGAGCTATAAAAATAGGCAAGCCATTGACAAGCTACGTGTATTAATTATTATTTGAAGACATTTGTTGTGATAGCATACTAAGTTCGTCGCACTTGAACAGCGCTGGTCGATTAACATCTCTTGATAAGCACGGGGAGTGTACAAAAACAAAAGGTGCTCATAAAACAGCGCGTGTCTTCAATATATCTCGATCACTTAATTTCATTTTTGAAAATTCCAAATTTTATATGCATGGATAGCATGAAAAATGAAAAAAAAAAAATAATACATACACTCAGAGAAAAAACAAGATTTTAAATTAAGATTAAAATACTAGATTTCATTTTTCATATACATACGTATACGTTGGCTTACTAACACATTTGAATTTTCTTACATATACATGCGTGTATTGTTTACTTTTTGTAGTTGTGTACCATAAAATGTGTTGGCGAGGAACAGGGAGAGAGAGAAAGGCGTTTCAAACTAGAGAAGAGCGTACGCATATTTGTACGCATGTTTGCGCCTCGCGTGCGATGACGTCGCATCGGTCGGTTTCTTACGCTGTGGACGTTGACGAAATTGAAATTTTCGAAACGTAATACGCACGCTTTCGACATTGTTTTAATAAAAAGTTCTTATCAGAACTACTTTGTTTCTTTATAGTTTTCATAATAAGTTCTTTTCAGAACTTTTTTCTATTTTATTGTTTCCTTAAAAAGTTCTTTTCAGAGCTACATTCTGTCTTATTGTTTCCATAAAAGGTTCAGAATATATAACGTCAGTATGCCTAAAGGAGAATCCCAACTATCTACACATACATCCCAGACAAGAGCGGCTATAGTACGCCGAATGGGAGAGACTTCCTCTGAGCATGTACAGCACCTTGCGAGTGAAAGAGAATACAGACCGCAAGCGCGTGCTAGAGAGTCCAGCTCCAAAATGTCTCAGCGACTGGCTAACCATAGACAGAATATGTCAGAATTACGTGATAGGGAGTCTAGCAACGAACACTCGCAGCAGCTTGACAGCCAAAGAGCAATTACCTCAGCAAGACGTGCTAAGGAGACTAGCACCGAAAGGCTGCTTATAAAAGAGTTGCGGGAGAATATAATCGTGGCGGCCATTCTCACAGTGCCAGCAGTGGGACAACTGGCTTATGCTCCGCGCATAACCATGATTCCGACGGATTTACCCATACCATTTAAAAGGCTGCAGTATCCCGTCAAGATCTCTTTTGCCCTCACTATTATTAAGTCCCAGGGTCAAACATTCTCTCTGGTGGGCATTGACCTGAGAAAGCAGTGTTTTCCCATGGGCAGTTATAAGTTGGCTTATCTCGGATTGGAAATTCTGAACGGCAATATATTTTGGTACTAAATAATAATATTACATCTAATATAGTATACAGTGAAGTTTTGAACAATTAAAATAAACATAATTTAATATAGCCAAATTGGAAGGAGTTGCAGGGGGAATGAGTGATTGGGTAAGGGGCCATGGGGAAGGTGGGACAGAGGGAAGTAGTGGCAGTGGGAAGGCGAGGCAGGTGGACCGGCACCAGCTAGTTGGTGTTATATTTTTATTAGAGCGCGCCGTCTGTTTTGCTGTTGCTTGCTGTTGTTTTTCTTCTTCTCTCCCTTGACTCTGTGCACTTCCACTTCTTTCATGTCGCCTTAGCAACAAAGAATATGAGAGTTAAGTATGTATTTCATATAGAGCATATGCATGCCGTTGTGCAAGTAAAGTATTTTACATCCTTAATGTTCAATTGAGTTTATGGAAAACACAAATTGTCCACATCTGCAAATAATGAATAATTTGCATAAATATTAATAATTAAACTGACAAATTTGGTCTGGGTTATTTAGCCGCCGAAGTAACATATGGAAAATGATGATTTCAAAGAAGCTATACCACCACTAGGACTGCGAATAGAGTTCAGGCAGAAATTATTATTGTGGAAACAAAAGCAGGTAAGACCGAATGAGTGATTTTAATGTACAATTTAAAAACTTATTTAGTTTTTAGTTTGGTCTAGACGATGAGACTATTTCTGTGCCATCAAAAGTATCAAATTGGCTCAGCAACAGCGGAGAGAGCTCATTTACCAATGACATTTCGCGCTCAAATTATTTTGAAAAGGTTCTAATACAATTTGTTATTATTTTGTTTTTTTTTTATGTTATTAAATATGTATATTCCTTTAGAATCTATTTTGTTTGTTATCAGAGAGTGACAAGGGCAAATCGTTACTCCATTTTTACAAAAAGAATGATCAACTTTTAAACGGCCACCGCGACGAATTAATAACAATTGTCGTGGAGAACATTAACTGCCGAGATGTTCAATTGAGAGAGAAGGACTTTCCACATCTTCTAAGTGAAATTTTTGCTGTATTACCACAGGAAAAAAGTTGTACGGTAAGTGTGAATTGAGTTACAGTTAAATATGTATAATACTTTAAGAATTGTTTTATTTAATAAAAAAAAAAAAATAAAAAAACAAGAATATTGTGTGGTGTTAATTGAAGATTATTGGGGTTATCTCCAAAAGAAGAATATTAGGGGCTTATTTTAACATGTTTGGGGTCATGTTAAAAAGAAGATCACAATAATCTTATTTAAAGATTATCGGGGTCATCTTTAAAAGAAGATTTGTTTTGTTTTCATTCAAGATTATCGGGGTCAGTTTAAAACTAAGTTTTTGGTCTTGATTCAACATTATCGGGGTCATCTTAAGTTCGGGGTTAAAACAAGATTTTTTATCTTGATTCAAGATTATTGGGGTAATTTTAAGAATGGGGGTAAATTAAGATTTTTTTGTCTTGATTCAAGAATTTTAATCTTTCTCTTTGAAATCAAGACTTTTAATCTACCATGTAGATTTTTCGAGATTACCCTACTTTCAATGTGCTAAATCTTATTTTTCGACGTATAATCTTGATTTTAGCTCGTTGTTTTTTCTGAGTGTATATATATATGACACGAAATCTGTACACTTGACGTGTTTGATTGTTTTTTAGTATTGGTGCTCTTAATTTGCGAATACTCATACGTTTTTTCCCATCGTACTATAAATATCGTGATAGTGCCTTATCATGGTAGTATTTAAGGCTAGGAGTATGGGCCGTTGCGTTCAAAGTCGTAATCGACACCGCCAGAAATGAAGTCCATAAGTTGTTTGCTGCTGCTGCTTGCTTTTAGTTTGTTCCAGTTCGCAGCTGCCGACGTGGTTGGTGTACCACTGAGTAGCCAGCTGGAAGCCTTGCAGCTCGAAGCTGATGCAGCAGTTGACTTGCCCATTGAAGTTTCGGAGGATGAGTTGTATGAACGTGCTATTGAAGTGCCACTGGAGGTGCCCGAAGGACGTGCTGCTGGTAAGTTTACTTTCAACGGAAGCATCTTCTGTGAAGTTCAAGATTCTCTCTTTTTTATTCTATAGCCTGCAGCGTTACTATTCGCAGTGGTTTGCCCAGCCCACAGCCCGTTTATCTGAAGACTGATTCTCCAGATTTCTATCCCTATAATGATGTCGGTGTTATGGAATTCGAATCGGGTGGCACCTTCCAACTTTGGTGCCCAGGCTCCTTCAACACACACGCCGATAAACTGTTGACCGCCTCTTGTGTCAGCGGCAGCACTTTCCGTATTGGTGGCACCTCGTACAATTTCAAGGAGCTCACCTGCAAATCTTGGCCTGGTTTTGTCGCACAGAAAACCGGCAGCACTTGCAATGGTGGTATCGTGATTCGCGTTGGTTTTGAGATTTCCGCATCGCGCTTTGCCGAACAGATGCAGATCTGTTTCAATGAAGAGGAGGAAGTTACACGCTATGTTCGTCATCAACTATTCCCCGGCAGCAACTACTATCAGACGGGCGTTGATCGTATTACGTTCCAGACTGCAAATTACTTCGGTGGCAAGAATGTCGATAAACTCTATACGCAGGCGACGCAGCTTGAGACAATTAATGAAGAGTTGGGCGGTGATGCTGATCAATATTTCAATGTGAAGACCAATGTGTTTTTGGCACGTGGTCACATGGGTGCTAAGGCCGATTTCAACTACGCAACAGAGCAGCGTGCCACTTTCCTGTTCATCAATGCCGCACCTCAATGGCAGACATTCAATGCTGGCAACTGGCAACGTGTTGAAGATAATCTTCGCTCTTGGGTCTCGAAGAATAAGATGAATGTGAACTGTTATACCGGCGTTTGGGGTGTTACCACGCTGCCAAATAAGGAGGGTAGAGAAACCGAATTGTATCTGTCACATGATGCTAACAACAATGGTCTGATTCCTGTGCCCAAGATCTATTTCCGCGTGGTCATCGAACCGGCCACACAGCGTGGTATTGTCTTTGTTGGTGTAAACAATCCTCATCTGAGCTTAGAGCAGATCAAGAAGGATTATATTGTGTGCAATGATGTCAGTGATCAGGTCACTTATATTAACTGGAAGAAGACCGATATTGTCGCTGGTTATTCGTATGCTTGCGAGGTTGCCGATTTCCTTAAAACCGTCAAGAACTTGCCCGCTTTGACAGCCAAGGGTGGTCTATTGATCTAAGATCGAATAAAGTGTGTGGTGAAAAATTGCATCTAACTTTTTCACAATAATAACACAAAAACTCATTCTTATGAGCTTAGAAAGAGAACTGTTTCTTTGGTCGTTGGTTGGAATAGAGTGAATCTTAGAACTACTGATGAGCCTTTGTTGCTTATCGGTACTCACAGTTTGATAGAAAAGTAACTTGCACTGATTAATTCCGAGATTTTAGTGTCAAATACTTTCCATCTAAGTTATTTGAATGCTGAATATTGTCCTACCATATGCAAAATAGATTTTTTCGTCTTCTAGATAGATCAGCGTCCTTTCTTTCAGGGACTATATGACAAGGGCATCCATGATGACTTAGAAATATTTATTTTAGGTTGAATTGACATGTTGATCCATTTTGGTGGTGCCCATCCGAGTAAAGTTTTTTTGGCCATTCACGTAGATAACGGCATATTTTAGTTTGATTTTACTTCAACCAGCAAACAGTGTGAAGAGGAAGCATGATCGGAATGAATGATATAGCGCTAAATACTAATTTTTCGTTCTGTGTTTTATGATATTTTCATTTTTTAAACTATCTTCATCTGATTGGCTATTAAATTTTTGGTATTGATTAAACTATCGACTAACAATGCGAAATTTGGGATAGTAAAATTATTTGTTGTTGTAAAAAGTAACTCAAATGAGAAAAACTAATGAACTTATGAGTTGTATACCTTCAGACGTGTAATTTAATCAAGTTTCCAGCGATATTCATTCCAATCAGGCTTGCCATTCACACTGGACGCTGGTTAAAGTAAAATCATAGATTTAAAAACACAAATACAGTTAAATCAGATAACTGTTATCTTTGGGTCCCTGATTAAACATTCATTTCGTGTAGAAACTAATAGAATTGTGATATAAAAAATTTTTGTATATTATTTATTTTTAATCTAAAATATACTATACTAAAACTAAATCGGTTAGCTCGCGGTTATCTAGACAAGCAAACCACTGACGGAAAACTCCGGTAGATGTGTAACCTTCTTGCGGAACTCAGGCAGCTCACAAGCATATGAGTAGCCAGCAAGAATGTCTGTCTTCTTCCAGGTAACCCAATTGACTCTGTCACTTACATCATTACAGATCACATAGTCACGTTTGATTTCTGCCAGCGTAAGATGTGGATTATTCACACCAATAAAAACAATACCCTTTCTGGTTGCAGGTTCGATAACCACTCGAAAGTATAGCTTTGGCACTGGTATCAAACCATTGCTATTGTGATAGTAGGCCAGATAGAGCGGGGTTGGTTTATTATCCTTATTAGGCAACGTTGTCATACCCCAGACACCGGTCCAGCATTCAAGGAATTTCTTCTGTTTGGTAGCCCAGGCACGCAAGCTGTCCTCAACACGAGCCCAATTGCCAGCATTGAAGGTCTGCCATTGCGGTGCGGCATTGATGAACAAGAAAGTGGCACGCTGCTCTGGCGCATAGACAAAATCAGCCTTGGCTGCCATGTGTCCACGTGCCAAGAAGATATTCTTTTGTGAATCGAAGTAATGCGATGAATCCGTGCCCAACGCCTTGTCAATTGTCTCCTTCTGTGTAACCTGCGTATAGAGCTTATCCACATTCTTGCCAGCAAAGAAACCGCCAGTGGTGAAGCTAATACGATCAACGCCGGTTGCATAATAATTGCTGCCAGCCTCCAGTGTATGATAGACGTAACGTGTAACCTCCTCATATTCATTGAAGCAGACTTCATATTGGGTTAGGAAGCGCGAATTGTCAAGCTGGAAGCCGACATTGATCAGCGTGGTGCCACCATTGCAGCTCTCACCGGATTTCTTAGCTACAAATGCAGGCCACGAACTGCAACGTATGGCAGAGATGTCATGTTCCTTGCCGTTGATTCTGAAGGTGGTGCCACCAACGCAACTGGCTGTGACACTGCGCCCCGAGAGTGGTGAAGCAAAACTGCTGGTGCAATGGAATTCGATAGTCTTATCTTTCTAAACGACAACATCACCATTGGCGGAGAATGGATAAAATTGACTTATACCGGGCTTAACGAACAGTGGTGAGGGATCTTTGATACCACCACGTATCTTAACCGAACATGAGGCTAAATACAAACACAAAAATCAATCAAAATGTATGCCAATCATGTAGCATTTTTTAAGAACTTACCAGCTCTAGATTCTAACTCTACGGCTTCATATGGAAAAATATCTAGTGGCACTTCTGGCAGTGAATTCTCAAGATACAATTCATCTTGCGCAATGAAAGTGCGTCCATTAACACCTCCAAAGGCTAGTGCAGCTATGAAAATCAGACAAGTCTGCGCCATGTTGCGTTTGGTGTACATGACCAAGTCGATTTCGATAGACCTATTCGCTTTTAAAGTTTCAACTATTCACACCCAAGTACATAACTAGATAACTATAGATTTTACACATTTGACCACTTCAGTATCTGTGATAAGATTTAATTTGTCAACTTTGTAAAGCTTTTTTTTTTGCTATTTGAAGATTAGACAAAACACAGATATGAATAAAAGAACAAAAAGTAGAAATGAACGCACAATTAGCTACTTCGATTTTCATACTCGTACTTAATAATAAGCCTATTCACGTGTGTAATAATTAGATTGCAGTCTTAGAGTTTTCAAGTAGAGTAAACAGAGTAATATAATAGTCTACTCGTGTATATAAGTATGTATCGAAGTCCAGTTCACTTAATGCATGTCAATATAATTAATTTCAGTGCAGTTCTCTATTTCGAGCAAATGGATCATTTGATATGGTTGTGTCATCTTTACTTTCTATTCAATTTGAACAGTACTTATAATATAGATTTTGGAACACTGTTAACACACATAAGTATATAAATACCTTTGAAATATGATGTGTGAGTGAGATAGACTGCATAAATGAGTCTATCCTTAAATATTTCAGAACATTGTTATCCATTACGAGCACTTACGCAAACCTCTAATTAATGAATTTAAATTGAATTTTGAACTCCAAAAAATGACTTTTCCAAGATGTACTTGTATCGAGTGATTTTCAGTCGCCGTGATTAAATCACAGGTAGTGAGATATCGTTCAACTGATATATTATATCATACACGTAGTTTTCACAGGCGAGTACTTCATAGTTTTATCTCTGCTATCATCTGGTCCAAAAGATATGATTCAAAGTCCCAGTCACGATAATCACTGCTACTCAAAAATCACTGACTAGCTCATCTCTAATGCTCACGCTCACGCAAGTATTATGGAAGATATTGCCCTGGTGATTGTAGAAACTCAAGAATTTCAGCTGTTTTGTCTTGTGACCTGCTTTGCGGTAATGGTTTGAATACGTTGGTCAAATTTAAAGCAAAAGTAACAACTTTATCTGCATCTGTTTTGGCCCAATCTCCATTTTTTTTTCTGAACGAAGGGATTCTTTTTGTTGGCTTACTAATTTTTTTAGTAGCCTTCCAGACCGAGTAGTTCTATGCTTTCGTGGCCGTAAATCATCTTATGTTATTGTTTATTTCGTTATTTAAGTCTCCATTCAATTCTTGTTTTATTTATTTTGTAGCTGCATTCAGTTTTTTCTTATCGTATTTAGCTTAGCTTTTTTTTAGCATCTGCTTAATACTCCTCACACTTGGCCATTTTGGTCGGCAACGTTGGTGTTTTAATTCAGTGTATACATTCATGGAAACTGTTTGTAATGTATTAGAATTTATTCATATATTTGGCATGAATAATGTATTTTTGATGTTTGTGGATAGGCTAGGGAGTTATGTATTATTTTGTTGCGCATGAAATTATTAGAAAGAATTAGAATGAACTAAATTCAATTTTTGGGTCAAGCGGCTGTCGAACCCAGGTCATCTGGAATGTTAGGCAGCACGCTAGATATTTGAGCTGTCAAGTCCTCAAATGTTTACTCACACAAATGTCGAATTTATACAATATCATTATTACTAATTGGATTCACCTTTTGTATGTAGTTTTCCAATGTAAAACAATTATATTATTTTAACATTAATCGATAGAACAAAATAAATACAAAGTGTTTTTGTAAGAGAGCTATTTCTATTGGGTAAATTGAGGTCATTTGATAAATGTGTTGCATATACAAAGACCCCATACCACATTTTTAACCAATATTTCAACAATTGATAGAATGAACACAGACAAACTTACAGACGGATATGGCTAGATCGACTCGTCTTGTCGTGATGATTACGAGTATGTATTATGTACTTTCGAGGGTCTCGGATGCTTCCTTTAAGGTGTTGCAAGAGTATAAAAAATTCCATCTATTGAAAAATGGCAATATTTGTTCGATTTGAAAAATTAGAGGCGATTTGATTGAAAATTTAATATGTATTCTAAAAATTGTTTGCTAAATTAAGATTTATTATATTGGTGAGCTTAGCTTGAGCGTTATAGTGGGTTAAAAAATGGTTACGGACGATAATTTTACGTGATAACGTCATAAGAAAACATTGATGAAAAATTGCATACTTTTGTGAATTTCTAATGTAATTCCAATAATTCAATCAGCACACAAACTACTTGTCATATAAAAGAGTGAAATATACGCTCCCTCTCTCTCTCTCTCTCTCTCTCTCTCTCTCTCTCTCTCTCTCTCTCTCTCTCTCTCTCTCTTCGATTAACCACCGGCGACTTAAAAAGCCTTTTGTTGTTGTTTTGGTACTCAAATGCAAAAGTAACTGTTATTGTCGTCTTCCTTGATCTATGGTGTGCGTGCTTTGTTTACTTTGTACATGTATTTTATTTGAAACAAACTTTATTATACACTTACAATACATTCTACCATGTTCATACCGCACACCACCCCACCGCGCGCTAGTTAACACTAATTAGCAAACGCACACACACACATAGCTATAGCTTTCAATAAGCCAATGCATGCTGGTTTGTCTATCGCTTGCTTGTTCAGGCGGAACGACACAATCGTCACATGGTATTCATATGTGTACGAATACATGTTCCGCCTTTTGCTTTCCGTTCGTTTAGTGTCGTGTCGTAACGGTAAACGGAACGTCAGAAATGAGTCATGCTTCTGCGCTAAACCAACCGATTTAATAGACGCTATCACGTCAAAAACGAATTGTAAATCTTCAGAGCAAGCCATATAAAATCAGTTGTTCAAATTTGCGCCCGATAAATTATTTGCGCCTATTATTAACTTATCGCAGCAACCATTTTGATTTTTATAAATTTCTCATACGCCATGTTTGACAGGAAATGTGCAATTCCAGAGAAATTCTATCTCAGCAGACTTGTCAAATAATCTTAAGCTATCCAAACTCTCAATATAATAAAAACACACCTTCTTGCCGCACGTTTAGAGCACGTTTCCAAAAAAAAGTATTATCAACTTCATATTTCCACTTCACAATATGCGATTAGCAGCTGCCATCAAAAACCACAAAATATTATAAGAAAACTCAAGTTAAGTGCTTTGATTTCTATAATATCAAGGTTTAATCTTCACGTACAATAATAATAATAATAATAACTAATGGCATATACAATACAATACAATAAAATACAATATATACTTAGTATTTGTTTCGTGAATTGCTGCTGCGGCTGCTGTATTTCAGCTTTTCAGGATTATGGGCCAATTTTAGCTTTCATCTTTTTTTTTTCTTTTTTTTTGGTTTTTCTTTTTTTTTGGCTTACATAATGCAGATATGCTATAGAATTTATATTATTTATAATGTTATACAATATATTTATGCTTTTGATTTTAATTTTTATATATATTTACAAGCTAGATCAAAAATACACTTAAACATTTATGCTTAGCAGATTATTATGGTATATATCGTATATTATATATGTAAATATGAGTAAATATATCAAATGGAATTTGGGAATTCTGGTTAGAGCGTATTATTGTTGCTTTCATTAGGCATGGAATACTTGGCGAGTTCAGAGCGCAGCGTATATTGCGAGGGCGGTGTGATAAGTAACGTCATAGGTAAGAAAGTACATACAATTTTTTCGGTCAATTTTAATCTTATCATAGTTTTTATTTAGCTTAATGCGCTTATCCAGCTATGATCTTTTGATTCGACTAAAAGTTTTTTCAGTCAGCCATTTTCCAAGTTTGATAATGCAGTTGTTTTTGCTTAAGATCCGCTTTGAATCTGAACAGTAGCTCTGAAAGAAGTTTACCAGTGTTTGTGGTACGCCTATCAAGATAATCATGTACATCCCAAAAATAATACTTATTTAATATTATATGCTTCTGTAAAGCTACAAAGTGTTCTGCGCTTCAAATTTTCATATAGGTATTACTCCAGTCATTATAAGCAAAATTAGATGCCAGCCCAATAATAATTTATAACCCTTATTTATTTGCACAAATAGAGAAGGTTTCACAATTTCGCTTATATCTTGTAAACGAATGATGATATCGACATTTTGACTTCATATATAAGAAAGTTCGAGAAATTTGCTAAAGAAGGATTGTGTAAAATTTGTTTATATGTGGTACCGTTTTCGAGTTACCGAATAGCCACTTGAAATAAAGCTATAAAAATGAAGTTTTGTAAATAAAAAGCAGATTGAAGGTAATTCTAATACTTTTCTTTTGTATCTTCCTAAAAAGAGTGTAAAAGTTACCAGGGTTGTAGTATTTTTAAAATTTTGGTAGTTAAAACTTTTGCAGTATTTCGTCTATTTCTCGGCCAAATTCGGATCAAATATAAAGATTTTAGATCCAGATGAAAGAAAATCTTAAGAGCTGTCTTTTTTGCCAACATATATAAAGAGTATAAAAGTAGTAGTAGTTTATTGAAATGCGCGCCATTAAGGCTGTAGGGATAGTAGCCTAATGCGTGTACTACCAATCGACAGGCGTGGTTCTAAAGTTTTTTTTCCTTCCATGTCATTTGGCATCATGTATTGGTACAGTGAGGAGCTTGCGTTTCGTATCGAGGCCTACTTTCGCTGTTGTTGGTTTGTTCAGCGATAAAGCGCATTTTCACTTGAATGTATGCGTTAACATATATAACATGCGCTAGTGGGCCGACACCAATCCCCGAGAATTGCATGAAATGCTTTTGCATTCACATAAAGTCACAGCATGTTGTGCAAGCTGGTATTTTTGGACAGTGTTTTTTTTTTTGAAGAAAATTAGGTCACAGTGACTATGAATTCAGACCGGTATGTGAAGATCTTGGACGCATTTATTCCCACGATTTGATGATTTGGACCAACATCGATGGCTATTTTGAGAAAACACTTCCCTAAGCGCTTCATTTCAATAAAGGGCGCTTTGGAGTGACCAGCCCGCTCCGCCAATTTGGTAACATGCGACTTTTTTATGGTGGTTATATCAACCGCCCAAGAAACATAAAACACCTGAAAGCTGACATCGACATAGGTTTTGTTGCGTTTTGAAAAAAGAAAGATATGCTGCCGCATCCTGTATAAGCGAAATTATGCATTGTTTTAGGGGGCAAAGCTCCGTCCCACTAATAGCCAGACCGAATTTCATAGTCTTCTACAAAGCAGAAAGTCGGGTACTACACGGCCAATCACTTTCTGCCTTGTGGATGTTATAAGGAGTCGAGTGGTGATGTGTTGAGATGGATTTTCTCAAAGTATTTCAAATTCAATCCCATTCTGCTGTTTGATTTTAATTTTGATTGGAAGCTATTTTCCTATCTTCCAAAGTGCTTCATTTTGTATGTCTTCCGGTCTTAAGATGCGCAGTAATATACGCAAGTATTTGTTAATAAAGACGATACTTGTTGCGACGGCAGTTCTCTAGTGATAGGGTTCCGTCTCACACAGCCATTTAGTAACACTGACTTTACGTTGGATTGAAAAATTCGTGCCGCGGGTGATTGCCACCATATGTGGCCTTCGCTTTTTTAAGGCAGGCTTACATGACTTCACTAATGCTCCATGGTCTTTTATGATGCTTTCTAGCATTAAAAATGTTACTGGAAAATATAAGAACCTGGCATAGTCTTTATGTAGGGTGATCTTTCGTTTTGCGTTTAGACTCCACTCAAAATAAATCGTCTTTCGATTGTCTAATCCCACTGTAGCCACAAGTCGCCATTCGTCCGAAAAAAAAAGAAATTATCTTTGCAACGTACAAAGGACGAACAAATTTCGTTGACTTTGGTACGGAATAATAGACCCCACAGTTGACTACCTTTTTCTTTATGGCTTATTCGCGTATATCAAACACCCGTCACCTGTCCCGATGTGATGTTTGCACCAATTCACACAAGCGTACTTAAAATTTTTAGCCAGGATAAATTCTTCAAGTCCCTGTAAACAACATAAATAGTTATCGTATGTCAACATATTCTGTGCACGTTTATGCTAAAAAATGATAAATTTTACGATGTTCCGCATATTTTTCCAGTTCCGAATATTTTTTTATTTCATCATTGTATTCGGTGCACTTATTTCTTGGCATTGTCGCTTATTGTTAGAAGCTCGATTTAATGTGACGTAGTGTAGATCGTTGAGTATACTCTTCAAGCGATGGAGATATTCTGTAAGATCACTGTTTTTTTATTATTATGTTGTATTATGTTGTAAAAAAATAAATTAAGTATAATCAGAGTGGACGTCCATCTCTTTTGAACCAAGCTACTCATGTTTCTGGTATGGTGCAGGAGCTGCAGAGAGACTTTACTGACAATCAGAGTAAAAAGCTTCTTTAAGATGCTAAATAGTGTAATACATCTCCAGTTTCCGAATTCTGACAGACTTCCTTTTATGGCATATTGATGAATATCTCCTGCTCATTATAGGCATTTTTATCTACTTGTCCTCATGCCTACTTGTAGTTAAGATCAACTTAGCTTTCAGATGTTTGATGTTGTTAGCGGAAGGTTTACAATAATCCTTACGAAATATATACTTTCATGCATAGTCAAGTTAGATTATTTATCACTATGCCCTCGTAGTAAACACATTGCTGAACGCTGCTGCAACTGGATTACTTTAAAGCTATTCAATTTGGATTTTTTTTTTTTTTTTTGTTATTTTCTATAATTATAATTTATACATTTTGGTTTTGTACACTTTGTTTTTTTTTTTTAGCTGCTGTTAACTTATAACATACATAAACGTTTTTATTTTTAACTCAGCAACTTTTACGACGCAACACTTAGTAAAATAATTTCATCTGCAATTCACCGATCTTTGAGATACTTTAATGGGATTGAAACGATTTTTGTTTGTCTGTGTTGCGCACCACTAACTTTCATATACAAAATTATTTCTTTTTTGTTTTGTTGAGGGAATCATTTCATATTGCCTTGAATTATTCGGAAGTCTGGCGCGTAGTAGACCCAGCCTTCTAGGCGCTCTAGAGAAAGATTGCTACCTGTGCGTAGATCTCAATGCCGACCAGTAATGCTATAATTAGAGCATTTACAGCGCAGTAGATGCGTCGCAATGGACGTCGGCGTTGACGCTCACTACTACATTGAGCGGTGTGTCGCTGGTATTGGAACTGCCAACGCCCACCGCAGTTACTACAGTTGCCACTGCAGTGGGCATGGTCAGCCAACGTGCTGTCGTCAGTTGTGTTGTTGCAGAGGACATTGGCTTCAGTTCGTGCATCTCGAGCGCAAGGCGGCGGCCAATGTCAAACCGACGCCAACGATGAACTGCTGTCATAGGCCACTAACAGCGAATCATTTTCATCGCTGCCGCTGCCAGCGCTACGCTCTGATTCGTTGATCACTTCTAGACGCGTCTGTGGACGTGAGATTTTGTATCTATTATGCCGTTTATTGATGAGCACCGAACGTATATTATTATTACGCGCACGCTGTCGACTTAGATGTCCTTTTGGTGTACGCGTGCCGGCAGCACCGCCCACGCCGGTGGCACCCAGCATTGTGCAATCGTTTTGGGCTCCATCGTCCTCATCGTCATCCGCATCGCCGTCCTCATCGTAATAATCATAATAATCATCATAATCATAGCCGACATCATCATAGTCATCCTCATCGTCATCATCGTCATCGTAGTCGAAATCAAAATCAAAGATGGCACAGCAACCACTCATGGAGAGCGGCGCCGATTGTTGCGATTCGGATTCAATATAGTGCAGGCGTCGCTTGTGACGTTTGTTGCCATCTGGTCCTGCAGCGGAGGCTGAGGATCTTGTGCCGGCACCACCACCTGCTCCTGTGCTAACGCTTTTGTAGATGGGCGCAAAAATTGTAGTTTTAGCCTGAAAATGAAAGTAAAGAAGATGCACATTAATATATTTTTCTAGAAATTGTTTTTCATTGGGTGTACTGGGTGTTTCCGTTGTTTTTTTTTCTCTACTACTAGATAGAATATTACAAAAAACAAACTAGGCGAATGCCATATATGTAAGTATAAGCTCAAATTATAGTTCCTTGGCATCATCGTTTAATGAGATGTATAACCTGGCTTGGAACATATCCCTTGTGACGATAAATCTATATATTTTGACATTGCTAAACACCAAAAAACCTCTTATGACTTCGGCAAGTTCCTAAAGCCACCCCGAAGAGGAATATCCCTGAAATGGGGACGGAATTTCACATGGGTGTTGTCTACGTTCAGTTTAAACCGGAACTTGCAGTATTAGCGACTGCTGTGGACCTCGGAGTTTACCAGGAACACTTTTAATCCTACCAAGAGTTTATCAAAATTAGTTACTGGAATGGAATGAACATTTTACCTAGGCTAGGTTAAGTAAGGTAAGGTTAGAGTTGCAGCTAGTAAGTGGGCATACTGAGGCATTTGGAAACCACGTGCATCTAATCCTTTATCCAAATTTAGCCAGACGATGGAGTGGATGAACTTCAGTAGCACTTAAGTTTTTAAGGTAGCTACATCAGATTCATCAAAAAATCAGCTTCCAATAGTCTCAGCCTTGAAGAAGTCGCACAAAAAGTGATTGACAGTTTTCTGGTGACATACCCTTCTTGTCAGTGAGAGGAGCTTATTTAAACTCCTAATGTTTCACTTTGGCCAATTTAGCTTAATAATTTTGCAGGAGTGAAGCTCTACTTGCTATTGGCTTCATTTCAAAGTCCATCCTAATAGCTAGCGTGCAAGTTTCAAGCAGCCTACCCAATTGTTTCTATGTGTGTGAGAGAGTTTTGGATGGGCCTGAATTCTCCTTTGTACTGCTGCACAGACTAGGTTTAGGCGAAACTGCTTTGTCATCACATTGTGGGAGTTGTGGCAATTAATAATCTATATTAGAGTTATTTTTAATAAAATTTTAACACCACATAGCTGTTTGAGCAGATGTAGATGTACATGGTCTCTTCTTGATCACTCTAGTTAGGAGAGAGTCAGAAGCATCTTATATTACTTAAGCTAAAAAATACTTTATTTTCCTGAAGTATAAGAAACGCATCACCCAGTATTTGGTATTCAATTTGAAACCGTCGGTAAAGAACCTGATGAAGTTAGTGGAGCCCAGAATACCGAAAGTTCAGTCTCATCTGCTTGATATCCGAACCCATTTTGGAAATTTAGATATCTCTGTGTCAGGCGTGTACGAAATAGTTGACTGACTCTCTTGGTCTTTGTGCCATTTAGCAGCAAGCTTAGTGCATATGTTGGCAGTGTTAGAAAGGTAAATTTTTCTTCTTTCGCAAGCAGCTAAGTTCATGCTAATCGTTTGACAGGTTACAAAATGACACACGTTTTAATAACAGCAGTTTTTGTAGTTATGTCGTAGAAACATAATGGAACAAAGAGCAAATATTAAATTTTTTTTGTAAACTCGATAAAAAATTTTGTGGGACTTACGAAATGTTAAAATACGTTTATAGTGATGATTGTACGAGTCGTACTCAAGTTTACACGTAGTTTACACGATTTAAAAACGATCGTGATGATTTAAATGATGATCCAAGATCTGGACGACCCGAAGCATCTAATCGTGCAGAGTTAGTCGAAAAAGTACGTGAAATAATCGCTATCAATGCAAATTTCACTGTGATAATGCGGACAGAAGAATTAAATTCATCTTACTGTTCAATCTACAAAATATAAACAGAAGATGTGCGTAAAAGAAAGATGTTTCCACGTTTTGTTCCACATCAGTTAAATGATAATCGCTAGATCGCTAAATGATGATCGCTAGTGTAGTCAATGAATTTTTGATGAAAAAAAAAACAGATTTATCTCATGAAAGCAGCTTTTTACGATGCCATTCCAGCCGTGACACAGGTGCTAAAGAACATCCCAAAAAGCGAGTTTAAAAAGTCTTTGGATAAATTGATAGAGTGCTCATATTTTGAATAAATATTAGATTTGAAACATAATACCATGCTTGTGTCTTATTTTATAACCAAAAAGTTCGGTTATTTTTAGATCAACCGTGAATATCCAGGAATTCATTTAGCAACAGCTCTTTGTAGGCGTAGGACATAATACCTCTTTGTTATGCAGTATAAAATCTTTACTGTTTGGCCTAAACCTTTGCATACACACGCATACTGAATTATTACAACTTTTGATTCCCTTCACTTTATTTTAACCTTATTACGATACTAAAATCGTTAGCATGAAAAGCTAGCACTCATCCTAAAAGGTAGCATATTTCTCAGAGCCAATGATTAAAATATTACAAAGAAAGTCGGAAACAATCAAGTACAATCAATATTTCCACTTACCTCCGGTCCACGCCAGGTTATACCTGCGCGTACTAGATTATAGAAACGCAAGACGCCCCACATGGCCAATACCTGCAAAAAATCAGATTAGAACTTTAAAAATCAGATTTATAACTTTAGCCACAGCGGACATAAATTCTGTTTAACACAACAAACACAGATACTTAAGTTAAAAGCTAAAATATATATATAAAATCATAATGAGTTTGCTGTTTAGAAAGCACCGAAGCAGACATCAAACCCATATCGCTACCGCCACCGCCTGTAAAAAGGGTACGTTGCAGTCCAATGCGCTCCGATGCGGAACGCCTGAAGAAGTTAAAGTTGTTAATGGATTTTTCTTGTAATTAAATTATTTATTACATTTATTGATTGCAACAGCATCAACAAGGGAAACCGGAAACGGAAATGCTTTACATCGATTATGGTCATGGAGGGAGTTGATAAAGATGAGAAGAATGACAAGCAAAAAGAGAGCAAAAGAAACAGAACAACAAGAAAGGGGTAGTCCGCTCGAGGCAAATTGATATTTTTTTGAACTCTTCAAATATTAGTTTTAGTAAGTATTTTGTAACTTTTAGAATAATATTCTGGGTAACTCGACAACTGCTGTTAAAATTGTTCTGACTAAACAACTTTACCCTTTTTATACCATTCACATATAGTAAATGGTATTATCAGTTTGTCTGAAAGTTTGTAACACATTAAAGAAGGCATCGTAGATCCCATAAAGTCTAGCCACTTTTTGGGGTAGCCCCCCATACAAACCTACCGTGCAATTTTGTGTTTTTTATCTAAATTTAAATCAATGTTAGCTTGAAATTTAATTTGGTGAATTTTTGTGGACAACCGGTTCATATACATTTACAAATGGACGTGTGCCGCCCACTTTATGAGGTAGTCTAATATAAATACGCAGCTCACTTTTAAGCATTTGTGTGTTGAAATTCGATATTACGGCATCTTACAAATCTACTACATCGCTGCATACCATCTACTAGTAGGCGTGTGCCGTCCACTTTTTGGGGTAGCCCCTATTTAAATGCCCACCTTTATGTTTTACAATACTATTTAAAATTTCGTGTGAATGGAATTAGAGCTTCGATTCAACCGAAGTTAACGTTTTTTCTTGTTTTCTTCTGTACACTCTTCTTCTAAATTAATATTGCTTATTCCAAAACTGTCCTGTTTATCATCTTTTTCATTCGACGAGCTCTGGTTGGGATCACCACCCTCAAGTATATGGCTTAACTGAATACGTCGTTACTCTAAAAGACCGATAACCTCTGCCGGTAAGCTTTTCTTTTCTTTTCTTGTTTTTTTTTTTTGATTTTGCAGTTCCTTTGATCAGTGGCTAGTTAATAAGGCATGAAATAAATCCATAGTCTTGTTAGAGACATCGGTTATAGTGTCTACTCGGCTATATATTCTGTACCGCAACAACAACGAATGACAGCGTTGCCAACACAACAACTAGGCGTAGCACAAAACTCGTCTGTACACTAAAAACTGTTTTCTATGAAATCTCGGAGATTTTTGTGACACCTAAGGAATTTTTTAGAGTTATTGAAATCACTAGACGGATTTTTGTATAGAGATTTCTGTGACACCTCCGATTAAGCCAATTAGCACGCTATCGCTACTCTATCAACTTCAATAGACCTATTGTGGTAACAGAAAAAAAAAAAATTATCTAAAGCAGGAGTCTTATTCAATTTAAAATACTGTTTGTATGAGCTGTGACCTGTGGATTCATTAAACCTATAGCTAATAATAAATAAGTGCAGATTGTGTTACGTCGGGAAGTATTTCACAAACATCAAAGTGGTTTGGTTTAATAAGTTTTGTAATGGAATTCTTGCCTTGTTCGCAGAAGAAACGATTGCGACAGGCCTACATTTTAATTTTGATTCAACTAATTCTAAATATAAATATAAATAATCAATGTCGCATCCAACTTGTTTATTAAGTTGTTTCGTATTCCTAGTTTTAAAAACACAGATAAAATTTTAACATATATATATATATATATATATATATATATATATATATATATATATATATATATATAACAAAAAAATCGCCTTTCTGCCAAAAATCATAGAAAATTTAAACAAAAGTAGGTTCGAGTCATAGCAGCCTTAGCAATACTTTTCAAAATAAGTTACCAAAAAAAAAAAACGTAAAAATTAAAATAAAATCATCTCAGTGTGCTTTCTGTCTTTTAACAATCAAATACATATATATTCTTTTGAGATTGCTAAAAGTACACCAAGGATATATTTTGAGTTCGTGTCGTTTTTCAATTTCGCTGATAAATATGTATGCTATCGAAACGTTTGAGAAATTCTTTTGTGAATTCGGAGGTGCACAATTTGATATAATCGCGGACGATTGCTCCTCAATAAACGATGCCGGAGAGGGGTACAAACGTCTTTGGCGCGGTGTTCGTCAGGTGACTTACAAGTGCTTCAATAATAAAAAAGGGTGTTTCCCGTTAGCCTTTTGGATACTACTATTATTGTCGACAGTTGGCACGGTAAGTTAGAGAGTTTTCACTTCCATGGCTTTTTATTGAAACCAGTTCGAATTAAATTTTTGATTTTCCAGATAAATTTCGTTTCTGACCTTTCTCGTAGTATATTTGAGAAAATCGATTGCAAGGATATATGGCGCAATAAACGTTTTCATCTGTTCCCCGCAACACTGGTCAGAAGATGGAAAATATTGCAGCTCTCTGTGCTCTTCAATGTGTGGGCATTATTTTTGTGTGGCGTTGTGACGGTATAAACCTTTTAGATACGTAATCAATTTTTATACCCTTCACACATAGTGTAGATAGTATCTGTATTAATTTTGACACATAGTTTTGACGTACAGAAAAGTGCGTCAGATATCCCATAACTATATTAATCTTAAAAACTCGACTCGATGTAACCATATTAGTCTGTCCGCTGTATGTTAAAAAGGAAACTAGTTCTAAATTGTTCATTCATACTCATAGCGATATCCTCTTTCTCTCGAACGGCCCAAAGGCCGTTGTATACTATATTGTCTACGCTTCTGCGCTAGTCAGCAGAACCCGAATTATATGTCTTCGTACTTCGAAAGGGGGCTCTACTTCTAATTTGCTTGTTGAGCACAAAGTAACATTGCTTAGCTAGCATGATTTACCAGCCTGACATTGTTGTTACTGATTCTCTCTGTTCCCAGGTAGACAAAGTGTTCTACAACATGGAAGTTGAAGATATGACGAAGAACACTGTGATTAAAATCGGCTTACCAACTCTTCGCCACCGGTCGTGGATAATTCAACTGGCAGATCAACGGAGCCAGCCGCTTTGTTATTCTTCAGGTTTTTAAGTACTCGTCGTCCTCGTTGTAGTCCGGCGGCTCTGCAAGGAATAAGTGGTCCAAGAAATACTTCTTTATGGGCGGCATTGTTATCTTCATCGGCTTCAAGTAGGTTAGAGAACAAACTTTTCCACAGTCTCAGTTATTCCTCTGCATCTGTAACGAGACTTCCATTATCGTCCTCGCAGAAAAAAACTTCAGACTTAAAACCTTCAGTCAGACGCTTGACCCTTGATAGAATTTTCAGAGCTTCATTTATAGCAAATAACACCTCAACATCCACGCCTTTCTTGCTCCTGTTTTTGCGTCTGAAAAGGCGTTTCTCACGATATCGTTGTTTTGCGTTGCTTCCGATTGCAGAGTTCTTCTGTAGGCAGAGTCTTTCCATGTAGAGAGCTTGGCGACTGCTCTCGACATACCAAGAGTGCATCTAAGGTCTGTTATAGCCAATGACCTACTTTTCAGCTATAGTGCAGACACTGCTTCAGAAGGCGGATAAGACTCCCGGAACAGTTGGTAGAGTCTGGCTAAAATTGTTTCGGCGTTTTATTGTGATTGCGGCTTTCCGATGTCTTGTTTTCGTTGAGAGTTGGAACGTGCGGCGTGCATCGCGGGGAGTTTAGTTTGCTGATAGCATAACCTTTTTTTACATACTGTATGGCAGGTCCAGCGTACGTACCCTTAGACATTTTTTGCGGGTTGTACTATTGTCCAACAAGGTGATTAACATTATAAAGATTATTAGGATGATCTCCTCCAAATGATTGTGATTTTATATTGCTCCAAAACTGTAAATGCATTGAGGTCTCTATGTAATGTACTGCTCAGCTGGCTCTTTCTGTGCAAAATCCAAATTTTACAAGTCTTTCATTGGATTTGCTTGATTTTTGTGTAATCCCATTTAGTTTGACACAGTCCGTCGATAAATTGGTTGGCTGTTGTAAGTACTCTTCTTGCGCAGCAGGTTTCTTTGCCACGTTGTGTCGTTGCAACCAGTATTTTTTATTTACAACCCTATTTTCACTTACAGAAACATTTTTTGTAACAAGAGATTGTGTGAAGGCTATTAATGCATCGGTTTATAGATATATTTAATGTCCATTTTATTAATAGGTTACGCCGCATTTTATAGATACGTGGATAGTCGCGCACGGTGCAATTTACGCACTCAAGCTAAAGCATTACCTGTACAAAGTGCTTGTATGTCGTACACTGCCCACCAAAAAGTCTGTAATATTGTTGGTTGGACAGATAATATTCCTAGTTTTAGTGATCCATGGACGGAATGTCTATAAAAATGCAAAAGAAACTTTGGATATCGAAGAATTGCGCTTATTCAAAAAACTGTTTCCCATTTGGTCACAAAAATAATGTGCATGTGCGACCTCGAGCAATTCAAACTTTATATTTTCTAAATCAACTCTCTAAATATATGCAAATTAAATTCACTTACGTTAATAAAAGCACGTGCTATGAAGAAGGCCACCTCTGCTTTGCACATCGCATCGAATTGCTGCAAATGACAATTTAAAATAATTCAATTTATTCAAATTTTGAAATATAGTGTATATTTTATGGATGAAACTAACTTCTAGAAAATTTATTGTTTAGAAAAATTAAAACTAAAACACATGCAACCGTTGAATATCCTCAGGATACACAATAAAAATATGAAACGCTTTCGTTTTTAAGCGCCAAAATTTCTGAAACACAAGAAAAACTACCAACAAAATTAAGAGTATGTAAATGAAAGTTAAACTCATTAAAATTACCAGCGTCGCGAAAAAATATCGACTAAAACAAATGCTAAATCACAAAAAAAGTTGGGAAAACAAAAGTTTTCCGAGAAAAAAATAAAAAAAAAAAACTGAAAACTTGCAAACTTGCAAACAAAAAAAAAAACTAAATCTACAATTGCAATAAATTATGCATGAGGCGACAATTTTCTAGAACGCTGAAGCTAAACAAATACCTATATATGTACATACTCGTTCAAGAAGAATGAGTTTGAGGTATGAGAGTATGAGTAAGGGAAATAGAAAAACGCTTTGAAACTGTTGGAGAATCCACACAAACACAAAATAAATAATAAAAACAAGTGAGTTTGAAAAACATTTTAGAAAAAATAAAACCATACATAAAAGCAGAAGAAAAAAAAAAACATTCATGAACGAACTTTAAGAAATCATGAAGTGGCTGGGATCTAAATAAAAGGGTGTTTTTTAGCAGGTAAGTTTTATTTAATGTGACAACACTCAAAAAGTTCATCGCTTATCGAAAAGTCGGTACTATATTTACATACATAATTTTATGGCATTAATAATGAAGAATTTTTTTGAGCCTTTATTATTATTATTATTACTATTATTACGGAAGAACTGCATTCTGGAAATCCAATGTTGTACCACATTTTTATTCAGTGATGAGGCTGATTTCTGCCTCAATGGCTTTGGTGATCCATCAGCTTCCGACACAAAGTGGTGGCAAATTGGAACTCCGGAATGCAGTTCGCCAGACGTTCCTGTGACGGCCATATATCCGAAATGATTTTACAACATCACATAACTATCTGCCGAACAAAAAACAAAAAAATTAACACATTCCATTTATTTGTATCAGGCCTAGCAATAATCAAAATAAATAAGCAGCTTTAGTTGGAGTTTGCTCTAAATTTGTAATTTGTTACAGCCTGGAACTGCTACTAAAAAGACTGTGATTTTTATGTAAACTTTGATGGCTATAGAAGCAATACTCCTATACGAAGGGCAAATTGGTGGAAACAGCGCTACATTCCCTGGTAGCCACCATTGAGAAAAAATGTTAAGTTATTAAGTTTTAATTAAGAAAAAAGTATGTCGCGAATATTTACAAATACCTCATATACGTGGGAGCGAGTTTTGCCCCAAAAGTGCTAGACTTTATGACGGAAGATGTGTTGCTGTTCTACAAAGAATACGCACTGGCTACATTCTTAGACATCTTGGGCGCATTTAATAATGTGTCAATGGAAACGATTATTCGAAGCCTACGAGGAACAGCACCTCATACTGAAATATGCTCCTGGATACATAACCTGCTGAGAAGAATTCAAGCCGTGTGGAGAACCACTGTGTGCGAAATCTTGTCACCCCTATTATGGAACTTATTGGTAAACGCAAGGAAAGCTCCCAAGATAACTGCATATGCTGATGACGTAAGCATAATTATGACAGACAAATGTCCGTTGACTCTCAGCTCAATCAAGGACCGCACGTTAAAAGAGATACTTGGATGGACCACAAAAGCCGGACTCGGTATCAATGCGTATAAGTCAGATCTCATTCTTTACTAAAAAGATCCCACTCAAAATAAGCGGAACACTGCATATTCCTAAAAACAGCGTAAAGTACCTTGGAATAGTATTGGATTGAAAGCTGATATGGATACTCAATGTTGTAGAAAAGGTGAAAAAAGCAACCAATTCGCTCCAAAGATGTCGACCAGCACATTAGACTTTCACCAAGACTGATGCACTGAATCTTCATTCCAGTAATACGACCGCTACTGTTTCATGGAGTTCAGTTATGATTGAAACCTATGAAGAAGTCTTCATATCTAAGGCTTATTGAGTGGATCCAACGGCAGGCAGAAGAGTGTACCACGGGAGCGTTGAGGTCCACTTCAATAAGAGCACTGGAAACAATGCTAGGAGTGTTGCACAGACTGTTGCGCGTCTTCTCGCACAGAAGTCTGTGCAACACCTCTGCGCGACAGAAAAGTTGACAACTTAACCAAAGCTTGAGAGAGATGGAGGAACACCTCCAGCTTTACAATAAACATAAAAAAAACTCTCGTACTATCTGCTGCAGCTCCAGAGGAGAGACTGCGGTAGGCATTCCAACAGGGCTAGCAGCAGCTCTAGCAGCAGAAAGAGCGAAAGAGCTAGACACAAGCAACGCGGATGATTGTAGGAAATGCAACAAAAGGGTACTCACGGAAACTCGGGAACGCCACATCTGCAAATGTCTAGCAATCGCAAAATCAAGACTAAATTACCTTGACACCATCGGGCTCGTGAGGTAGCCGGAATGACTCCTAACAGGCTATTAGCGTTCAACAAACACGCGAAAATGTTACAGGAATCGGTGTCACTAAGGATCAAATCGGTATATGTGTGACCTACATCAAGGGGTTAGCCGGCATAACCTACGTGCTTCACTTTTTACTAAATTTAAAGTCGACTTTTTTGGAAAAGTCAATGCTAAATGTTTATTGGTAGGAAAATCGTCTTGTTTATTATTGTTTATTAGACTGGAAGTGATTCATTTCAATTTAAAGTTCTATATCTCTTAAGAAGATACCCTGTATTTAAGTGCGTATTTGTAAGTATGTATGTGTATTTGATATAGCAGTACAAAGGTTATGCTTGTATTTTTCCTGTGTCACCATCATGTAGTGTTGCCTTGTTGCATCCTACACAAATAGTGTACTCAGAGTATGTAAGACACTATCAGTCAGCGAGTTTGATCCGAAGAAAGAAGGCTCTAAGAAATAATGTATGTTATGGCAGGTAGCGTTGCTCACAATTCTGCAGTACTACTTCAGCACAAACATCTGATCACTTATACGACTCATATAGTCTCAACGGACAAAAAATCCCATGCCCACAACTCTTGTCTTTTGAGTACATACGTTTCTTCGATGTCGATGTTTTAGGTCATTATTTCGGTTTTGGTTTTTTTTTTGTGACTTCAATAAAGTTATATTAAAAAAAAAAACATTTTTTTTTCCGTACTTAAATTGATCCTTAGCGGTAACAAAAGTGTGGTGAGCTGGGGTTTCCTAAACGAAGTACAAATTCTTTAATTTAGCCCTCTACAAGCTCTACTGAGTTTTATTTTAAGAAAAATTGGGATTGATTTGAGTACATAAAGGATTAAAATAATTGTTTGATTTTGCTCTCAGATTTTTTCTCCTCTCAGAGATTTTTTTATATTTTGAGAAATTTTCACTTGACATGGCAACACAATTGTTCTTCGAATTCGATTTTTATAAATATATGCAGAATTTTAAACTGATTCTAATGATTTATGCGCTTGATATATAAATCGATCCCGTTTTGTACTTGATTCAAGAAAATTGAGTACAAATCGTATTTAAAAATTTTAAGTTCGCATTCGGATAGAATGTAACCGTTATGAAAGGGGGAAGCGATGCTAAACAATATTCGAAGTAAGTCATGTCAAACTATAACAAACATTTCAAAAAAGTTGCAAACTGAATATTTTTGGTTTGCACCATTTCATGGTTGTGAATGATGACATTTTAAAATACATGTGGATTTGTAAAAAAACGCGGCATCTAGAGAGTCTACACCATGAGTTTAGTTTCTTTATGTAGTTCTTTTTCTTTGCGATGGACGGGCATTACTAGATCGACTCGTTTAATCATGCTGATCACGAATATATTTCAAGCGTCCTGGGCGCTAAAATATAACCGTCTTAGCTTAAATATAAATCAGTTAATACGGCTGGTTCTAAGGCTTTTACTTTAAAAATAATCATATTTGAATAAGTATCGAAACAAATTCATTGAAAATAAATTCGGATTAAGTGATTTCTACCATACTTAATCCTCATAAGACCGAGCATAACTCGAAAAGTCCGTTTTTGATTAACTGTTTTTGTTGTACTTCATAAGTACGTTCGAGTCTTGTGGATGAAAATAGGCTAAAATTGGCGTTGTCGAGTTTTTTTTTATAATTTACAAGCAGTTTATGTATATTTCTTATCATTTATTAATAACTGAGTAAGCTGCGTAAGTAAAAATAATATTTTTTTTTTTTTTTGGGTGCTGGATGGTATGGGACCATACACCTTAAAATAAAAAGAATCCGTCACTAATGGCTTCCGTTATATTTTTCGCAGGCACCAGATAATCTTTCTATACGAATTTAGCAACCAATTATTGAACGGAGGTGGTGAATTCATTGGATTCTATTTCATATTCATACATTTTTCTGTGTAAAATAATGAATAAATTACTAGCCAGAAGAATATTCTTGTCGTACGGATATTTGTTTCATCGGTAAAATATATGTCCATTTTGAAGAAATTTTTGTTTTAAGTAAACATTGTTTTGGGAAATTTAATCAATCCAAACTTAAAACTCTGATTCCTGAAGCCAAAATTGGAAACAATTCAATTCTGTTGGTTTCTCTAAGTTTCCATTTTTTTTCGCATCTATTGAAGGATGCACAAGCTTCGGATTAACCAATTAAATTGTATTCTCTTGTTTTCCATTTCGGTTTGAGGTTCTTTTTCTAAACAAGGACAAGATACTGATTGTTACATATGGAAAGGATTACAGCGTAAAAGTTTATTTGTATTTATATAACATAGCTAAAAGAAGTATTTACCAATGACACATTTGGTTTAGTATGTCTTTTTTGTAGAAACATCAAAGCAGATACAGTAATTTATTTATGTACTCGTGGTCCGTTCGTTTATTTAGTGTACAATTGATTTATATGTGCTCAAGTAACTACTTCTATATAACTCGTTTAAAGATATATCGCTTTAAATCTGTCGTGACACTTACCTTATTCACATGATCACGCAATACGTTCGAATAGACCATAGCGACTGCTTCAAGTGCCATAAAAGTGATGTATCCGATAATCCAGGGTACAATCAGTCCTGGATTTTCCTGCAAATGAAAATGAAATTGATATACTCTTAGTAAATGTAAAACAACAGAAACTCATTTGCAAATTTGTCGCTATCTCTTCAATACTTCAAGTTGCTAGAGCACTTTGTACTAGTTTCAATCCATATAACGTGTGGCAATCTCTCCTGTTCGAATACTATTGATTTCAATACCTTTGCACATCTGGCGCATTTTAGCTGCCATCTGACGGTTGTGCTTGTGCTTATGAGGATGTGTGTGTGTGTGTGTGTATGTGTATGTGCGTGTGTGTGTGTCTATTTGTAATTTATCTCACCATTGTGCAAACCCTGATTGGATTTTTGTGTGTGCGCGCTATTTTGTGGTACATCCTTTAAGCCACACAGCGTCCTTTCTTGCCACACTATGCTTTGTTCCAGTTTCAGTTTACACTAACTGGCATCTTTTTTTACTCATTTTATACTCGACACACATTGTGCGAAATAAGTTAATAATGGCTTGATGAAAACTTTGAAGCTTGGCGGGACAAGGAGGCGTCGCGTGTAGTTAAATATTCTAGTATTTCCGTCCATGTGTTAATGTTTTATTTACAAATACTATTTAAAGGTATTGCACTGAAATTTTGATATTACACTTTTTTATTAACAAAATATTAGCTATAAAAGAAGTCCTGTCACAACCACTATGTAACTTTGTTTCCATAAAATCTTACCAGTAATAAATCAAATTTATAAATGACTAGTAGGTCCCCGCGACATTGTACGCATGTACGCATTGTCAGCCGATTTCGACAAATGAGCAAGATTTATTTATGAAATTCTTTACTATTTACGATATTTCAAATCAGTTTTTAAATACAATGTCGATCAAAAATGACTATATCCTTTCTATACGCAAAATACAGCTCTTTTTCGGACATTCTGCATAACATTGACCAGCATTTCGGGCGTTATTGCAATTATTTCGGCTCGTATGTTAGCTTTGAGTTTGTCAATCGTCTTTGGTTTGCTGGCATAAACATAAAAATTTAAATAAATCCGAAGAACGAGGAGGCCAGTCTAAAGCACCATTTTTCGACCCAATGAAACTCGGGAACTTGCGCTGCAAAAACTGCAACGTAGCGGCTGTGTATGGTTGTCCGTGAATGACGTGTGGGTCCTCTGTTCCCCAAATTTGATAGGTTTCTGTATTGCTTCCTCCAGATTGTGTAATAAAACTTCGTCCGCCATCAAATTATCTCCCAAAAATTCGGCTAGGATTTGCACAGCAATGGCAACAATCTATGAGTAAGTGGCACTTTGTATGAGGAGAGATGAAGATCTTGCTTCATAATCTTCGTTAGAGCCGTTCCACTCACGTTTAACTCCTGATATCGGTGTCGATAAGTCACATTCTCTATTGCTGCTTCTACAACTTCATTGCAGCATCACGGACACGTTCGAATGGGAAGCTGGCGAGTTGCTACAGACCCGTACACAAATAAATTCTTCGCCAAACTACGAATTGTGTTGTCTGAAGGCGCAGACCATATTTTTTACGATAAGCACGCACAGTTTTCACTATTGAACGCGTGTTTAAAATGTGAAGCGCTACAATTTCTGCGCTTATTTTCGGTGTGTATTGACATGGATAAAATGATATTGAATGACATTGTAAATCGTGCTCATTTTTCAAAATCGGCCAAAAAATGGCAGAGCTATTCAATGTAGACATACGATCTAGATGGCGCATGCTTTAAATTCTTGATCAGCTCGACGAGACGACTCGATCTAGACATGTCGGTCTGTCTGTCTAAGTGTTCCTCTTCATTTTTTAGAAACGCAGCGCCCACTATTTTGTTTTGTATGAAAAACTTATTTATTAAAGTGGATATCTACCTGAAATTTGATTTGGTGGATTCTTGGGAACGTATGCATCACATGTAAGTATGAACAATATTTTTCGGTAAAAGTTGTATGAGCTGGGATACAGCATATTGTAGAAATACTGGAAAAATTTCATGAACTCGTGGTAGAGACCTGTTGGACGTGTGTGAAGTTGCTAAAAATGCGGAACAATGATGATCTATGCACGTTTAAAGCAACAGCACGCTTCCGAATTGATGTCACGAACAGACTGAGTAACACTGTCTACGTTTTCGAACGTTCTCGTTCTCGAAGACCTTGGACGCCCGGATTTTGATTTTTCCAGCATTAAACCGGTCTCTTCAAACTTCTCGACCCATTTCCCAATGAGTCGAGGGCTTGGCGCATTAAATGACGAACATGTCGAATACTGCAGAATTTTCTACGCGCTACAGTCGCTGAATTACCGTTTTTGTAAAACTAACGTACGCACAACGCACGGTAAGCTCCCGAGAAACGCTCCATAGCGACTAAATTCCCATAAGCTAGGCTACCGATTGACCTACCCCCAGCGCCCCACAGAATAGTTGCGTTCACACAATCAGCAAATCAAATGTGAACTTTCTGTGAACACCCATAATTATGTTTGGGAATCTCGAAAATGTATTGATATATATGTATTTTTTGTATAAAAATAAAATGTCTGCGTTTATACTATTCAAACAGAGTGTGAATAATATCGTATTATTATTTATTCACAATGATTGCAATAATTTAAAGAAAGCATCATACTCCACCATAAAGTATGTCTATATATTCGTTATCAGCTCGTCGAGACGTCCGTCGTTCTGTTCGCGTGTCCGTCTGAAAGTTGCTACATGTTTTTTTGCCCTTTTTTTACTGATCTGGTTGCAATGTTTATAGAGTATCCGCATTTATATGCCTCGCCCACTTTTTTAGCTAGTCCACAGCCTACTTTTGTGCTTTTGTATGAAAAACTTCTTTAGTTAAGTCCAAATCATCTTGATATTCGATATGCTGGCTTCTTATGGTTAGTCATTTCGCAAACTGATACTAATGGGCATGCCCCACACTGTTTTTGAGATAGCCCTTGTACAAGGCCACCACTCACGTTTATATTTTTATAATAATTAATAATTGTAATAATTAATAATACTATTTGAAATTTCGTGTGAATGGTATTAGAGTTTCAGTTCAAACAAAGTTAATGTTTTCTCTTTTATCTTGCAGCTCTATGGCCCAATTAATGTGTGTGGTTGCATTTGAATGTTTGTGGTTGTCTTTTCTTGTGTATAATTTATGCCATTTACATATTTTTTATACCCGTCGGGACAATTTGGAGAGATAAATAAGTTAAATTAAAAATTTTTTTGAACATGTAATTGAATGTATTTTGAAAGAACAGCGAAACGCAATTAATTTCGCACAAAGCTCCAATTTCAGATTCACATACAAGCATTTCGGCTAAAAATAGACACACACATTTTTATCTACGTATTTTTATATTTTTGTTGAACATATTTGAGCCTTTTTTTCGCGTTGTTTTGTTAAATTTGTATTGTATCCTTTTTTTATGGAGGAATTAAAAAATTCCACACAATACTGAATGCGGCTGTAATCCTTCACTTTTTTCGCTACTCGACTCAACTCAACTCGATTCGATTCGATTCGACTCGCATTTGCATTTTGCTTGTCGCTTTCAGGCAACCAATTGTGTGACAAATTGTATTCATTTCATTCATTTCAGGATAGCGGCTTGACTCAGTTCAATTCAATTCAGCACAGCACAGCACAGCGCAGCTCAGCTCTGCGCTCCGTTCGTTTGTCAATAACGACTTTCAGTTCCATATACTCGTATGGCCCAAAAAAAATTCGAATTCCGACAGCGCGAACAACAACTACAACAGCATCATGACTGACTCATTTTAACGTCATTTGAATGTTTCGCAGTTTGAGTTTTTTTCTATATTTTTTCGGGTTCTTTGTTGTCTATTTGGTAGTAAGAGAATATGTAGTACAAAACTCGTATCTCGTAACTAAGCATTATCTTTTTTTTTCAACAGCCTAAAAAAATTCTCATGGTGAATGCGAAACGAACACTAGACACACACATGGATACACAAAAAAACAATTCAGAGATACTTGAATATGCAAATAACATATGTGAGTGTGGTCTGTAAAGTTCTGAACTTAAAACAGATTGATGTAGTTGCAGTTTTTGGTTTTGCTCGATTTTTAATTCGGCCACCAAGCTTTTTTCGTTTAAGAATCTAAAAAACACTGACATATAGTACATATACCTTCAGATCAGACCCGGACTGGTTAAAAAAAAAACAAAATTTGTATGCATTTTATTATTATTGCCTTTGAAATACGCTCCTTTTAAGTCAATACAAGCATGCCAACGGTCAACCCAATTTTCCATACAATAGTTATACGCCTCGGCCGGGATAGCCTTTAGTTCCTTCAGCAATTTTTTTTTTTATGTCATCAATCGACTCATGACGCGTTCCCCGGAGCGGATATTTAGGTTTCGGAAACAGAAAAAACTCACAGGGTGCCAAATCTGGTGAATACGGTGGTTTTGCGATAACTTGTGTTTCATGTTTTGCCAAAAACTCCGCCACAGTCAAGCTGGAATGTGCAAGAAATGCAGGTCTTTTGGTACGAGTCTGGCGGCGACGCGTTTCATATCCAAAACATCAACCAAAATGTATTGAGTCGATCCAAAAGAAATGTTGAGTGTCTCTGCTATTTTTTCAATGCCAACACGACGATTTGCGAGCACAATTTCCATCAACATTTCGATATTTTTGACCTTAACAGAGGTTGGTGGACGACTTGCACGAGACAGGTTTTATACGATTTCACAACCCTCAATGAATGCTTTATGCCACTCAAATACTTGCGTTCTCGAGTCCTCAGAACACTTTTGTAACATTTTGAATGATTCCGTTGGCGTTATTCCAATGGAAACAGAAAATTTCAAGCAAACTCGTTGTTACATTTTTTTTCCATGTTAAAAATCGACATACACATTTATCGCGTCGAAAACAAGCATCTGACAAACTTCGGTTTAAATCCACCAGTCCACGTCAATTTCGGTCCAGACGTATGTAATGTTTATTAATAGTCTTTAATTGTATTATTAAGTATTAGGTTTAGTGATTATATTAAGGTAGTTTTAGTTAAGATACTAATTATGTATATTAACAACGATTTAGTATTAAATGATTACTGCTTGTACGACTGCGACGACTGATTTACGACCAAACACAACAATTGTTAGTTGCGACGACCTTCTTGTGCTGCATTACTGAACTTCGACTCTACTGCTGGACGACTGTACTGGGTGACTGCTGAACAGCTACTAACTCTCTGCTGCTTACAGTTGCTTCACGACTTAGTACTGCTGTCTGCGCTGCTTCTAATGACTGCTGTTCTATCGGACTGCTGATGGATACCTCTGCCGCTGGTGCCACCACCGCTTATCACCGCTTATCACCACTTGACCGCTCTTCCCATTTTACATATACGAGCATATCCAGAAAGTAAGTGTACTGAGACTCTCACGGCCGGATGGTTTTTATTTTCGTCAAGTTGGCAACACTGCAGTGTAGCCTGACTTCTCTCCTTTGCAACGAGAGCGGTTCGAGGTCAGTACATTGAGAACTGCCGACGCGACAACACGTTGCGTGAACAATGTCAATCCAGTCTCCCGCCAAGTGCGAAATACGCGGCGTCATCCGTTATCTCTCGGGGTTTTATAATATTTTTTCTTAAGTAGACAGTCAATGAACTCAGTTCTTTGTATGGCGATAAAGCACCATCAAAAACCACATTATATCGCTGGTATAGAGAATTCAATCGTGGTCGTAGTTCGGTCGCCGACGAATTCAGTGAGAAGGTCGTCCAAAATCGGTTGTTGTGCCCAAAAACATCGATGCAGTGCGTGAACTGATAATGCAAGATCGTAATGTGACATATCGTGAGATAGAGGCATCCTTGCACATTAGTTCTACTTCAATACATTCGATTTCGCATGAACACTTAGCTGCTCTCGTTGGATACCCCATAATTTATCAATCGCTCAAAAAAAGGCTCGCGTCGATTGGTGTCAGGAAATGATTAAAAAGTACGACCGTGGTGCTTCAAAAGACGTGTATAAAATCGTGACAGGTGACGAATCATGGATGTATGCGTATGAGCCGGAAACAAAACAGCAATCGACCGTGTGGATATTCCAAGACGAGCCAAATCCAACAAAAGTTGTTCGTGGAGGAAGCACAGCGAAGCAAATGATCGCCTGTTTCTTCTTCTTCTGAGTGGTACACGACCATTTGCTTGCCGGAAGTCTTCGGAGAAATTCGTAAAACCAACCGACAAAGACGAATCATTCTCCATCATGACAATGCGAGCTCTCACACATCTCGTCAAACAAGTGCATTTTTAAGCAGTCAAAATGACAAAATGAAATGGCACCCAATGACTTCTTCTTGTTCCCGAGTATCAAAGGTAAACTGCGTGGTCAACGATTTACGAGCGCCGAAGAAGCAGTTGAAGCGTTCAAAAAAAATGTTGGATATCCCACGATATGTCACATTACGATCTTGCATTATCCCACGATATGTCACATTACGATCTTGCATTATCAGTTCACGCACTGCATCGATGTTTTTGGGCACAACAACCGATTTTGGACGACCTTCACGGAATTCGTCGGCGACCGAACTACGACCACGATTGAATTCACTATACCAGCGATATAATGTGGTGTATAATAAAAATGTGTTTATCTTATGATTTGATGAGTTTATATGTGCAATCAACAATTTCATCTAACAAGAGGCCGGTGATTACAAGCGGACTGAAAGAGATTTCTGTGAAATGTTCTACAATATTGAAGTTGAATTTCTCCATATTCACAAAACGTTTATGACCCGACAATGATTTTCGAGTGAACATCAAGTACTATGTCTTATCCTCGTTCACCGCTAGACCTATAAGACGTGTCTCACGATACTCACGGGGCTTCTTCAGGACTTGTCGTAGAGTGAAAATATGGTTACTGGTAGAGCTTTTTGGTCTGAAGCCGCATTGACACTATCCCATCCGTGTATGGCTCCAGCCACCGCTCCCGATATGTAGAGTTCTTCTGTAGGGCGTATCTTTCTCAGCTGTAGGTTGGTGCCACTCATCGCCCAACCAAGAGTTCGTCAAGGGTCTTCTTCGCATGCGAATTTATGGCGTGGGAGATGTGTCTCCACTGCTCGCATATATCTTCAGAAGCTGGTGACTACTGCCGGAACTGTTGGAAGAGTCAGGCTGAAAAGGCTGCAGCGATCTGTTGTGATTGCTGCCTCCCGACGTTTAGCTTTCGCAGAGTTTAGGGATGTTTAGCGTACATCATGATGAGCATAGCGCGAACATTGTCGCAGACCGGTCCGAGTCGTTGTTAGAACCTCGTATCGTTTGCACATCCAACATGCTCGATACTTGCTTTTCATCAATCACAACTTGATCAATTTGATTACATGATCTTTGTTCGGAAGTAACCCAAGGAGCTTTGTGGATTTTTAAGTGTGAAAGTCTGGTGCTACAGATTACCATGTTCCGATCTGTTGCGAACGAAATTTTGTGAAGTGCTTAATCCGATTGCATAAGAATCACTTTAAGAAATTTCTAAGTGAAATAAGTAAATAAATAAGTTTTACCACTAATATGGACTTCTGCAAACGACATCATTCCCCTACCACCCAAAACGTGCAGAAAATTGGTCGTCAATTACCTCAAAAGGGTCAACTATTGCAACAGATACCGAGACAGCCAATTACATAATATAGTGTATGAATACATGTATACAAAGTTAGCAGACCAAGGTGAGAAATCCAAATGTGAACATTTTGAGTTTATTTTGTACTAATTTTGTGCTGCATTCAAAAATGTTGTGCTCGACTCTAAATCACTAAAACATTAAAATATGACAGAAATCGAAGGTGTTATAAGATGGTGAAAGTTTGTAAAGCTAGTTTTGTGCTAATTGAAAAAGTTGTGCTGGACTTAGAGTTAGCAGACTGCCCTAATTAAAAATTTTGTGCTCGACTCTAAATAGCTAAAGCACAAAATATTCACAACATTTCGTTTTCTCACCTTGGTTAGTTTACCTACTTTATTGACATATTTAACACATAATGTGAAGAGAAAGAAAATTTATAAAAAATAAATAAAAAAATTTAATGAAAATGTAAATTTGTATGTTTTATTTACTTAATGCTTCCTTCTGGATGTTCCAAGCTTTGTGACAAAATTAATATGCTATTCACACTTTTTGTGGAAGATAAATAAATTAAAATCAGAATGTGGTAATTTCAATGGTGAACATCACCACTGGGGTTCCAGTTTAGCTAGCCCTAAAGGAAAGCAATTATATGGCGCCCTTACTAATGCAACAAATAATTTATATTTTGCATCTCCCGGAAAGCCAACAGACATAAAAAATTACCAATCTAATCGTCTTCGTTATAACTTTAAACTTTCCTCGAAACTTTGTAGAAATAGAAGCAGTTTTGGAGCTCTCCTCTGAACTCTCTCAAATTATGTTCAACCTATCTCAAACATAAAAAATATATTAGTGCGCATATATGAGTTCCGAAAGTGAAACCGAAGCTTCAGTAGACGCTTCAGCTCAATAATTCCTAGAATTGTTCCGTTACAAAAAAGACATAATACTAAAACTAGCATTGAAATTGAACGTTTACACACTGAAAAGCGATGCCTAAGGCGAGAATTTCAAGCAGCTAGATGTCCCGAATCTAAGCAGCGAATTATAATAGCCGGAAATAATTAAACTCGAGCTCTAAAATCTGCAAAATGTCTTTCCCAGAGACGGTAAAAAAGTATCAAACCTCCAATACAAGTCGATTCGCCCATCATCTGCGGAAACTGACTTGCCTATTTCTTTATAGCTAATTTTTTCACCATATGTCCTACTTTTCAATTTTACGACTGTTAATCAGCCCATAAAACGTATTGCCTAGTTCGACCACCCAATAAAAATAATTCAAAGATTTTAGTTTTAGAGCTGCCAACTTGACTTCACAATTACGATAGCAAAACTAAAAACAAAACAAATAAAATTTAAATTTTTTATTAACATTTCGGCACTATGGAAACGTGCATATAACGTGTATATTCATGATTTTGAAGAAATTTTTTTTACTGTGGCGTCAAAAGTAACCGATTTTGCAACGATAACAGGCCAGAAATCGACTTGTACTGCAGGGCTACTCGAACTCGATTTATTACTATTGTGAAGTCGTGAAATTCACTACTAAATATATTTGCAGCAATAACGTATTTCCAAGATATGTTATTTCTAACATATTTCTAAGTCGTGAAAATGGGGCTAAGAGTGTCAAACTTATCAGCTTTTTTATTCAACTTAGTAAATTCTGGTTACTTTCACTGCACATAGAATCAATTTTTAGTATTGGGATTAGACTTAATAAACAGTTTTTCTGGTACCATAAATACTTATTTATTAATCTAGAGAGACATATTTAAAACTGTTGAAAATTAAAGAAATGTAAGACACGACATAAAATGAATACAATTCAGTGTCAGATTAATGAAGATTTATAGGGAGCTGGACATCTAATACAAATTACCTCTTCATTACCGTGCAATTTAGTATAAAAACTCTTCCGAAAACTCTCGCATAGAATCATTTGGCAGTTTTGGGTTGCGCGTTTTGACATATAACCATTATTTTCGCTTTTTTGAAAACATTTTCTTTGCATTTTTCGTATTATTATTTTATTTTATTCACGGTGTCATCGAGTTACATCCTTCTCGGAATGGTGCCATACCAATTCCCTCTGCTGTCGCGTTAATTTCGCAACAATATTTCCTACATGGCTTTTGCGTGATTTACATATGAATGCGATTTGTTTGTTGTTTGGCGTTTGTTCGCAGCGTTAAATTCGCATAATGCCGGCATTTTCCATTTGACTTGCAGCTATTTCATTAGGTTTTTTCATGGGAAATCTATTTTTATGTTGGCATAAGGCTTAAATCTCTTAATCTGCACGCGAGATAGATAGACTATTTTAAAAAGAAAATTGAATTTTCACTACATTTACTAGATGCACTTACCCGACAAATGCCAAAAATCAACATAATACTCAGCAAAATCATCGACATCTGCGTACCAATTATGGCGAAATATGCAATTTGGACACCTGCAAATTGAAACAGAACGTACCGAAATGTAAATAGATTTAAATAATAATTACATTGCGCACACAAAGCAAATACTTAGTATCTATGTGTAGGCAGTTGAATTTAGTACAATAGTTGTACAATGTTTAAACATATTTGATGGAATGCTTCCGACAGAGTCAACTGGGATTGAAGCGTACCAGATACTACAATATATATGTGTATTTCAATCCTTCTCGGTATTTCAATGTGCATATGTATCTGGGGTATTTGCGTTTTATGTTCATTATGCGAATTCCGGTTTGCCAAAGGCAGTTAACATTAATTAGTGTTTTCTGGCTTCCAGCAGTTTTCAACAATAGTACGAGTATCTACAGCTGAGCAGAGAAAGCAAAAATCATTTCCCACAACTTACCATAATAGACATCCTGCAGTTCAGCAGATTTATGTATGTTGACATTGATGCGCCACGAGTAGATCAGCACAATAAGCAATGAAATATTCTGTAAATGTGAACAGAAATTAATTAATTCAACAGATTATGCAAGTAGGTAGACTTCAACAGCCAAATCTCGCTTAATTGCTTTAAAATTTACATAAATTACACTAGTCTGCAAATTTCAGAAAACTTAAATGTGCTTTCGAATGGAAACATTTTTGCTGTTTGAATTTTTGCAGATTTTTCATTGGATAAGTTCACTATTTATCTTGAGCTAGAAACAACCGATAGAATTACGCCTAACATCGAAACAAAGTTAATAAAATGTTTGAAAAATATGTTTTCAGCTTTTTAAAATCGGTGGAATAATTTGAAAGTTATAGCCCCGTGTTCTGGTTTTCGAATCCGAACAAGTTATACGGATTCGGTTTTGTTAAAGTGCTCCGTATTTCGTTTTGAGAAGAATTTCACGATTTTCAGAACTTGAGAATATGAATTTCATAGTGCCAAGTCGAAATGAATTCGAAGATTCGAAAATCTTCAAATATTGAAAAAATATTGATATTTGTAAATAAAAAGAAATTTACTTTAAAAACGAAATCTATGGATAGCTTTCAAGGTTATGGTTTAAAAAAAAAATAGTATTAAATTTCATCTTTATGATGTGTTTAAATTTTCGCTTCCTACTATTGTTGTTTAATGAATTTAATTTGAAAGTATGAATGAATAAGGAAGTTTTTCTCATGGGTCCCTAGTCATGACTTTCCAACCTGCAGTTGGAAGAGTTTGAACAAAGCGTGCCAATAGTTCCTTTCTTTGGACATTATTTCCCGGTGAAACCTTTCACCATGCTCGTCACTCATAAAAATCGAAGTGGGTATTCAAGAAATGGATCTAGAGAGACATATTTAAAACTGTTGAAAATTAAAGAAATGTAAGACACGACATAAAATGAAAAATAAAAGTAGTAGAGTTTACGCATGTTTGTAATATTCTTAAGAAAATTTTCCACAATTAGCTTTTATAGGTTGCCCCAACAGTAGTGCACAATTTAATTTTGAGAAATATAACGCATAGTTTTTGAGCGAGTAGTAATTTTGAGCGAGTAGTGAGTATTGCATTGTAAAGTAGACAAGTTCCAATTATGTATGGAATAAAATTTCCGGTAAATGGACCCCCTAGTTCCGGACACAGCCCCTTGCTATTTTCATGAAATTTTCAAAGACATTTTGACAAAAATGTGGCATTAGTCCACCGATAACGCGTTGGATCTCGGCCTTAAGCTCAGGAATTGTTTGTGGAAATGTTCGACATTTTTTTATCCATTTGGCAAATCACTAGTAGCCAAATCGTTAGCTATTCCAGTAGGACCCTTGTATAATTTTCAAATTTTTAAATCGATTTTCAAAAACTGAAAAGCAATTTTATAACCATTATTCTGACGTTATCTGATCCAATCATATTGGTTGTGTCTAACTTTAGATATGGCTAAAATAGTTGATCTATCTACTTTATACCGCCATAACATATCAAAATTCTTTAAGAAAAAATCTATAACATCGAATGCACTTTTTAGCTGTAGGCTAGTGTTGTTTGAGTACTACGTCGAACAACTCTTTCACAATTTTAATTTCTTAATTTTAAGCGTGTGTATTTCAACTCAATTAAGTCAAGGCATTTATATGCTTGACTGCGCCACGAGGTGTAAATAGCAGCAGCAGTGATCCCAAAACGAAGTTTAATTTTTGGAGCAAAGCAAACCTTGTTCCGGAACAAAGAAAATACGAATGAAAGCGAAACAAGTACGGAACACTAATTAATCTGTAAAAAAACATAAAAAAAAAGAAAATAAAAAGTAACGAGTGGAATAAGTGGAAAAGCGGTCTTCTAGCTTCCCCGGTTTTCCTTTATTGAGGCGGTTTTAGGCTGCGCAGTATGAGTATCTTGTTTTTGGCTAAATATCTGAAATTCTTTGCGATTGTTTAGATTTATTTGTGCAACTTTAAATATTTTATAAGCCGCTTTTATGCAAAGCACGTTGGGCAAGCAACAACAACAAGAACTACTAATTACAAACTGAAAAAGTTAACTTTACTATATTGCACTGTGGCACAGAAAATCGAGAAATTATATAAAATATTCACAGAAATAAAAAAAAGAAGGAAAGCTAATTCGAGACTCATATTATGGGAGACCAAAATACTTTTAGAAGAAATATGCAAAATTTGGTCATTCAAGATGAAAAATGTACTGGTTGAAGTTCTGAAGTTCTGGACTCAAAACTCAACTGACCAGTTTTTTTTTTTAATATATGTACCATATTTTTCTGATATGCTTGTGCAAGTTTCGGAGATATTCCGTCCGATAATCAGGCTTTTATTTAACTTAATCAGTAAGTTTGTTTGTACAATATGTTAGTTTGTTGAAAGGTTCGTTATGTACAAACTTTAGAATTCAATTTTGGTACACTATTACTAATCGGATTGAGCTAAAACGGGACATCCAAGTGATAAGCCAGTGCAATATTATATAACTTTCGATGTTTTTAAATCTGAAAGGTGGAGCCAATATGAAGGTAAAAATTTAAAATGAATTAATTAATGAAACGGTGCTTTGTACCAATCACTCTAAAATTATAATAATATAGCAGCAATATAGTGAATGATGGATTTCTATGGGGTTTCCATCAAAATTGGCCGGGGTACGCTCAAGAGCAATGGTCGTCGACAAATAAATGAAGAACAAATCGGAGAGAATTACAACTATTGTCCCTTGCGTTTCTTAGATAAGGCTATGAAAATTCATTCACATGAATACACAGCCATACAGTGTACATATTAATCAAATTATTTTTATATTTAAATTAAAGTCGTTTTTTATGCGTATTACAATTACTAAAGTTCTCCCAGTGGACGAAATTCGAAAGTTCGACAGACAAACGTAATGTTCTTCCAAAAAAAAAATAACAAAAAAAAAAAAAAATCAAGCGAATAGGTTGTGTTTAAGAAGGTTACAAAATATGTGAATGATTTGCGCTTGTCTCTGTATAAAAGAAATATGCAAATATTGATTATTGTTATTAGAAGTACAATATAAAATTTTGTTCCATAGTGCGCTGGTAAGCGCAACTTTAAAATGCTCATGGGTAGCTTGATACAAAACACTGACACTGAGAAGAATCTCATCCAAATTTTGAGGGTGAGAACATAAACACTGCCGACCTATACCTTGCTTGCCCTACTGTGATGAGCTTTTAGATGAGCTGACTTAACCAATGTGCTAAATGAATCTTAGTATTTTCCTAAGATTCAATCTTGCCAGTTGTTCCTTGGTAATAAAGTGATTTCATAGCATCTGCAGTCTGCTTCTAGCTACAACTTCATATTCCGCGAGTCTCCTCTTCATATTCACAGAATCTACATTTGGGTGAGTCTTGTATACCCAAAACATACAAATGCTTCTTTAGTCTACAGTGGCCTGTTAGCAGTCCTTTCTGTATTCTTAGTTGGTTCCTACCTGGTTGGAGCATAGTTTTCGATCTGGTCGGGTTGCAACTCCCTAGTAGTAACTTCGCTTATAGAATAGTGTTCCTTCGCTATATTTGTCTCTTTGCAGATTAATCCCATATACTGTCTCTCCCGATGTCACAAAAAAGCTCAGGCCCTATCATTACCGTTGCCGCTCCTTTTCTGGAAACCTTATCAGCCTACTCATTTGCTAGAATACTATTGCGATCCGGTAACCACAGCAGAGAAACTCTGTTGCGTGTGTCGAGTTCTTCCCATAAGCCCATTCTTAAGCACTAGTTTTAACCTTAACTTCTTGCCTCTCGTCTTCGTCTAGGTATGGAGACATTTTTGACAGATCTGAATATATTCTTTTCCCTACTTGACCATATAAACTTTTTGAAACTGAAAGGCTAAAGCTTATCGAGGTCATTTATCAGTTTTAAGTAATAAGCACAATATAAAACTTGTTTCTGTCAGTTGGCTATTATGATTAACTAAAATAAAACCATCAGTAAAATAAGTTTAAATGTACATATATATATATAATGTTCTTTAATTAAAAACTACCCTCTGTATACGATAGAATGCCTAATTGTTACAATAAGGGTATATGTACTGGTATATCCTACATAACTCCTGTTTCTCACTCCTGTTTATCGAAGTTGCTAATTGTTGTTTTGTGTTGCTATTGCTGTTGCTTTTGCTGTTGCTGTTTTTGTTGTTATTATTTTCCGTGTATAAACGTTTCATCTTCGTTTGGTTTGTCTTTTGGTCGAAAACGCAAATAAAAATCAGAGCACGATTCGGCCATTAACATAAATTAAAAGCCATAACGAGCGAGCTTAGCCCAAAATGTAATTGTAATTTACTAACTATACAAGTACAAATTTGAATGTGTGTACTGACTAGTTACGAGGTTTGCCTTGAATATTGTACGCCTTGGCAACTTTAAGTGTTGTTAGGTGCCAGTTGACATTTCGATTGGAAGTTTGACATTTTTTCGCATAAACGTACGCAAAACGCTTTGATGTCGTTTGTCACTCGGAAGTGGGTACATGCAAAACGAGCTGTTTTACGGCTTCGTCAGGCATCGAGCAACGTTGACCTTGCCATTTTTTTTTTATTGGGTGCCAAGTCAGAACTCTAAAGCGGATGTCTCATCACTTCAACTATCCTGGCTGAACCGATTGTGTACAAGAGAAGGTCTACATTGTCATGGTGGAAGATGGATTTTCTTAATTCTCCAAAAGAGTTCCAATTCTCCAAGAGTTCCATGCTGGTCTGACGAATGCACAAGGATATGCCCATCCTTAGTGGGCTTAGCTACTATGGTTTTCGCTGAATTAGCGTATTAGCGAATCGCGTTTAATTCGTATGTCTCATCGGAATTGGGTACATTGACTTTCTGCGAATATTTCATGTGGCGAAGTAGTTTGGGATGGTGGAAAAAATGCCATAATTGCGACCTTTTTGTTTAATTTGAACTAAATTTCCATTTCGTTGTTTTACCCGTAGTGGGCCTTGCACATGAGATGCATTTTACATTCATAAAATAATGAGGTGAAAATTCGTTAAAAATTCCCTCAGAATTCTTGTATTTTTTGATTCAGCGGTCTATCATAATATTTTTTGATAACTTCGCCGTTTTCCAACCGATTTTGCCAAGATGAAATGTTCTCTGAAAATCAATCTAAGATCGGATAAAAAATGAAAATGTTATGTTAGATAGAAGAAAAATACCATTCTAATTTAGTGCTAAATTCGTTGAACTATGAGGAAATGAGCCTTGACTTTAAACCTTTTACGCTTCGATCGGATCAAAAATAGTTAATTGAAGTTCTTTGTGACTTAATTGAAAAAACCATTGACTAAAAGTATGATATCAATACCTGGGATATTGGAATTTTTTGTTGTTGGAGAAAATTACACAAATGGTAGAAATGAAGGTAAATCGTCAAACATTTTTTGGAATTTCAAATTTCCTCAACTATTCCTCAGCCATTTTTTATTCAATTCGATACCAGTTAGACGTACAATTTAATCATATTTATAATGGTATATCGGGTTTGTCGTTAAGTCTGATCACTGGTTTAAATAGAATCATAAATCGGAAAACAAACAAATGTACCGGTATGTGGGCCCCAATGGAAATAAATGAGTGTTCGCGTTTAGTGCACTAAAATTAACCTTAAAAAAATTAAAGAGATATTTACTATCTATATTTTCGCTGTACAATAGTAAAGTATAGTACAATAATAGTGTCATCGAAATACTTGTAAAATTATTATCTATGTTTCATACTACAGAAATTCGATGCCTATTGTTATGGAAATATTGAATAAAAAACGGCAAATAAAAAGGGCAAACAACTTTAATTATAACTAAAGAAATGTTTCTATAAATTGTGGCACCTATCAACATTTAGGGTTGCCTAAGCGCACAATACTCAATGCAACTCTCGTATGCATGCATCTGTGTATATTTTGCGGCTGAAAAGCGTTTAAGAATAAAATCTATAGATCATTCTTTATCATTATTAACGCTGTTAAATAGTTTGCGCCTGCAGCAATAAAATAAATACAAAAGCAATTTCAACTTTTGGAGTTTACTATTTACTTTTTACTATTGTACTGCCTGAAATTTCTGCGTTTTCATTTTAATTATATTTTTAATTCATTTTTTTTTTTGTTTTTTGTTCTTTAATTTAATGCACTAAAATGTTGTAATTGCATAATTACAACAATTATGTGCGCGACAATTGCGTTCGCTTGTATTCCCACGTCTGTCGTTGGAATCCTGCCTACATCGTTCTGTCGTTCTGTGTACTCGGTGCTGCCCGCATTGTTGGGGGCGCAATTGTCAACACTTAATGCCATGGCACTTAATTTTCCATATTATTTTCGTTTTCGCTTATTTTCCTTGCATTTATTCCGTATTTGTCATTTTTATTTTTTTATTTTTATTGTACTCTCGTTGGCTGGTTTTCACTTTTAGTCATTGCGCGAATGCGCCCCGTGAAATACCCGGGAGTGCGTTTTCATTGTCGTCGTTGACGTTGGCAGCTCTGTTGTTGCATTAACATGCACCGCATTTACTATACATTATTGTACTCTACACGTATATATCCGCACATTAACAGAACTAACCGGCTTTGCTAGGATATTGAAGAAAGCTGCCGTTCAGATGTAGTTCCAAATCGACCTATTGGAGCACGAAGTAAGCATTAATAATTTGTAATGGGATTTTCAGCTGTTTGAGCTATATAAAAATATTTATTGCGATGTTTGAATGTAGTCCAAATATTTTGGGCAAAGCCAAACCATATTTATGCCATTTACATAATCGTATAGAGAACTAGAAGGGAACTAGCAAAGAGAACTTGTAGTTTCTTAAGACACAAGCAAGTAGCAAGCAAAACGGAACTACTAAACAGCTGATTTTGTTTACATGTCAAAATTTTCTTTGAACAAACTTGTTGAAATTTGGAAAATTTTACTAAATATTACGGTATTACTTCTCATATACTTCTCATACTGCGATCTCACAAAACTAATTGGCAACTCACCTCAAAAAGAAATACAATGTCTTGGAAGAGGCATTTAATTTGAAACAGCATATAGTGTTCTCTCTAATTTACTCTCTGAGAAGTATTACCCACGTAAAGCACAAAGGGAGCGACGCCTCGATATTATTCATAAATTACACGAGCTGCTCCTTCAACAACAACACGCCGATCCGAACACCTAGAGTATATCCGATCGAAGTCAAGATTCTGAGCTAGGGATGCACCTATACAAATATGTACTCTATACGTATCTATACTTTCTTCCAATACGTGAGTACTTTTAATATCGAATATCGAAAATATCGTTGCTCTAATTCATTACCGAAAAATATTCACCTGTACAAAAAGTTCTTTAGAGACGATGTAGTGAAACACACCTACGCACCCACATATCCGTATAGAAGATATCGGCTGAAGCTTGACTGTACGAATAAGGTCTAGTTCTCATATTTCTTATACTTCCTTACTCTGCAAAGAGGGGTGTCCCAATGCTGAATTTAACGTGTAATTATTTTTGCTGTGCATTCAAACCAATGTCCAACTATGTCATAAGCTAGTGCAACATTCATATGTAAGCCGATGACGTGCTGGTATATGCTAGCCCACCAAAACTAGCATCGCTAGATGTATAAATATGTACGGGTATATAAATAAGAGGATACATGAGTTTGAAAATTATAAAAAATCTAGTTGATTCTTGTCTAGAATATTCTCCCAAATCCCATCTCTGTCTGTCTATCTCACTTGCTCTCTCTTTTCCCTTTCTAAGGGCAACTTGTTTTAAATATTTATCACGGGCAAAAGCAAAAGGAATATTACAGCTGCACCAGGTTCTTTGCTTTATAGAGCTGAAATCGATGATTATAAGTAAGTTACAAAAAAATAAAGATAAAATATATTTGAGCCAAAATTCAATTCTGAAGTTTTAAAACATTTTATATTAGATATCTAAATAGTGTGTTGGAAAAACTGTGTTTTTGAGACTAAAGCGTTTTCAACGTTCCGATTTATAACTGGTATTTTACTCATCCTTTTATTGTTCTTATCTGTTCGTAGTCGTTTTTTTTTTTATGAAGAAGTGGCTAACGGTCATAAGAGTCTATAGGGAGATGACAAGGAAATCCTTTTCTCTCAAATTCGAACTTAATTGCAATTCTTAGGAGCCACAGAAATCTGTTTCGATTGGTTCGAAATCTCCAGTTTTATTTTATAAGGAGGTTTTGGTAAATACTCCTCTTTGGTGAATACACTTCTAGCGAATATTTGAAAGAAGAAGAGCTACAGATTTGATATTGGAAAAATTAACAACACGAATTATGTCTTACGTGGCGTTTGAACATGACACAGAATCGGATACGATTCTAAGATGCTTCCGTTGTAATTTTCCTGCTTCAATTGTGAAAAATAATCCGGCAATTGGCATTTGAACGTATTGTACTTACTTTTTTACTATATACATATGTGTAAAGAAACAGGTGAAATTTGACAGTCACAGATAATCGTACAAGACTTGCACACAATTGAGTTGTCATATTGGTTGATAAATTTGTCGGACAAAAAATTAAAAAAATTATGGTTTTATACTATTAACAATACAATTCCAGATATATAATTATTTTACGTCGAACTTAATATCATTTATACTTTTCTAATTTGTTCATCAAAAATAAAAATAGAGTTTCGAATAAATAATTTGGAATTCATTTTTGAGTGCTGACAACCCTTTGGTTGCTTATGCGATGTTTCCACTGACAAGCGTTTTGTTATCGTGTTCACGATTTATCGAAAAAAGTTTAATTTTGTTTCCATTGCATTTCGCGTCCACGTCCAAACAGCTGATTGTGCTTGTTTTTAGTACGAAGAGTTTTAGTTTTAATTTAAATTAAAAAAAAAAATGGATTTAGGTGACGCTATTTTGCTGACTGCCATTGAAAATGAGCGTAACAATGTATTGCGCATAATGGATATTGCATGAAGATATGAAGAGGATAATGTACGAAACGCCTGGACTTTGATAAGTTGTAAACAATACAGTTTGTATTCAGAAGATATTTTTTATATAATATATTTAATAGAAACGCTCCGGGGCCTGTTTTGAGAGACAGACGTGCCACTAAATTCGGGCGCTTGGTTCAAAGAAAACTTCCGAGTTGAAAGGCGCACTTTTCAAATGTTGGTACGGCGGCTACCTGGAGTGACGAAGGAAGACACGCCGTTTCGGGTAGCTATCCCTTTAGAAAGGCGGATCGCCGTCGCCCTTTACACGCTTGGCTCATCAGCGGAATATTGCACAATTGGAGTGCTGTTTGGAATTTTAAAATCGATGGTGTGCAAAATATTGCACGAATTCTGCAATGAAGTCATCGCCCAAACGGCTTCTCAATTTTTGCCACCAGATTTCATAACAGATGAGAAAGTAAAAGAGTGTGTTATGGCAACGAAAATTTTGGATTTGGATTGGATTTTTGTTATTTTTTAAGGCCTAGACAACAATATATCGAAGACATCAAACATAATTGCCTGTTGTAGTATACTTCATAATTTTCTCTGTTTTCATTGAGAGTAGTATGAATGAAAAGTGGGAAAAAGATGCAGTGGAAGAAAGGCAGCGGCCCGAACACATTACTTCGCTTGGAAATCATGACGAGCAAGCTCAAGCCATTCGAGACGCATTAAGTTCGTATTTTGTAAATAGATAAAAAACAATTTATACAATATATTTAATATTAAACTGTATTTCATATTTAACATAATTTAATTACATTGCTCACAGTCTTGATAATCACATTTGTTTTAACACTAAATTATTTCAATTATTTTACCATAAAACTAAAAAAAAATTAAGTGTCGTTACTTCTCTTTTCAAAATGGCCTAACAATTTTTCGTGGAAAGATTTGCTGAGGATGCAGCCATGGAATTCATAATTTCCAATTTATTTTTTCAATGTCAATTAGTTTGCTTCGACTGTGCCAGAATTAAGAAGTGAAGACATATCTGAAAAGGATATACATGTATATATATAAATATACAGGCACATATGTTATCAATTTGGCAGTTGTGTTACCAATATTATCGACCATCATCCTCTTGATGGTCGCCAATACTCATATTGAATTTATTTTGTCGAAGTACTCCCAAGTAAAAGGCCAAATTTTTTTCAGCTGTTTTCACAGATATGTGCGCTGTGCGATTACCCTTAATATATATGAGAGACTTGGAATCGACTAAATAATCGTTATCATAAGAAAAATGGAGTTATCGGATGACCTAAATGATCGAAATCATAAGAAAAAATCGCGTCCAAAATGGACGCAACTTTTTACCATACCTAACTGCCTATGTCTTTTGCATAGGTTTGGACGCGCGTACATGGATTCATTTTTGGACGTGGACACGACCGTAGTGGAAAGAGACTATAAGTCAGTAATTGTAATTGATTCGTATTGGATTCGGACAAAGGAGTCCGAAAAATGTAATCTCTCGAAGTTATGCGAAACCGATTGTAAATGTCACTTCCGTCTATGCCAAGTTTAGCTTGCAAACATACAAAATTTCATTTCGATATACATAGGTATGTACATAAATATAAATAGTTATATATATACTCACAATTGTGTAAATTGCGCTGGCTATGGCCAAATTTTTCGCATGCAACATACGACAGCAGCTCGTTCCCGTTAGCGGTCCATACGGATACAATATGACGGACTTCATTTTAAACTCCGGCCCGGTCTCGTTGTGATGACAACTTTGATGACGATAGGACCACTTTTTATATGCTTTTATTTCATAGAACGACAACAACAACAACAACAGGCGTAATAATTGTTGTTGTTGCTGTGCTCGTTGACATTTTTATTTTGGAATTGTTCCAATAGAGTTCTCTGGTTTTTCTATAATGTATGAGTAACGTAGTTTATTAAAATCCAACTCTCCGTTCGTGTCTGTATCTCTGTTATTACAATTTTTGCTCTCACTTTATTTGATTATCGTAAAATTGTTCGCATTTTTGGTCTTACTTTTTTTTTTAAAAATTGGTTGTAATTGTAGCTGAATGTACTGAAAATATAAAAATTAAAAAATACCACAATTGTATTACCAGAAACATGTATAAAATTTTATTCGTTATATTAGTAATTTAAAAATTCTATTTTTAAAAAATGGTTTTCAATATAAGTCAATTTGTCAGTTTCCAATTTCCATTTCTATTAAGAGGTGGCAAAAAGGGTTTGCCGCTGATGTGAAGTGCAAATTGCTGACAGGCTGCCAATCTGTTAAAAATGCGCGGCACGTTTATTTGTTGCTTGAGTATTGAGTTTGAGTTTGTTTGCCGTCAAAATATTCATTGCTGCAATAGCTCAATACAAAAAAGCACGTAGCCATGCTGCCTGCCTGCGTATATTGTACCTTCCATAATTTCAGCAGTATTAATAGGAAAATGATTTTTTTTTTAGTAATACTCAAAACGTATCCTATTTTGAGTACAGTCTTTAAGCAATGGCTGCTAACTAGATTAACAACAGTTTATTGACCGAGTTATCTAATTATCTGGTTTGTTCAAAGACGAAAAGTCATTTATCAGCCAGATAAAGTGAATTACAAAGATATAACTCGGTTAAGAAAACGACAATGAGAATTGTTCGAAACGATATATATAACACAAAGAACAGTACATAAAAAGACCAGAATATGGCAACAGTCACTGTTCATAAACGGAATATGTTCAGGAAGTGACTTGAAGAATCATCTTAGGTAGATCGCATATATTCAAACCAAATTTTGTTCATGGGCTATTCACGCAATCATACATGGTGGGGCTCATTTCTGGCATTATGGCTATATAAATATGCAAAATTTACTGATGACATAGTACTATTGAAACAATTGAATGAATTATACAGATTTCAAGGCTGTTTAGTTTAACCTTTTGACGACCACTTTCACAGCGATGATGCTTTTACATTCGAATTTTCCTGGAAAAACTATTGAATCGATGTTCCTCAACAAGGCATTATTCAATATTGAATGAATGTGGCTGTCAGAAAGTACATAATTTTCAAGGGCAAATTCATTCTTTTGCCTTGTAGAATTGCCAAATTCGAAAAAACTATATTTTTATATGGGGACTACCCCAAAAAGTAGTAAACAAAACCCATTGGCATACGTGATGCTAAATCAAATTTTAAGTTGATATTGACTGCAATAAAAATTTATTGTATATAAAAAGTCGTAAGTTAAAGGGTGGTTTGTATGGGGCTACCCCAAAACAAAGGTGAGATCATATATACCCGTATATATGAAGATTCCGTCTGCAAGAAGCGATTATATAAATTTTTCAGTTGATATTAAAAGAAATTCCTTATAAAATGCTAAAATATGGGGGTTGGTTTATATAGGAACTACTCAAAAAAGTGGTGGGATAACATCCATTGATAAATATGTGAAGTGTCCGTCATTTTAATTTTTAAGTCGATATTGATTGCAATAAAAAATGTTTAATTGAAAAACTTAAATGTGAACCGTTTTATGGGGTCTATTTTAAAAGTTTATCCCCAAAAAGTGGGCAACAATATACAGACGGACAGACAGTCAGACGGATATAGCTATGTCGACCCCTATTGTCATCAATATCAAGAATATATATAATTTATGAGGTCTACAATGCCCCCTTTAATGTGTTGCAAACTTTCAGACAAACTGATTGTACCATTACACACTATGTTGTGAATGGTATTAAAAACAATGGGGGGTCCCCTCTAAACATACTTGCTACGCCACTGAGCATTCATTCATTGAAAATCCTGTATCTATAAATATTTATTTTTATTCACACATACATTTTTGTGCTATCGTAACAAACCCAATTTCAATTTTTGATTGAGCAGTTCTGATTTTCGACTTTGTGAGAATCAGCGGAAATTTAATTTGGTAGAGTTTTTGCATTTACAGCAGAACGGGTTTTATATATTTTATTTATTAAATGTTTTTAATACATTCTGTATCCTTTATATGAGTGTGTACATAGTGTGTATCCTTCATACATAGTGTGAAAAAAGAATTATCAGTTCGTCTGAAAGTTTGTAACGCATTTTGCATAAACCAATGACTTCACATAGCGGTGGTCCATTTTAGGAATAATGCGTTCACCAAATGTATCCTTCAGTAAGTCGCTGTATGACATGTGGAGCCACCCTGTTGGGAAAAATAAGTCTTGAATAAACATCCCATTCGATTGAAGAACGAGATAAACGCTTATCATGACTCTATAGCGCTCGCCGTTGACGGTAACGTTTTCACCGGCCTCATTTTTCAATAAGTCCACCATCCCATAAAGCGCGTCAATCAGTGATTTTTTGTGGTTGTAACGAAGGCTCAAGTAACGGGGGCTCGATGATTTTCTTCTTTCCAAATGTGGCAATTTGCCTTATTGACATGCCCATTGGGACAAAAATTAGCTTCACTACTCAAGAGAATATTACCATAAAACAGTGGACTACCTTCCATTTGATTTTTACACCTTTGACCGAACGTACTGCGCACCAGCTGGACACTATACGGTCGAAGGTCGCCATGTTTAAGAAACATTTCCCATAAAGTGGATGCACACAATGGGGATCGAATCATTTGGGTTCTCCTCAGTACTACGCTCTACAGCAGCAATGGTTTCTTCGGTGCGCACTGTATAACGTGTTTGCGGATGCGTATTATCATTTAGAGTATACGTGGTGCGTAAACAATCCATGATTAATCGAATTAGTCGCTCGGATGGACGATTATGTCGACTGTAACCTTCCCACATTTTGCAATAGTTGTTCTGTCTTTAGTCTATTCAAAATAAAATGGCAAACCAAATTAAGCACAAATTACAATAGCGTTGCCAGATCTGCCGAATTTATGACAGTTTAAAATCTGGTGGAAAATGGAACCTCTAAAATACAACATGTATTTATGGTCATATTTTTAAACAACACAATGCAACAACAATAATTTAAACAGATACTTCAAATAAATTATATATTAAACGCTATGTAAATATCAAATAATTACGCGTATCATCGATGATTTTGCACGACTCCGAATAATGGATTCATGTTGTTTTGTGGTACACCAATAAAATTTTCTGACAAAATTAAAGACACAAAATTTCTTGTCTAAGCTCAGTATATCCCAGCTACAAAAAAGTGTTTTTTGTTACAAATTGCTGACGTAATGTACTATACCACATAGTACTCTTCATAGACTCAATATGCAGAATGAAAAGCGTTGAAAAAGAAGTAAACAAAAGAAAGCAGAATGCAAATTGTTGCCTACAATTTTGTGAAGAGCCCTTTCACATAACTCTTAGCTCTTAGCGTGTGCTGTATGCGAGGGCAGCTCAAATAAGTGCTCACAAATAGAAATGCGGAATGCTTGAAAAAATCAATTGGTCTGATAATGGAAGTTCGGACATTAAAAGTACATGAGAGTGTTTGGGTTGAAATTGTTTTAGCAGTGCATTAAGTGTTAGAAACGAACTTGTTGATCTACTCTCGTTCCATTTGATTTTTGTTGATGTTTCCATGTTGTTCTTTTGCTTCGATTTGTTCGATTTGATTTTGTTGTTTTTATTATTATTTTTGTGTTTTTTTTTAGTTTTTATATTAAAATTTTTGTAAATTTTTCATTTCAAATTATGCAACATTCATCTCAATTTGCTGGCAGGCAGCAGTCAGCAGTCAGCAATCGAAATTGAACGTCGACGCGAATACCCGAATACGTTTCACGGAAAAAATTTTGTATTTTTTGGCATTTTGAATGATGTGCCAATTTGATTGACTGCACATGTATAACTCACTACATATACTTGTATAATACTAGGTATATACATATGATGTTTTTTTTTCTTTTTTTTTTAAAGGTGTAGAACTTTGAATGGAATTAAAATGCTGGCGCATTCTGAAAGTCCAATTTATGGACGACTTTTTATTTAGAGTATACGCGGTGCTAAAACGATCTATGGTTAATCGAATTAGTCGTTCGGATGCAATCGTTGTTGCACTTTGGCTAAAAGTGGCTGTTATCTAGAGGACCACAGTTCGCCTTACCGGTGGACAAAAAATAATTCCTTCTTTTTAAGTAAGTACATAGCGGATGGAGAGAATTGCGTAAGAACATTAGAAAATAAAGAGAAGCGAGAAACAACGCAGAGTGAATTTTTCCAAATAAACAAACAATACAAAAACAGCAACAAATTTGATGCAATGGACCGGGCAATATTAAACGCAGTGGGATAAACTAATGAATTCAGAAATGCAACTGATAAATAACGCTGGTAAGGGAAGCGTCCCAGTAGCAATGGAGAAGACTGATTATGACAGAATATGCTAAATATACTAGGTGACTACATATTGACTACATATTGACTACATATTGACTACATATAGAGTTTTAAGAAAGGACCCATGCTATTGACAAAATGAGTAACTTGATAAGTTATTCAAAGTGGACGCAATATTGAAACTTGAGAGGTCCGGACTGATGAACACAACAACCGTCTTGCCAAGTATTTATGGACTACCGAAAATACACAAAAAGGGTACTTCATTAAGATCTATCTGCTCCTGCAACAACTCACCCTCCTACAACATAAGCAAATATTTGACAAAAATTTTAAATAGCGTCACCTTGGAATCAACATATAAAAACACATATATTTGCAATGATAAGAAACTTATATCATTATCAGTGGATTTGGCAATTGCAATAATGAGCAAGAAATGGGATAAAATAGAAGAGTATGCAAAAATTCAAAAACCACAATTTTTTTAAATTGTAAAATTTCTTATTAACGACAATGGATATACTATTAGATAAAATGTATTCATAATTAAAAGGAATCTCCAGTTTCATAGATCATTGCTGATTTAGTAATAGAAGAATAACTACGAAATTAGAACAAATGGAAAATAAACCACGGCTAGTCACGAAATATGTTGGCGATATGTTTGCAATAGTCAAAAATGATGGAATTGCAATAATGCAGAAAAACTTAAATACGCAACAGAAATACAATTTACGGTTAAAATAGAAGAAAATTGACAACATCTAAATCATGATACATTAATCTGCAGGCATGGCAATCAAATCAAGCTTGACTGGTACAGAAAAGGAATGACATCAGGAATAATATTAAATTTTTAAACGAAACATCCTTTTATACTGCAGCCAACTTCATTAGAAGCCTTTTTTATTATAGTGATCAGGTGTTTTACCCCAAAAAACAAGCAGATCATATTAAAAATCGTACCAAAAACTTGGTCCAAAAAACCGCGTTATCAGCGCTCTGTGCCTATCACGAGGACCTTCCATTGACGTATTACAAAGACAGCCTTACTAATAAACTATTTAAAGTCGACTTTATCTCAAAAAGTCGACACCAAGTTATTTTTCGAAATAATAAACATTAACTATTGACTCTTTCGAAAAAGTCAATAATAAATTAAGCTGCTGCTAAAATTTAGAAACCGAAAATGTACTAAATTTTACCTTTTAATTGATTTAAATGACAAAAAAATATTGAAAAACTGAACGCTATAGAACGATAAAAACGCTTTAAATATCTAATTTTACTTAAAAAATTAAAATACTTTTTTATTTTGTTCACTCTTTTTTCATATTAATTTTGTTTTCTCCGATGTGTTTGCCTTGTCGTCAATTTTTTTATGTTCTTCTTCTTGATATTTTACAATTCATTTAAAAAAATTGGTTTTCACAAAGATTTTTGTATATTCACAATGAAAATCCCATTCTTTTTAGCTGCAGCTCTAAAATGTTTATTGGTACGCAATGAGTTTAGTGTCGGCTCTGAAGTGGTAGCTGCTACTACCAAAAGTCGACTTGAGAGACAATAATCGGTTCATGCTAAAGATGCTTCACATCATCAACACAACGACAAATAAATGCCTGAATTATAAAACAGACACAGATAATTGTGCCGACATATACCCCAACCTATTTAAAAAAAAATAATATGCACAACTGAGATCAGTTGCTAATTCCGCAGCAATGAAAAAGGATGCGGTTTCGTCTTTTGGCTGTGAAAAATTAACATATTGTGAGTTTTGTTCGTGTTTGACATGGTTAATGAAATAGTTGTTTTATTTGTTAAGATAGTTTAGTAAAATTGTTTATGTGAAAGATCACCCTGAAGAATTTAATTTTACTTAAAAAATTAAAATACTTTTTTATTTTGTTCACCCATTTTTCATATTAATTTTGTTTTCTCCGATGTGTTTGCCTTGTCGTAAATTTTTTTATGTTCTTCTTCTTGATATTTTACAATTCATTTAAAAAAATTGGTTTTCACAAAGATTTTTGTATATTCACAATGAAAATCCCATTCTTTTTAGCTGCAGCTCTAAAATGTTTATTGGTACGCAATGAGTTTAGTGTCGGCTCTGAAGTGGTAGCTGCTACTACCAAAAGTCGACTTGAGAGACAATAATCGGTTCATGCTAAAGATGCTTCACATCATCAACACAACGACAAATAAATGCCTGAATTATAAAACAGACACAGATAATTGTGCCGACATATACCCCAACCTATTTAAAAAAAAATAATATGCACAACTGAGATCAGTTGCTAATTCCGCAGCAATGAAAAAGGATGCGGTTTCGTCTTTTGGCTGTGAAAAATTAACATATTGTGAGTTTTGTTCGTGTTTGACATGGTTAATGAAATAGTTGTTTTATTTGTTAAGATAGTTTAGTAAAATTGTTTATGTGACAGATCACCCTGAAGAAGACTCTAGAGGAGATTCGAAGTGTATTGGTGGAAACATGAAACAGTGTTTTAATGTTGGACCTCCAGCCTTCTTGAACTTCGTATATATTGAATAAAAATATCGCTAGAAACAAATAAATTGAAATGGAACCTCTAAAAAGAACGCCTTTATGTTATATCTGTAAGTATATATTTGGCTGCAGCTGCTGCTGCCAAACAAAAATCAATCATACGCCAAGTATGTCAGTCAACCTGCCGGAGCGCGTAAAACTTAATGCGCTTGTGCCCATATGTACGTCGAAATACCCAAGAGCGTTTTATTGATTTTCGGCGCATGTCAATATAAATGCGTGTATCGCACTTATTAAATGTTTAAGCGGAGAAATATGTTATTGAAATTGTACCAGAAAGTACCTACGAGTATTACAGCTGCCGTCGCTTTAATATGCATTAACACACACGCCAATGCAGTTACTTTTACGTATACAATATATGTATATATATATATATATATATATATATATATATATATATATATATATATATATATATATATATATATATATATATATATATATGTATATTTTGTAATATTTTAACTTACTACACCCAAGTGGACACTTACTGGCTTACTTACATCTGTGCAATGCATTTTTATTTTTATGCAGCACTACGTTGCGCCATATACGCCGTACACTTGTAGCTATGTTATGTATCCGGCGAATAATGGCTGCCACATGTCAGCAGTCAAATTCATAAAGGCGACACGACAACGACTCAGTAGAAACTATCTTCATGCGCGCACATCCTGCATCCTGAAATGATGTCAATGACGAGGCAACTAAGCGTACAAAAAACTATACCAAGGGACGAGATAGTAAGTTAAACAGAGACATATCTCTCCAAATGCGATGAATTTCGTATTGACTCTTTTTTAATAATCAAAATTATGAAACTGGCAAAAAGCTACTCGTAAAACAATAATATTTCTTATGTACTTTATAGCACCCACATATACAAGTATAACATAATAGTACTAGTAGCATTAGAACTCAGCATTTTATGCTTTCTATGGCCATTATTTCAGCCATTTGCTAACAACTTATTGTTACAATCGTCAATAAAGACACAAACTTTGTGAGTTTCAGCTACTCCTAAAAGTGAATGGGACATGCCCATTTATAAGAACCCACCGTATCAAATTTCAGATTGATATTGATTGTTAAAAACATTTCATGTCTGTTTTTCTTTTATCAAATAAAAAACCTCTTCACAGGGCAAAAACACAGTGACGAAAGCCTATTTTCAGCTCACAAAACACAAAGACGAAACTTTTATATTTTTCATTTGTATGGTTGAAATTGATGAAATTAATATGTAATTGAGCGTTCGTTATGTCGCTAAATTTGTTATGGCATAAAATAATGTTTTTGTTTTCTTGAACACCAATTTGTTTCTCTACTTAAGCATCTTAAGCTGTAAAGTAGAAATAGTTTTCGTATCATAACTCTAATTATTCAAATGTATTAAATAACGTCGGGACGGCGCGTACGCCAATCCCGGCTACCAAAAATTGTGTGAAAGAGTTATTCACATTAGGAATAATCGCGGAGGTCAACTGGGCCAAAGTGCAATAGCCAAGTCTCACTCCGGAGGAACCGCCTTCGGGATCACGATTAACCTCTTCACCAGGTAAGTATGCTTCTCCACAAATATGAAGCACTACTTCCAGACATTTAATCATAAACCGATTGCGAATTATAATCTCTACAATTAAAACCAATTACAAGAACAGACAAAAATGCAAAAATGTGAATAGAAATGCATTGTTTGTGTATGCATTTTTCTAAATGGAGTGCCCAAATTTTGTTCTTACAAAAATGCAGTAATATGCTGGAAACATGAAAACTTAAGTTCCGATTGACAGTTTCATTTCGAAGCTTAAACCTCATTGAAGTCATGTATGTATGGACCCATCTGACGTCTCGGACGTTTATTAAATGATGCGTTGGACTAAAACTACTAAGTAGGCAGCAAAGTAGAAATAGTTTTCGTATCATAACTCTAATTATTCAAATGTATTAAATAACGTCGGGACGGCGCGTACGCCAATCCCGGCTACCAAAAATTGTGTGAAAGAGTTATTCACATTAGGAATAATCGCGGAGGTCAACTGGGCCAAAGTGCAATAGCCAAGTCTCACTCCGGAGGAACCGCCTTCGGGATCACGATTAACCTCTTCACCAGGTAAGTATGCTTCTCCACAAATATGAAGCACTACTTCCAGACATTTAATCATAAACCGATTGCGAATTATAATCTCTACAATTAAAACCAATTACAAGAACAGACAAAAATGCAAAAATGTGAATAGAAATGCATTGTTTGTGTATGCATTTTTCTAAATGGAGTGCCCAAATTTTGTTCTTACAAAAATGCAGTAATATGCTGGAAACATGAAAACTTAAGTTCAGATTGACAGTTTCATTTCGAAGCTTAAACCTCATTGAAGTCATGTATGTATGGATCCATCTGACGTCTCGGACGTTTATTAAATGATGCGTTGGACTAAAACTACTAAGTAGGCAGCAAAGTAGAAATAGTTTTCGTATCATAACTCTAATTATTCAAATGTATTAAATAACGTCGGGACGGCGCGTACGCCAATCCCGGCTACCAAAAATTGTGTGAACGAGTTATTCACATTAGGAATAATCGCGGAGGTCAACTGGGCCAAAGTGCAATAGCCAAGTCTCACTCCGGAGGAACCGCCTTCGGGATCACGATTAACCTCTTCACCAGGTAAGTATGCTTCTCCACAAATATGAAGCACTACTTCCAGACATTTAATCATAAACCGATTGCGAATTATAATCTCTACAATTAAAACCAATTACAAGAACAGACAAAAATGGAAAAATGTGAATAGAAATGCATTGTTAATGTATGCATTTTTCTAAATGGAGTGCCCAAATTTTGTTCTTACAAAAATGCAGTAATATGCTGGAAACATGAAAACTTAAGTTCAGATTGACAGTTTCATTTCGAAGCTTAAACCTCATTGAAGTCATGTATGTATGGACCCATCTGACGTCTCGGACGTTTATTAAATGATGCGTTGGACTAAAACTACTAAGTAGGTAGCAAAGTAGAAATAGTTTTCGTATCATAACTCTAATTATTCAAATGTATTAAATAACGTCGGGACGGCGCGTACGCCAATCCCGGCTACCAAAAATTGTGTGAAAGAGTTATTCACATTAGGAATAATCGCGGAGGTCAACTGGGCCAAAGTGCAATAGCCAAGTCTCACTCCGGAGGAACCGCCTTCGGGATCACGATTAACCTCTTCAAAAACTATACCAAGGGACGAGATAGTAAGTTAAACAGAGACATATCTCTCCAAATGCGATGAATTTCGTATTGACTCTTTTTTAATAATCAAAATTATGAAACTGGCAAAAAGCTACTCGTAAAACAATAATATTTCTTATGTACTTTATAGCACCCACATATACAAGTATAACATAATAGTACTAGTAGCATTAGAACTCAGCATTTTATGCTTTCTATGGCCATTATTTCAGCCATTTGCTAACAACTTATTGTTACAATCGTCAATAAAGACACAAACTTTGTGAGTTTCAGCTACTCCTAAAAGTGAATGGGACATGCCCATTTATAAGAACCCACCGTATCAAATTTCAGATTGATATTGATTGTTAAAAACATTTCATGTCTGTTTTTCTTTTATCAAATAAAAAACCTCTTCACAGGGCAAAAACACAGTGACGAAAGCCTATTTTCAGCTCACAAAACACAAAGACGAAACTTTTATATTTTTCATTTGTATGGTTGAAATTGATGGTAATATGTAATTGAGCGTTCGTTATGTCGCTAAATTTGTTATGGCATAAAATAATGTTTTTGTTTTCTTGAACACCAATTTGTTTCTCTACTTAAGCATCTTAAGCTGTAAAGTAGAAATAGTTTTCGTATCATAACTCTAATTATTCAAATGTATTAAATAACGTCGGGACGGCGCGTACGCCAATCCCGGCTACCAAAAATTGTGTGAAAGAGTTATTCACATTAGGAATAATCACGGAGGTCAACTGGGCCAAAGTGCAATAGCCAAGTCTCACTCCGGAGGAACCGCCTTCGGGATCACGATTAACCTCTTCACCAGGTAAGTATGCTTCTCCACAAATATGAAGCACTACTTCCAGACATTTAATCATAAACCGATTGCGAATTATAATCTCTACAATTAAAACCAATTACAAGAACAGACAAAAATGCAAAAATGTGAATAGAAATGCATTGTTTGTGTATGCATTTTTCTAAATGGAGTGCCCAAATTTTGTTCTTACAAAAATGCAGTAATATGCTGGAAACATGAAAACTTAAGTTCAGATTGACAGTTTCATTTCGAAGCTTAAACCTCATTGAAGTCATGTATGTATGGACCCATCTGACGTCTCGGACGTTTATTAAATGATGCGTTGGACTAAAACTACTAAGTAGGCAGCAAAGTAGAAATAGTTTTCGTATCATAACTCTAATTATTCAAATGTATTAAATAACGTCGGGACGGCGCGTACGCCAATCCCGGCTACCAAAAATTGTGTGAACGAGTTATTCACATTAGGAATAATCGCGGAGGTCAACTGGGCCAAAGTGCAATAGCCAAGTCTCACTCCGGAGGAACCGCCTTCGGGATCACGATTAACCTCTTCACCAGGTAAGTATGCTTCTCCACAAATATGAAGCACTACTTCCAGACATTTAATCATAAACCGATTGCGAATTATAATCTCTACAATTAAAACCAATTACAAGAACAGACAAAAATGGAAAAATGTGAATAGAAATGCATTGTTAATGTATGCATTTTTCTAAATGGAGTGCCCAAATTTTGTTCTTACAAAAATGCAGTAATATGCTGGAAACATGAAAACTTAAGTTCAGATTGACAGTTTCATTTCGAAGCTTAAACCTCATTGAAGTCATGTATGTATGGACCCATCTGACGTCTCGGACGTTTATTAAATGATGCGTTGGACTAAAACTACTAAGTAGGTAGCAAAGTAGAAATAGTTTTCGTATCATAACTCTAATTATTCAAATGTATTAAATAACGTCGGGACGGCGCGTACGCCAATCCCGGCTACCAAAAATTGTGTGAAAGAGTTATTCACATTAGGAATAATCGCGGAGGTCAACTGGGCCAAAGTGCAATAGCCAAGTCTCACTCCGGAGGAACCGCCTTCGGGATCACGATTAACCTCTTCACCAGGTAAGTATGCTTCTCCACAAATATGAAGCACTACTTCCAGACATTTAATCATAAACCGATTGCGAATTATAATCTCTACAATTAAAACCAATTACAAGAACAGACAAAAATGGAAAAATGTGAATAGAAATGCATTGTTTGTGTATGCATTTTTCTAAATGGAGTGCCCAAATTTTGTTCTTACAAAAATGCAGTAATATGCTGGAAACATGAAAACTTAAGTTCAGATTGACAGTTTCATTTCGAAGCTTAAACCTCATTGAAGTCATGTATGTATGGACCCATCTGACGTCTCGGACGTTTATTAAATGATGCGTTGGACTAAAACTACTAAGTAGGCAGCAAAGTAGAAATAGTTTTCGTATCATAACTCTAATTATTCAAATGTATTAAATAACGTCGGGACGGCGCGTACGCCAATCCCGGCTACCAAAAATTGTGTGAACGAGTTATTCACATTAGGAATAATCGCGGAGGTCAACTGGGCCAAAGTGCAATAGCCAAGTCTCACTCCGGAGGAACCGCCTTCGGGATCACGATTAACCTCTTCACCAGGTAAGTATGCTTCTCCACAAATATGAAGCACTACTTCCAGACATTTAATCATAAACCGATTGCGAATTATAATCTCTACAATTAAAACCAATTACAAGAACAGACAAAAATGCAAAAATGTGAATAGAAATGCATTGTTTGTGTATGCATTTTTCTAAATGGAGTGCCCAAATTTTGTTCTTACAAAAATGCAGTAATATGCTGGAAACATGAAAACTTAAGTTCAGATTGACAGTTTCATTTCGAAGCTTAAACCTCATTGAAGTCATGTATGTATGGACCCATCTGACGTCTCGGACGTTTATTAAATGATGCGTTGGACTAAAACTACTAAGTAGGCAGCAAAGTAGAAATAGTTTTCGTATCATAACTCTAATTATTCAAATGTATTAAATAACGTCGGGACGGCGCGTACGCCAATCCCGGCTACCAAAAATTGTGTGAACGAGTTATTCACATTAGGAATAATCGCGGAGGTCAACTGGGCCAAAGTGCAATAGCCAAGTCTCACTCCGGAGGAACCGCCTTCGGGATCACGATTAACCTCTTCACCAGGTAAGTATGCTTCTCCACAAATATGAAGCACTACTTCCAGACATTTAATCATAAACCGATTGCGAATTATAATCTCTACAATTAAAACCAATTACAAGAACAGACAAAAATGCAAAAATGTGAATAGAAATGCATTGTTTGTGTATGCATTTTTCTAAATGGAGTGCCCAAATTTTGTTCTTACAAAAATGCAGTAATATGCTGGAAACATGAAAACTTAAGTTCAGATTGACAGTTTCATTTCGAAGCTTAAACCTCATTGAAGTCATGTATGTATGGACCCATCTGACGTCTCGGACGTTTATTAAATGATGCGTTGGACTAAAACTACTAAGTAGGCAGCAAAGTAGAAATAGTTTTCGTATCATAACTCTAAATATTCAAATGTATTAAATAACGTCGGGACGGCGCGTACGCCAATCCCGGCTACCAAAAATTGTGTGAACGAGTTATTCACATTAGGAATAATCGCGGAGGTCAACTGGGCCAAAGTGCAATAGCCAAGTCTCACTCCGGAGGAACCGCCTTCGGGATCACGATTAACCTCTTCACCAGGTAAGTATGCTTCTCCACAAATATGAAGCACTACTTCCAGACATTTAATCATAAACCGATTGCGAATTATAATCTCTACAATTAAAACCAATTACAAGAACAGACAAAAATGCAAAAATGTGAATAGAAATGCATTGTTTGTGTATGCATTTTTCTAAATGGAGTGCCCAAATTTTGTTCTTACAAAAATGCAGTAATATGCTGGAAACATGAAAACTTAAGTTCAGATTGACAGTTTCATTTCGAAGCTTAAACCTCATTGAAGTCATGTATGTATGGACCCATCTGACGTCTCGGACGTTTATTAAATGATGCGTTGGACTAAAAGTACTAAGTAGGCAGCAAAGTAGAAATAGTTTTCGTATCATAACTCTAAATATTCAAATGTATTAAATAACGTCGGGACGGCGCGTACGCCAATCCCGGCTACCAAAAATTGTGTGAACGAGTTATTCACATTAGGAATAATCGCGGAGGTCAACTGGGCCAAAGTGCAATAGCCAAGTCTCACTCCGGAGGAACCGCCTTCGGGATCACGATTAACCTCTTCACCAGGTAAGTATGCTTCTCCACAAATATGAAGCACTACTTCCAGACATTTAATCATAAACCGATTGCGAATTATAATCTCTACAATTAAAACCAATTACAAGAACAGACAAAAATGCAAAAATGTGAATAGAAATGCATTGTTTGTGTATGCATTTTTCTAAATGGAGTGCCCAAATTTTGTTCTTACAAAAATGCAGTAATATGCTGGAAACATGAAAACTTAAGTTCCGATTGACAGTTTCATTTCGAAGCTTAAACCTCATTGAAGTCATGTATGTATGGACCCATCTGACGTCTCGGACGTTTATTAAATGATGCGTTGGACTAAAACTACTAAGTAGGCAGCAAAGTAGAAATAGTTTTCGTATCATAACTCTAAATATTCAAATGTGTTAAATAACGTCGGGACGGCGCGTACGCCAATCCCGGCTACCAAAAATTGTGTGAACGAGTTATTCACATTAGGAATAATCGCGGAGGTCAACTGGGCCAAAGTGCAATAGCCAAGTCTCACTCCGGAGGAACCGCCTTCGGGATCACGATTAACCTCTTCACCAGGTAAGTATGCTTCTCCACAAATATGAAGCACTACTTCCAGACATTTAATCATAAACCGATTGCGAATTATAATCTCTACAATTAAAACCAATTACAAGAACAGACAAAAATGGAAAAATGTGAATAGAAATGCATTGTTAATGTATGCATTTTTCTAAATGGAGTGCCCAAATTTTGTTCTTACAAAAATGCAGTAATATGCTGGAAACATGAAAACTTAAGTTCAGATTGACAGTTTCATTTCGAAGCTTAAACCTCATTGAAGTCATGTATGTATGGACCCATCTGACGTCTCGGACGTTTATTAAATGATGCGTTGGACTAAAACTACTAAGTAGGTAGCAAAGTAGAAATAGTTTTCGTATCATAACTCTAATTATTCAAATGTATTAAATAACGTCGGGACGGCGCGTACGCCAATCCCGGCTACCAAAAATTGTGTGAAAGAGTTATTCACATTAGGAATAATCGCGGAGGTCAACTGGGCCAAAGTGCAATAGCCAAGTCTCACTCCGGAGGAACCGCCTTCGGGATCACGATTAACCTCTTCACCAGGTAAGTATGCTTCTCCACAAATATGAAGCACTACTTCCAGACATTTAATCATAAACCGATTGCGAATTATAATCTCTACAATTAAAACCAATTACAAGAACAGACAAAAATGCAAAAATGTGAATAGAAATGCATTGTTTGTGTATGCATTTTTCTAAATGGAGTGCCCAAATTTTGTTCTTACAAAAATGCAGTAATATGCTGGAAACATGAAAACTTAAGTTCAGATTGACAGTTTCATTTCGAAGCTTAAACCTCATTGAAGTCATGTATGTATGGACCCATCTGACGTCTCGGACGTTTATTAAATGATGCGTTGGACTAAAACTACTAAGTAGGCAGCAAAGTAGAAATAGTTTTCGTATCATAACTCTAAATATTCAAATGTATTAAATAACGTCGGGACGGCGCGTACGCCAATCCCGGCTACCAAAAATTGTGTGAACGAGTTATTCACATTAGGAATAATCGCGGAGGTCAACTGGGCCAAAGTGCAATAGCCAAGTCTCACTCCGGAGGAACCGCCTTCGGGATCACGATTAACCTCTTCACCAGGTAAGTATGCTTCTCCACAAATATGAAGCACTACTTCCAGACATTTAATCATAAACCGATTGCGAATTATAATCTCTACAATTAAAACCAATTACAAGAACAGACAAAAATGCAAAAATGTGAATAGAAATGCATTGTTTGTGTATGCATTTTTCTAAATGGAGTGCCCAAATTTTGTTCTTACAAAAATGCAGTAATATGCTGGAAACATGAAAACTTAAGTTCAGATTGACAGTTTCATTTCGAAGCTTAAACCTCATTGAAGTCATGTATGTATGGACCCATCTGACGTCTCGGACGTTTATTAAATGATGCGTTGGACTAAAACTACTAAGTAGGCAGCAAAGTAGAAATAGTTTTCGTATCATAACTCTAAATATTCAAATGTATTAAATAACGTCGGGACGGCGCGTACGCCAATCCCGGCTACCAAAAATTGTGTGAACGAGTTATTCACATTAGGAATAATCGCGGAGGTCAACTGGGCCAAAGTGCAATAGCCAAGTCTCACTCCGGAGGAACCGCCTTCGGGATCACGATTAACCTCTTCACCAGGTAAGTATGCTTCTCCACAAATATGAAGCACTACTTCCAGACATTTAATCATAAACCGATTGCGAATTATAATCTCTACAATTAAAACCAATTACAAGAACAGACAAAAATGCAAAAATGTGAATAGAAATGCATTGTTTGTGTATGCATTTTTCTAAATGGAGTGCCCAAATTTTGTTCTTACAAAAATGCAGTAATATGCTGGAAACATGAAAACTTAAGTTCAGATTGACAGTTTCATTTCGAAGCTTAAACCTCATTGAAGTCATGTATGTATGGACCCATCTGACGTCTCGGACGTTTATTAAATGATGCGTTGGACTAAAACTACTAAGTAGGCAGCAAAGTAGAAATAGTTTTCGTATCATAACTCTATATATTCAAATGTATGTGCTTTTTTGAGCTTTTCACGAAAAATCCGTTGCAATTAACCTCAACATCAAAATCAAATCCCAATATTCTTGGTTCGAATGTCAGGCTGTGTGTGTTACCAAAAGATTGTTGTGTACTATGAGCTGCTACAACCGGGCGATTCCATTACGGGCGGTCGGTATATTCATGCATTACAAGAAAAACGGCCGGAATACGAGCAAAGACATGACAGAGTTAGCAAATGTCATAAAAAACATAAAACGCTGGAATATTTTGAACCAAATTATTTGTATTGGTATAGTGTCGGTTCTCACTTTTATTTTTTTTTTAAGAAATTATTTATTTATGTTCAAAGGAAAACAAAAAAGGGCTGAAACCATATATGGCTAAAAATCCACACATTACCCAGAACTATTCGAATTGTCAAAAGTTACTCTCACAATTTCAGCTACGCAAGTAACCGTAGAGCAAATAAGTGGACAGACCAGACGGATTACATAGCTAGATTCATTCGTCTCGCCTAGCTGCTCAAGAATTTATATACTTTATAGGATCTCCGATGTTTCGTTTAATGCGTTACAAACTCCGTGAAAAAATGATAATACAATTCACATTATGTGTTAAGAGTATACAAAAATTAAGTATGTTTGTATTTACTTCCATTTTAATAAAGAGTAATTTATATAAAAAAGTTAAAAAAATGTTACTAATATGATCTTTATAACATTGGCAATAGTAATTATTTCCTGCAGTTTTTTTTGACAAGAATTTTAATATTGACCGGTACCGGTATCGTACCGGTATACCGAAATTAAAATCCAAGAATCGTACCGAAACACGCTTCTGGTAGTACCAAAAACGAAATACATTTCACTAGTTACAGATGAACTTTACCCTCATGTGACTGAAGTTTTCCTTTACCCAGTTTGCTGTTGATGCATAGGAACAGATGCTCAGATAGCCTTTTTAACATTAAAATCTTGATCTACTTATTCGATCTGATCTGATCTGATATAATGATATAAGGTGGTGATGATTGATGTCCTTGTTGCATATTTAAATACCTTACTCTAGGCTTCGAGAATTCTTGAATTCTTGTCAAATCTTTATTTCAAAATTTTACTCCACTAGAAAACTAAAAAATGTATAAGGTAGGTAAGTCTGAGTGAATCAACTAACTAATTACTGTTTAACTTAATATAATGCTAGCTTCCTAAGAAGCATTTGCAGCCATAGAACATTTTACGTTGACAAACGTTTGCAGCTTCAATAGAATATTTAAGAATCAACAATTTAATAGTGGTATGCATTGGCATTATTGTAAAAATTGAACCATTCATTCACTATATGTAGAAGCATAAAAAGTCATCAGAGGTTAAATTCCTCATTGAAGTTCACCAATACTAGTAATATATCATTGTGTCTAGCAAGAGCAGCTAAATACGTATACCCAAGCGTCGGTTGAGCAAACAATTTTTATTGAAGTTCATTTCAAAGCGTTTTATATTGTATATTTTATGAGAGAAAAGCATTTTTATGTGGGTAGTCTTTCATTTCCGCAGGAGCTGCTACGTATATGGATATCTGCATTGTGTATCCTTTATTTCTTGGCTTTCTTTTTGTGTCCTTCTGCACGTTGCACTTCATGGTGTTGGCTTGAGCTGTTTGTAGACAGACATTTGTTACTGATATTTTATGACACTGTAAATATTTTACAATGGCGCGGCTTTTCTTCTACGAGTATGAATGAAAGAGTATATGTACTCGTACATAGGTACATCTATGTATGTGTATACAACTGACTGCATTAGACCATGAACGCGTTTATACGAGTGGTAAAGGGTGTTTTTTTTTGAATTGAGACCAATGAAAGGAGTGTTATTTTTGACAGTTTTTTGATATTTATGGCCAGTATTGTTTGAGAAATTATCACAAAGTTTTTTTTTTAAGTTTTTCATTTAGCAACCAAAAAAAAAAAATATATATATAAATTTTTTCCTAAAACATATCAAAGCCAGAAATTGATATAAAATGTTGCCAAATGATATGTAAATATTAATAGTATTAGTGCTTGCCCATGTTTGAAATTCAACCATTATAGCGACAATACAAAACAGTTCAGTGCCATTTGATAATTAAATATGATCAACATGTTGGGCTCACCGTAAGGTTGCCCCGTGTAAGCACATCGTCAGCGCGGTCGACAACAGACTCGAAGAAATATTCACTTCTCTTCTTTTAAAATTTTACCAAAAACACTATGAAGCCACGCTCTCAACTGATGCTCGCCAATATGTTGGCAGCTCCGTCTGTTGATTATTTTTATGGCATCACTAACTTCGATTTTTTTGTTGTAATTTTTTAAAAAATTGTGAGAACTGAGACAGGGAGAGAGCTCAGGCCTTTGTTATTGGTCGATATCTTAGACCAATCTTAAAAACAAAAACTTTCGTTCCTACTCCTCATTACAATCAGGGTTTAAGGATATTTAAAATGGTGCCTATTTATATAGATGAGACCAATAAATATTAATTTAAGATTAAAAACGTATTAAATCTGCTTTTTTTGTACAAAAAAAGTATTTATGATCATTGCAAGCTAATTTTAGGCCGGTAAGGCATATCGGTTAGGCGAAACAGGTGCAAGGACTTTTCATAACAGTCGTGATATAAAATTTTGAAAAAATTTTGGCAACGAAGAATTTATTAAAACGCAGACCGAAGTCCAAGCACAAAATGCACCTGTGAATCAATAACAATATTTTCAGCAAGATGATACGGAATTATTCGAGTACGAGATGTTGATGGAGTTACTGCAAAACGTGGCCCAGGGAGGTAAAAAAAGCTGAGAATAGGCAGACAATCGAATAAACCCACCATAGAAACGTATTGGGCTCTCCGAAGTAAGTACAAACTGAGTTGCGATATGGAGTACCCAAAAGCAAGATTAGTGGCTAAGGGTTTCACACAGCGAGATGGTATTGATTATAATGAAAAGTTTTCACCATTTGTTCGAATGGGATCAATACGTACCCTGATAGCACTTGCAGCAATTTTAAAGTTGAATGTACAATTATCTGGACTTCACAAGCGCATATTTAAACGTAGACATCGATGAAGATATCTAAAAAGTATAAAAGTTCAACGAGATTTCCATACGATGTTGACTAAAAGCGAGAGGAAGCAGTTAAGTCACATAAAGGTATGACGACTAAAGAAAGCGTTGTATAGTTTGAATCCGAGCAGACTATAGTGTCATAAGAAGCTTTACACTAAATTAAAGGAAATGAACCGTAAACCACTTGAAACTGAACCTTGCGTCTACTTCAGCAAAGAGGGTGAGAAAGCTACAATTGTGTCATTGTATTTAGATAACCTCATAGTCGCATCAAACGATGAAGCGATGCTACGTCATGTAAAGGTCGAACTATTCAAAGCTTTTGATATGAAAGATTTAAGTATTCTTGAATATTATATTGGAATTGAGTTAAAGCAAAACAAGGACTAAAATGAGTTCTTGACGTCACAGTCAAAATATATCAGAGCTGTGCTGAAACGATTCAATATGGTATACTGCAAATCAGTCAGCACTCGGATGGACACTAGCTGCAAGCTATCAAAATAAAATGTGTCTGAAATCTGAGCCACAAAGCGAAGAAGTTAAGCAGATTCCGTACCAAAATTTTATAGGTGCCTTGATGTGGTTAGCAGTTACAACAAGACCAGAGATTGCGCATGCAGTGAGTGTTCTACACCAGTACAACGAAAGTTATGGTAAGCAGCATAGCTGAAAAACGAGTACTGCGAAACCTTTAAGGTACTAAAAACCTCGACTTAGGTAGATCTAGTTGGCTATGCCGATACCAACTGTGGTGTAATCCTTGATGACCATAGATATTTCACTGGCTACGCATTTGAACTGGGAAACGCGGCAATCATCTGGGAATACCTCAAGCGAAGGACTGTTGCTATGTAATGCACGGGATCCGAGTACATGGCTTTGTTCGAGTCAATGAAGGAAGTCCCGCATCTATAAGAGATTTTGGGGCTAGCTCCATACTACGAAGGTATAGAACGACAACCAAGGGACTGGATAACTCTCAACGAATCCTGTATTCCACAAGTGTATAAAGCACGTTGTAATCCGCCATTAGATTGAGTACATTCCAACGAACGAGATGCCGGCCGACGTGTTGCCGAAGGCTCTATCAACATTAAAACATGATTCTTGCACAGCCGCCTGTGGTATGAAGTTGGGGAATTTTCGCGGCGCCATCTGAGGGAATATTCAAACACATTCCGTTCTCTCATGCTAACTACTGCTCTTCCGCCCGCCCAATAAGTAACATAAGCTCTAAAACAAAACAATATATTTGAATAGCAACATAATAACCAATTAAAAATTTAATTTAGTAGCTTGTTATGGACGAACGGCTCACATGTAGAGAAATATATCTGTTTTCTCCATTTTAGGAGCAGGCACAGACAAACCATCCACTTTTGGGAATTTTCATGAAAAAGTTTAACATTTCAGGCAAAATCAACTTGATATTTCATATGGTGACTTTATAGGGACGAACTATCAAGTTGCGTATCACACCCACTTTTATGGGTAGGTATTAAATTGTATTAAAACTTCGGTACTACTGAAGTTAACGTTTTTTATCTTGGTTATTGTTTGATTAAAAAATTAATTACTACAGTTATTATATCGGGAGAAAAATCATATATATAACTCTCAAATAAGCATCCTATATACACGTCCCTCCCACTGACCAACTGGCCATTTGCTCATGTCCAGAACTGTACCAACTCATTCGCTTTTGTGCAAATAGACTCAACGTAATATTTCACGTTGTTGAAGTGCATTTGCCATAAATGCGGGCATTTCAGCATTTTCTTTTCACATTTTAGGGTCAATTAAAAGGACGCGCCTCAGCACAGTGTGGTCACGGTCCGTGTACGGTCTGCATGGTGCAGCACGATACGGTTGACTTGTCATTAGTTCAACTTATGCTATTATTTAACTCACTGCGGCAAAACGGAGAATGAAATGCATTTCGAGGTCGCTTAAATATTTGTAGAGGCTTTGAAATCCAGCAGCAACAGTTATTTAAGCTTGAAATCAGCCTAAGCAGCTTAGTGCCAACCATTTTGTGTGGAAGTTAGTTCCTGTTTATTAATTATGTCTTTAGCTCGTCTGCACACTGATTCAATTAAAGAGTATATCCTGCCAAAGGAAAACAAAAATAGAAACCCTGACAGTTGCCAACATCTGAGCTTGGCAACATAATTGTTGGTTTATTAGATCATAAAAGCAGCAGCAATTGCTTCAGTCTCCGTTCATTGAGCAATCCTTGAGCAAGGGGTAGAAGCCATTGAGATTTGTCTGACAGAAAACCGACAGATTTTTGTCATTAATTACGTTTTGGTTTACAACTCTATCTCCGTAGTTCACAAATGAATGATTGTCTCTGCGAGGTAATGGCAAGCTCAGCTTCTCTTCTGCAGTGCTACTAATTGCTGTAATAGCAAAAGGACATGGTACAACATTTTTAAATCACGAACGTTGTTATTATTAAAAATACAAACTGCTCCCAACTAGTGTGCTATAGCTCATTAATATCCTGGAGCTTTCTTATGTGTATATACTCGTATAACGCTCGAAGCCAAGTCAAGCCAAACATAAAAAAACCAAAGTCCAGAGAACATCACAGTGTAATAGAAGCAGAAAATTACTATTTCACAGCCAAAGGCTAAATAATATCAAACGAAGCAATAGTGCAAATCTCATTTCTACATTTCCAGTTGCTAAAAAGAACACAGATAGAAAAAAATAGGAAGAACAAAAGCTCATCATCATATACTTGTATAGTAGTACAGCACCCTTATGCAGACATAGTGAGCTGTGTCATCGTGAAGGACAAAGGACACTACTGACAATGATAACATATTTTTCTACACCGTTTTTTTTTTTGGGTTTTTTGTTTTACACTTTACATGCACTCGTACATATGTATGTAGCTCTAACACTAGTATTGTTAGTTTGTTAGAAAGTTTGTCATGCAGTGAATTAGTTTAGAAAAAACACAAGAGAAAACGATAACTTCGGTAAAACCGTGGCTTAAATACTCTTCAAACTAGCCCTATGTTATGCAACGTTGAAGTTAATTAGTCAGCATTGCGTTTGAATATAATTTTGTTAGGTATGAAATAGTCGAAATAAAGAAAATAGGTAATAAATTAAAGAACTTCTGAGATAGACAGACCACAAATCTTTATTAATGTAAATGTATGTAAAATATATTTATACAATATCAGCTATGGTTTATGACACGTAATGCCATATTTAAATGGATTCACCTTTTGTATAAATTTAAAAACAATAATTATTTTTAAAAGGAAATACATAAATTAGTGCATTTTCAATACAAGAAAATAAATTGGAATGTGTTTTTTAGAAATGTTTTCTAGTGGCCATTTTCACTAGTGTAATTATTTTGTTTATAAAGTCTCCATACTAAGTTTCAAACCAATATCTCAAAGCTGGGGCGAATTTTAGAGCACACGTACACACATACGGACATAGCTCAAACTACATGCCTTGCCTCTCAACATTGTTGTCCCCTGGCAACCAAACGAGGTGGTACTGCTCAGCCATCTCATCATGATCAGTGATAGTTCTTGACCGATTTAGACAGAGGTCAAGTGCTTTAAGAATTGATTGGCTGTTTGAGTATAGATGAACTTGTTTACATATAATCCTAGACGATTCAAGTTAAAAAATTGCCTTCTGGAGTAAGTTTTCCTTCCACAGAAGCTTCCTATTCGGTGTTAGGGCCTGGAATTAACGCTAACTCCGAATGTGAGACGTACTCCATTCTATTTAGGCGGGATTAAGTTGGGTAATCCTGAAGAGTCTTCCCAGCTAGAAAGATACTTAAGTGCTGTTTCCATTAGATCACAGAGTGTTTGTGGCAGTTTGCACTTACTGAATAAGTTATAACGCGGTAGCCACCCTCTTCCATGCGCATAAGTATCGCATCGATCACTAGAACCCATAGGAGTGGGGATTGGCTCCCTATTGGGAGGTGCTCCTTTTGACATACTTGCATATCAGTTGTCTGATTAGACCTACCACTGAGTCAGTCACTCCCAGATCTGTCATAGCTATCGGTTTGACTTTGTAAAAGCTCCCTCTTTATCTAGCGTATATTCCGCCTTATGCAGGGAGCTTTCTATTTGTGTTACAAGGGAATGCAAGCACGTCTCTGTTGGCAAACCCTAGAAATATGCATGTTGAGAGTTTGATAGTCTATGTTGGTCCATAGACCAACATCCATAGACATTCTCTGAATGTCTATGGATGTCTAGAAGTCTCTCCATCGTTTTTAGGAGAACGGAAATAGGGGCAATACAAATTTGTTTTTCATTACTAACGCAACCTTCAAATGTGCAACGTTTGGAAATTATTTCAAAGTACTGCCGAAATTTTTGGTAGGTGCTCGAAACTTTGAGAGCGCTTACTACAATTTTCCTCCGTCTTTTTGAGTAAATATTCGAGGAGAGCAGAACAAAATCTATTAGAAAACAATACGACATAGCTGTAGACTATTGCAATTAAATAATAATTAGAAAATAACTATAAAATACTTTCGTCATTGGTTGACTGATCAATTAAGGACAAAAACTATTTAAACCCCCCGACTCGGTAAATATCTAAATACTGCGGTACTGCTAGCTATTGGCGTTGTTTATAAGGGGATAATGGAACAACAGTACACAGAGTGTGAAAGAGAGTCGCACTTGCAAGAATGGAACAGGAATAACGCGCGTTATTTCTGGGAAGCTCGATATAAGAAGCATACATTTCCAATGTACCAGCAGTCTGTTGAGTACATCATGGCTAAGTTCAAAACACGTATATAATAATCTGTGTAAGAAATAGTTGTTGTTAATATTCTTTATCGCTTTACGTGTATATATACTATATAGGATTTAAATAAAATTTACAAGAAACAAGATATAATTTAGCTATTGTTTACTTGTTTACTACATTTCTACCTGTACTCGAACTAACTTTTAAAAAAATTTAATTATAATCTAATGATGCACTATTAGATGGTGTCATAGCAGTCATGGCTGTATAGAGTATTCAAATTTCGGCTTTATTACAATATTGGATTTATCCATTACCTTGCGTGCCAAACTAATTTTCGTTTATTAACTTTCTCAGCTAACTTGACGTCTGCAAATAATTTGACAAAAATTTAATTCGCTTCGTATTAGAGGGTGCACTGCAAAGTTGAATAGAGCTTCTGCGAGATAATTGAAAAGGAAAATGGCAGCTACGTCTTTGCATGTCATTGAAAAAGGAAAGGCACCATGAATGAATGAACGAACGAATGAAGCAGCAGCGCTAAGACAGCAAGGACATGGCATACGCCTGCAGCATTCAACAACGAAAGACAAAATGCTCTTTTTGATGACCCTCAAGTTAATGTTGTGACCTCAGCAGTGTCAAATGAAATACTCAAAGTGATTTCCAGCTTAAATATCTTACGCATTTTTCTTTATTTTATTTTATTTTATTTTTTTTTTTGGGCATAGTTCAATTTCAATGTCGCAAAATGGCAAAGTCAAGTACACAATATTTAATAGACATACATACATATATACACACACACACACACACACACACATACACAAACACAGAGATAAACACACACACAAAAATAATGCAAACAAAGCTACGCGTAGACCTAAAAGTATGCAGCATTATTATTATTATTTTTTTTTCTTATATTCTCGCTCTCTCTCTCTCTCTCTCTCTCTCTCTTCAACCTCAACCTCTTGCCCTACTCAGTTGCTCTGCTTTATTTTTATTTACTTATGTACACATGTACGAACGCCGAGTTTTGGGCAACGCCTGCTACTTAGGCACACATTTAGCGCACGTCCCGCCCCCTTTGACCGACCCACTATTGCCGCTTCCGCTCTGTTAAGCTTTAGGCCGGCAGCCATTTAATTGCTCATAGAATAAAGTTATCCTCAACTAATCGCCTCATAAAGACATTTCATTTCATTTTGTTTTAGGTTTTAGGTTTTTGTTTTTTTGCTTTCTCTCTCTCACTCTCTCACTCTCCCTCTCTTTCTCTCTCTCTCTCTCTCTCTCTCTCTCTGTAGGCAGCTTTTATATTTATTTGCTTGTTTTCTTTTTGCATTTTAGTCCCTTTTAGCCAGTGGCATCATTTCACTGCAACCTTGGAAGAGGGGGAGTGGGTTACGAAAATTCAAATGACATAAAATATTACACTTAACAATACCTTTAATTATACACATTTTTATACACAGTGCATTGCTACGTCCGATTTTGGTTTTATATTGTTGCAATATTTTCAAAATTTCTTATTTTATACTGGTTATCGAACTGCTTCAGTACAAACGTATTTTCATATGTAAATACGATCAATAGTCCAGCTGCATTAAAAGGGTTCAATTTTGTTTTTCTCCAATATTGGGGGGACGATGTATGGCACTGCCAATTTGTACTGTGAATATTATTTTTATCGGCTCCCTTGAAGTATGTACCAAATCTCATCCAAATGTGTGCCGTCGCCTATTTTTTCAGAGTATCTTATTTGTCTTATTTGTTGCTAAGATATAATGAGCCAAATGTAAGAGATATTTTGGTTCCGGTGCACCAACACATTTTTGAGTGGATCTTATTTCCCTCGGTGTACTTTATTTATGTCCTATCTTCCTGAGAAGCAACGATTTTGGTGTTTCTCTTATATGGAGGTGAGGCACCAACATGGCGCCTTTTACTTATGAACTAAATTTCATCCAGCTATGTTTTATGTATTTTTTGTTTTTTGTTTTTTTCTTATATAATAGTAGCCCCTATTGCCTATTTTTCCTGTGTATCTAATTTGTCCCAGTGCCCTTTACTTATGAACTAAATTCCATACAGCTGCGTTTCATATTAGTTTATGAGACAAAAAGTATTTTGTTTTTGTCTTAATACCTATCTATACCTAAACCTTCCTCGGGAATCTGCTGGTCTATTTGTGAAAACCAATTAAAAATACCTACAGTAGTTGTTCGAAGATTCGATATTACAGTCTTTAATGTAGAGAAAAATCGATCGTTGGATGCAGACTTCACTGATAATGTCATAATTATTATTGACCAAATTGCAATGGTAGCGTACTGCGTTGGCCAAGTGTTGACATTCATTCAATGATTCCTTACGCTTTTGAGCTACATTGGTAACTCTGTTAGATCTTTTGTCTTCTTGTGCTGCTTTTTTAAATCAAATGAAACAAAGTTATGCAAATGTCTTTGATTTGTCAAAAGTAGTTTAATATGTGGCAATAATTTTGTACTCATTAAGCATTTGGAAAGTAGTTTCAATGAAAGCTATTGTGCTAGATTCGTACAGCATGTGTAAACAAAAAATAAAGCATGGCTTCTATGCACAATTTTTTTATGTTTTTGCTTCGAAATTTGCTCTGTCATTTAAGTTTATCGTTTTAAGAAATTCTGGCAAAACTGATTCAAATTAATTGATTAAATTTCTTATCAGAACTACTGTACAGTGTTCGTCGCATATTACTTCCAGAAATAAAATTGTATACACGTTTTACTGTATCAAGGAATTCGTTCGGTAGTGGCAAATAGTGTGTATAGTATCAGATCCTTGGGGGAGCTCTACATAAATGACGCCCCTGCTTTAAGCATGCTTTATTCTTTTTATTGTTTTTGTTTTTGCTTTTGTTTTATGTAACTGTATCATTTTTATAATAATCATATACAATAACAACAACAAATATAAACACAAACAAACAAAGCGCGAACAACAACAATAATGATTTGCTAAAACTTATTTAGACAAACAGTGGAAACAGCAATAACAAAAACAATAATAGTACGAGTCACAACAATAACATTAACAGTAATAACAACAACAACAACAACAGCAAACAAACAATCGTAATGTTAAATGTGCCACTAAAGCCGTCATTATTATTTGCCTTTCATGTTCTTCATTACATTGTTTTTGTTTTTGTTGTTGTTGTTATTGTACTTATACCCTACATATGAAAATCTAAACTACTTTTATTTAAATGAAACTCCTATTTACAACTATATATATTTTTTTTTACAAACATATTTGTGCTAAGTAAAACAATATAAACTAATGGTTTTTTTTTTTTTGTATTTTAAAGGTAAGCATCCTTTATTTTTAGGATTACAATTTGCAAGACATACGAAATGCTTTTTCTTTCGCTTTCGGTTAACGAAGAACAATGAAATAGTTCGTGTAATTCAGACTGGGTAATGCAGACAGCTGCGTGTGTGTACGAATATGTGCGATGTCTACATTAGTAATAATATATAGAAGTATTAATATATAGAAGGCGAGCATCCAGCTACCAGATAAGATAAGAAACTGTAAGCGCGACAGAGAAGCAGCTACCTTACAGTACGACAGTCAACCGTAATCTTTCAAATATCTGTATTTCCAAACGTAATTTGTTGTTTATTTTCTGACATTTACCATAATGGATCGTTTAATCACCGAACAACGCGTTAAAATAAGCGCTGGAGCAAGTTGCTATGAATGGCGATTTATTGAACAATATTTTCGTCAGCGATAGGACACTTTTCTCATTCGGTAGATACTTTAATAAGCACAATTTTATTATTTAGCGCTTTTAAAGTCCACAAATTAGTCACTATGGGTGCGCATTATGTTCTCGATGAATCATCGTGCAGGATGTATTCGAAAACGCTGCTGGAAAGACGGTAACCATCAATCCAAAGCACTACTGCCACTGACAATGGAGTTTCTTTGACATGCAATTGATGTTATTGAACTGAATGATATGTGCTTTCAAAAATATGGCACTACAAATCGCACAGCATAATCAAGACAAGTAATTTCACGTTTTGATCACGTCAATTGGCCACCGAGATCATGCGATTTGATGCCGTTGGACTTTGTTTTGTGGAACTGCTTGAAAGGCCGTGTTTATGTGCATAGTCCTCAAATTTTAGAGCACTTGAAATCCAACATTTATCAAGTAATAGTCGAGATACCGCCCGAAATAAAAATGTTCGAAAATGATCACAAAAGAATCGACAGTTCGGTTAGATGTAGAAGCGGTCATTTGTATTATATAGTGTGATACACATACAGACAAGGTCTAAACTTTATAAACAAAAAAAAAATCAACAAAAATTAAATTTTAAATGTATTTTATTTTACTTTTGGAACCACTTAGTGGATACCCTAATTTACACAATGTATGAGCATATGGCATGGGTTCTTCTGCTTTATGCGGTGTTCAGACGATGTGACACATTTCAATAGTCCAAATAATCAAAAAATATATGTGTTACAGATATGTGACACAGAAATGAAAAAACTTTATCATATCATTCATCAGCTATTATTGCATACATCTATGCAGAAAAGCTGCTAATTTCATGCTACTTAATAGAGCATTTCCTAAAGATTTCGAAAGCACTTCATATATTTTGTTTTTCAACAAATTTCAATATATATTTTTATCTGTTTTTTTCTTTTAAATAAAAGAAGTAAAGCTATATAGAGCAAATATTTTTTCATTCGATCGTCTTAAATATGGTTTGTATATTCCATACAACAAATGTTTAGTCACAAGCGGGAAACTGGTGTGAAATAATTTATGATACATTTATTTTTTTGTATCCGATTATCTTCAAACTTAGTCTACACAATTTTGATAAAGACGGAAACGGTGGTAAGATATTTTATTTTATTCGGTCGTCTTAAAGCTCGAATTGCATATTCATAATTCAGACCTGAGCAACGCCAGGTATACCTTCTAGTAATTTATAATTGTATGAAAATATCTGCAAAACCAAGTTTTTTTTCCTGATTAAACTATCAAAATATTATATTGTCATCGTGTATATCAATTTTCAGTTCAATTTAGTAAGTTGAAGTGGATTAATATTAATTTCCATTTGAACAGGTATTCAATAATAAATTACATTTTACATTTATAACTTAATGCAACTTTGTGTAGAACAAATGTGTAGGGTACATAAGTTTAACTATTAGCAAAGTCAAAATCATTTTACGCATTATTTTTGTTTTAGTCAGTAAAGTGCAAACATTAAAGTTTTGCCGTGTTTTTTGGTTTGCGGATTTGTTTCGGTATCGGATTTTGTTTTTCGCTACTTTTTCTTATAATTTATGTTGTTTTTTATGGCTTATTTTCTTATAATGCGTCTAATTGTGCGTTAAAAGTTCTTAGCATATACTAAATGTATCTTTTATAATATATAGCTATAAGCAGTTTCCGAATTGTACGCATATGCATAATATTTCAGAATTAGTTTAATATGAACTGATTGTGTGGAAAGCAATGTGAGAAGTTAAGTTCATATTTCCGGCATAATTCAATCTGTATGCACATACAGACCTAGATATGCTTACTTGTTGCCCAAGCGCACATTAATTTCACACATACTTAGGCATACTTAAATGTAAAGGTATGTGAACATTAGTGAATGTGTATCTTTTTCCTACATACAAGTAGACGATGACGACAATTTGGTCTAGACACCAGAGTAACTTGAGCCAATGTTGTCGACACTTTCAACGTTCTAGACTAAGTGGAATATGTTTTTTTTTTTTTTTTTTTTATGTAAACATAACAAACTGCGCTCCATTAAAATAATTGACTGGAATGTGTTATAGTGTCACTTCAGCTATAAGAGCTATAAGATACTCTTAACAAAACAATCTGTTAGAACGCACAACATTGCGTATACGAAATTTGAATTAATGCTGTCGTATGCGTAATATTATTTATGTTCGTTGCGCGTGTACTTGTAAGCAGCATTAAAAATAATGCAAATTTTTTTAATTCACTACAAAAAAATCAAGACAACGAAAAAAGCATTAGATACATATCATATTACGTATACGCACAGCAAAAGTATGCAATTAAATTGCAGTAGTCTAATGAAAAAACTGCCTCCGCAGTTGCAAAAGCTAAATTCATTTTGATTATGACTGCAATTTAAGTTTACTTCAAAGATATTCTGTACAGATTAATTGATAAACCATATCTGGCGCTTCTTCAAACGATTTAAGCACGACCGCAACAACAAATGGGTTCGAATGGGGCGCAGCTTTTGACTTGCCAAGTCAATGCAAACATTGAACAAAAAAAAAAACAGAGAAGCGCAGCTTTAGTTCAGCCAACACATACCAGTGTGTATGTGTGGTGTGCATGTCTGCGTGAAATATGAAATTTCAACACTTTTGAAAACCAATTTCAGCCTGTATTGCACAAGTACTTTTTCGATGTTTTTTTATATCGCTCGTGCTTAGCTAGTTGACACGCCTCTATTTAACGGATTGAGGTTGCGGTGAAAATGCTTTTGTAGAAATAAAAATATAAAATAAAAATAAAAAAGGAAGAGCGCTGCTGTCTAGTGTGCTCAACTTCGAGATACCCTGTACTTTATCTAAGGCTATTTAATTCAATTTGCTTAAATCTAAAACATGATAAAAAACAATTACTTCATATATGTGTACATAACTAATTGTAATTATAATCAAGCAACTGACCAATATAAATAATTTATTATCTTTTTTATATTCCTTTACAATTTCTTGATGTACTGGCTGTCTCAAAAGAAAGTTCACATTTGATTTGCTGATTGCGTGAACGCAACTATTCCGAGGGGCGAGTGGGTTATGTCAATCGGTAGCCAAGCTTTTGGGAATTTAGTCGCTATGAAGCGTTTCTCGGGAGCGGACCGTGCGTTGTGGAAAAACGGTAATTCAGCGACTGTAGTGCGTAAAAAATTCTGCAGTATTCGACATGTCCGTCATTTAAAGGATACGCCAAGCCCTCGACTCATTGGAAAATGGGTCGCGAAGTTTGAAGAGGCCGGCTCAACGCTGGAAAAATCAAAATCCGGGCGTCCAAGGTCTTCCGAAAAAGTAGACAGTATTACTCAGTCTGTACGTGACAACCCGGACCTTTCGATTCGGAAGCGTGCTGTTGCTTTAAACGTGCAGAGATCATCATTGTTTCGTATTTTAGACAAAGATTTAAAGCTGCACCCCTACAAAATTCAGTTGGTGCAAGAACATTGAACAAAAAAAAAAAAGCCTCAGGATGCTGGGCAGAGGCTAGAATTCATAAACCAGATGATTGAGCGCTTTCCAACGTTTACCAACATCTTGTTTTCGGATGAAGCTCATTTCCATCTTAATGGCCATGTAAACAAGCAAAATTGCCGCTACTGGAGTGCAACCAATCCAAAACACAAACATCAGAAACCCCTACATTCGCCTAAAGTGACCGTATGGGCTGCGATGTCGGCGCGAGGCATTATCGGCCCTTACTTTTTTGAAGATGAAAGGGGATGCACAGTTACAGTGAATTCAGAGCGTTATGTGGAGATGTTAGACGACTTCTTCGTGCCTGAACTGCAAAACTCCGATGAGACAGCGCATTATCGCATTTTTGGTCATCGGTCAATTTGTGTGGAACAAACTGCGAGCACACCTTCCGCACATCTAATTTCTCCATCAAAGTGCGATGAATCGAATATTTGGGAATATTGACACACTTTTTCAATGTTGTTTTCGATCACCATTGATTTTGGTCGGCCCGACTTTTCATCGTCACAGAGGTCTTGAAAACGTTAAAACCACTCGTGAACATTGCTACGCGTCAAGTCACCATAAACTTGTTTCATCATTTGGAACGTTTCGGTGAATGTTTTAGCAAGTTTAAAACAGAACTTAATATTTGCTCTTTGTTCAAAATTAATTTTTCGACCGATGCCCAAAAGATACTGTCACTTTTAGCGCGATAACTTCTCTTGTAGTTTTCCGATTGTCATAAAATTTTTACAAAATTTCAGTAAAGGATGTACCTTTCCTACGCATGTGCATACGAATAGGTGGCGCCACCAGGAATAGCTATTTTTAAAAAGTCCTGATTCTTTTGCATTTCTTTCAGCAACGACGGATCTTGACCTTCGCTGACGACCTCGGCGCAAATAAGCCTTGTGGGTTCCACTGAAACTCCATCTTTGCTATGTTGTTGTCATTCTTGTGAAGAGTGTCCGTGTCCACTTTCTGCTCCTAATCTCCCTGGCTATAGACTCGTTCTTGGTCAATACCCATAAATCACCGTTTGATGTTGATGACTGACCAGAGGATTCATACACGATGCGTAAGCATTTGTTTAGGAATGTCTGCAATTTCTTGGATACGATATTTGCTAACTTCCACGTTTCTGCGCCATGTAGAAGGAAATCCTCAGTGAGAGCTGTGTCTCCGTCTTTAGAGATAATGCTGTCAAGATAACAAAAATCGTAGACGTCCTCAATGAGAATATTCTGGCTGTCAATCGAAACTGTGAGAGAAGTCTTGTTTGAAGTTTCCAGGCGCATTAGTTTCGCCTTTTTTAAATTTATGTTAAGGCCAATCTCTTTAGAAATTTCGATGAGTCGGACGAGCTTAAATCTTACAGTAGCAGGAGTTTGTGTTGGGAAGCATATATCATTCGCGTAGTCCAGGTCCGATAGAGTTTGCTTTAAACGTCATTGAATATCGTTCGTAATTTGTCTTTGTCGTAACACCATCTAGGACCGTAATAAAAAGAAGTGGAGATATAACACTTCCTTGCCGAACGCCTGCACAAATAGAGAACTTATCACTGTGTTCATTTTTGAAGCACACCGAGCACTCCGAATCTTTATACAGGGCTGCGATCATCTGGACAGTTTTGTCTGGTATTCCTTAGTATCAAATGGCGTCTCTTTTAATGTTGTCAAAGGCTCGTTGGAAGTTTACAAAGACAATCTGAACTCAACAGACTACGCTACAGTGATATGTAGAGAGTTGATGAGGTCGATACATGATACCTTTGTGACCTAAATCAGTTCGGGTCTCGTAGCAGCAGGCCGTTAAGAATTGGGGCAATTAGATGAAGAATAATAAAGGCAAAAACTTTTTGAATGGTGTTAAGTAAAGTAATGCCTCTCCAATTCGTACAACGACTTAAGTCATTATTTTTGGGTATGGTGACGATGATCCCTTCTGTCCATTTTTTTTTTTGGTACAACACCCTCATTCCAAACAATTTGAAGAATGGCGCATAGAGCTCTTGCAATTATATAAATATTAATGATACATCAACATAATTATCCGTAAAAAATATCTTATAAGTTAGAATTATTTATAGTATTTTGCACAGAATTTAAAGTAAGGCTTGGCGAGACTAAATTCAAACTATAAAATCTGTTATACGTAGAACATAACACGCGAAAAGGATCATTACATGTCTTATGGGTTGTACACGAATGTAAGTAGAGCAATAAACAATTTCTTGGGATTCTAAGAGGAATCGAAAAATAGACCAATACATTGACACCAGCAAAGAAGCGTTTTTAAGTCGGTTTGCAGTTTATCATGCCAAATTGAACCATTGTAACTCAAGCATACCTCAAAGTGTGGCAGTAGGATAACACATCTAGGTGATCATTAACAAATTAACAGTAAGGGTCCCAGGTGACTACTCTGAGGTACTCCCAAAAGAATCTCAGTTTTATTCGATATAGTGCTGGCAGGATATAAGCCCTACTAAACTACTAAAATCCGTTTGTATGCCTTTAATAGAACCTTGCTTTACCAAGGTCATATATTGCAATAAACTAGTAGAAACTGATCTATTTTTAAGGAAACCATGCTGTGCTGAAGAAAGTTGTGATTTACAAAATTAGAATTGAAGTTGTTCAGTAATGAGCTTTTCAAGAAGTTTAGAAATTGCTTATAACTTGAGAATACCTCTTAGATTTGATAGGTAAGAAGATGAATTTCGCTTTGATGTAACAAATTTATAGCATGGCTTAGGGTCATTACGAACATTGGTTCTAATTCTAACGAAATAACTATTGTAACTATATTTATATGAACCATAGATTTGTTTTTGGACTTTATTCCTTATAATTTTTAGCACTAACCCGACATAAAGTAAGATAGTACTACTTTGTTCAAGTAAGATCTTTGAATTCCTCAGCAGAAGCGCACCATAGCTTAAAAACTCTCCACACTTGTAACGATAAATGAAATCAGATGTACAGTCTCTAAAAATTGTTTATGCATTAACGCCATATTGCTGCAAATTGTGTTATCCTTTCGTCCCATTTTCAGATGAATCTGCCTCCCGATTTATTAACTATATAGGAAACAGCCTGAGCAGTAGATCATCAGAAGTCCGGAAAATCCTTGGGCTAACGGTTCCGGTTTTATACCATGGTCTACTCGTATATAATTTTTTTTTTAATGTTGTCGAATTAAACTAAATTGTTTTCAATGAATTTTGTCATAATACTTTTTGATGGTTGCGTATTCCACGAACTAATAAAAAGTTCAGCACTTTATTCCAAAAACTAAGAAAGACCAAATACACTGTCATAAACAATGATAAGCTGGCTATGCCTATGTTTTTTTTTGTCGATATGCTCTTTTCTAGAGCCCTTTTTCTAATACCGTATTTTACACTATGAGTGAAGGGTATTAAAAATAAAACAAAAATCTGTTAAAACTATAAAAATATGCGCTTGTGGGAGAGAAATGCTTCGGGCACCCAATTTCCTCATCCACTCGCTTTTTCTCCTTGTTCACTGTTGGGTCTCCGTGTTTTTTATTTATTTATTTATTTTTTTGTGTAGCTCATGTGAATAATTCAAAATTGTCGGATTTCCTGCAACACCAAAAGCGCTCACACGAGCACTCAAACACACACACGAAGCACTACACTAGGCAAGGCAAGGCAAGTGCGGGCACAAAGCCACTCAAATGTAGAGTACCGCTTGAGAACAGCTTCGACACCAACCATACCAGTACCCAACCGCGACCCATGAGCATGACGGCAACGAAAACGCTGAGGCTAATATATGAACATCGACTTTTGTGTTTGTTTGCCGTGTTTACAAATTTTTTAAATTTGCTGATTTTTGTCAATCGTTTTTTATTATTTTTATATTTATTCTCTCGTGAAAACACAACAAGAAACAAACATGGCGCGTGTGTTTGCCAACGTAATCCTGGTGTTATCCTGCTGCTTTATCGTTCAAGTATCTCGTATGAGGTATCTGTGGTGTTTTCATTTTTATTCAACGCTACACAACATTTGTTTTCATCAGCTTTTTAAGAAATTGTTTTTTAGCACAAAATTTTTTCCGCTGCGTTGTCATCGTACTTGTAAGATCCTTGTTGGCCTGCTCCATAGCGCCTTCGTGTTGAGTTGACATTGTTTCACCTTTTAATAAATTGTTTCGTTTAATCAAATATGCTTTTGAGCAAAAAGATGTACGCATGTTTAGCTATTTAGGATGACGCGACAACAGATTTACTTACTTTCTTTTTTCGAAACTTTGTTTCGAAGTTTTTATACTCTGTATTCATTGGGTGATTTATACATTAAGTTTGTATGTAATGTTCGTTACAGGCAAATCTATTCGTGGCAGACACCGTCAGTAGTCATATAGAAATACACGTATAAGTACCATTAATTATACCCTGCGCTGGAAGGCCAAGGGTATACTGAATTTGTGCAAAGGAATGTAACAGACAGAAGGTGGCATGACAGACTCCATAAAATATTCATATTCTTGATCCGCATCAAAATTAGATTCGATATAACTATGTCCGGCTGTCCATCAGTCGATCGTATGTTCGAAGAAAAACAGAAATTATAAAAATAGCGCCTCCAACATTATTGGATGCCATGTCAGCAAAAGGGCTATTTGTCTCGTATATGTACACTTTTCAATGACACTAAGCAGACCTGAGCTTGAACTATGGTAAAGCCATGCACGACTAACCCGCTGACTAATTCAAACCGGCTTCTTGCTCAACTGAACTCTATTCAAGACTCCAAATTAGTCACTGACCGATTTCGTATGTGTTCAATGTTTTCGATTTGATTGACCGCCAAACCGGAAACAAATTCGATGTAGACATATTCGTATGTTCGTCCTACTTTCTGTTTAAACGACGAGATCTTTTAGACTATATGAGATAGAGACTTCATTTTCCTCATCAGAAATAAATAAACGTTCTAACCCCATTTTAAGAGGTAGCCCCCGTACAAACAATACTTCAATTTTAACGTTTTTGCTGTTAATAAAACTAGAAATTGTAGCTTACGTAAATCTTACAAAAATATGACGCCAAAGTCCTTATCTGACCACTATAAAGGATTGCCCCCATACAAACTTGCACCCATTTTAAAGTTTTTATATGATAATGTGTTGTTTTTGTTGTTAATTAAGGTAGAAAGGTGGTATATCTTACGTCAATTCTTACAAAATATTCCTTATGGGCCTAGAACGGAGTTAGCGCTATGCTAAAGTTACCCAGTTTTGAGTTTTTGTATGAATATGTTTTGTTTTTATTTTGAACTAGTTAGTCCCGGCAATGTTACCCGGTTTGCGCTGCTACGGTCCATTTGTTTTTCTCTTATATGGGGGCGTGGCACCGCCCATTTTTCTAGTGGTTATAAATATCAAGTGCACTTTACACATATACCAAATCTGATACATCTGCCTCAAGTAGTTACTGTGATATGACCAAATTGCATTTTCTCTGATATGGTAGAATATGGAATCTCCCAAAAAAAAAAAAATATGTAAAAATAATATATACAAAACAAAAAAAGATATACACTCAAATAGTGAGTTATGGTTTTGAGTTAATAAAAAATCCGATCAAATCGTGCTGCGTCCGTCAGAACAACCAGTAATCAGAAGGAGTAATGTCCGCAGAATACGGCGCGTGCGGAAAAATATCCCACTTAAGTGTTTCCAAGTATTTTTTCACGACTTTAGCGATATAAGACCAAGCGTTCAAGCAGAATAATTTCTTTGCTCATATTCCGTCCGTTTTTCTTATAACCCTTTATCGATCATTTGCAGCCTTTACCGATCACGCGCCACGTTGTAGTAGCTCATAGTAAGCAATACCCATTTGGTCCCACTAGATACACAACATGACCTTCGAGTCATGAATATGCGGCTTGGGTGTTAATGTTGAGAACGATAACAACTTTTGACCGAGCATAGCGTAAAATGTTTTCTTGTGGTTATCATAGTATATTCATTTGCAAGTGAAAAATCGCCCTTCGACGTATCTCGGTTTCAGTTCATAAGGCACCCAATTGTCTTACTTTTGAATCAAGCCCATTGATTTCAATCGTACAGAGACTGCTTATTGAGTAACTCCCAACGATTCTGCCAACTTGTCTTGCCTACAATTCTTTGTCTTCGAATTTTTACGCTGTCCAGAGCGAGGCTTGTATTCAACACTGAAATCACCATTCTTGAAACGAAGAAACCATTTCTTAATCATTGCTTGAACAAGCTTTCGATGAGTTTCAGTTGCTCATTTCTTCCAATTAAAGCAGAAAACTAAAATGTTCCACAAAATGCTGCTTAGTCAACATAAAATTTGACATATTCAAAACAATAAAAAACAATGTTTTTTTTTTACAACTCAAGGCTGAATAATAAACTGAATATTATTAAAAAATGTCTAACCTCTCTGAAACTACTGAAATCAGCTGTTACGAGGGGTACTATTTATATTTCGGGAATAGCTAATAATAACAAACATTATTAAATGAAAACGGCTTTATTGGCTTTCAAAATATTCCCCTTTATGATCAATACACTTTTGCAGTCGTTCAAACCATTTGTCATAGCAGTTTTTCCATTCCTCTTGAGACACCTCCAAAACATGGTTTTTGAACGCTTCAACTGCTTCTTCGGCGCTCGTAAACGTTGATCACGCAGTTTAGCTTTGATACTCGGGAACAAGAAGAAGTCATTGGGTGCCAAATCAAGACTGTACGTAGGATGAGTCATTAATTCGATGTTTTGATGGTTTTCGATGGTTTGCACCAGAACAAATTTTGTTGGATTTGGCTCGTCTTGGAATAGCCACACGGTCGATTGCTGTTTTGTTTCCGGCTCATACGCATGTATCCATGATTTATCCCCTGTCACGATTGTATACACGTCTTTTGAAGTACCACGGTCGTACTTTTTAATCATTTCCTTATACCAATCGACGCGAGCCTTTTTTTGAGCGATTGATAAATTATGGAGTATCCAACGAGAGCAAATTTTTTTTACAGCTAAGTGTTCATGCAAAATCGAATGTATTGAAGTGGAACTAATGTGCAAGGATGCCTCTATCTCACGATATGTAACATGACGATCTTGCATTACCAGTTCACGCACTGCATCGTGAACTGGTAACCGATTTTGGACGACCTTCACGGAATTCGTCGGCGACCGAACTACGACCACGATTGAATTCATTATACGAGCGATATAATGTGCTTTATCGCCATACAAAGAACTGAGTTCATTGACACATTCTTGTTGAGATAATTCACGTCGAAAGTTGTGAAAAATAATCCAACGAAAACGTTCTCTTTAAATTTCCACTTTTTGGCCAAATTGCTTTTCTTAACTCACTGTAAACAAAACAAATAGCAATTGTACAAAATGTCAAACTTTATTATGGTGTTGCCAGACTTTAGCTTTTGACATTAGTGTTGCCAGTTCCCGAAATATAATTAGCTGCCCTCGTACTATGAAACATTCACAAAAGCCAGATTCAATTTTTGAAAACGGACTCGATACATCTTTTCATTCTGACTGACGATGTTACACACCTTAAAGTAAATTCTTGATTACCATCATGTTCATGTTAGTCTATGTATCTCTGTATATATGGATGTTGGATGCCGAAATCTATAAAAAACTTAACCACGAAATTTGTGAAAAATTTATTTGGTTAAACGCCAAATTTGGTATTAAACGCCAAATTAGTTGTGAATATTCCGATAAAATATCTCACGTAGTTCTTGATCATCGTTCAATTCAAATGTGTAGTTTTACACAGATACACTGACACCCTCGACAGTAGTGTTCTGTCTTCATTTTATCTCAGTTAAATTCGTATTTAAAGGATTAAATCTATTTTGCTTGTTTTCTAACCAGCATCTTTCAGCATTCATATTAATCGTATCTATTTTCATACTTTTTTTTATTACAATATTAAAAGTTGGCTTTTTTGTCCGCTGAATTTTTTACGAATTTTTAAGTCCTTTGTCAGTTGGCAATTAGTAAGCGCTACATTTCTATGTTTTTTTTTTTTTTTTAGTTCTAAGGAACTCTTTTCAAACTTAATTTTGTCTTCAAGCTTAATTCGGTGTGCTCATTTAGCGCTTACTACTTACTTACTTACTTATTTATTTACTCACTTGGAATGGTGCACTGTCATTAATCCATAAATTATGCCACTCCAAGTGCAGAGTCACGCATCGTCTTAAAATCTAAAAAATATTAAGCATTTTAAGTAGACGAAACTCACGAAAACCTCAATTTGTTGTGGCTTTGATTAAAATTTCTTTTTCGTTCGGTTTTTAAATTTACGTATCTTTTTTTTATGTTTTTTGTGTGTGCGTTTTTTTTTTTTAATTCCCACACAGAACTTTTGCCTACTACTTTGCTTATACTTAGCCACAAATTTATGTAGTTAGCTTTACAGTAAACAATTTGAAACCAACATAAAACTTTGCCTTTGCAAAGAGTGAAAGTAGCTAAGCGAACCGAACAGAACCGAGAGAAAGACAACAAACAGCAGAAGCAGCAGCAGCAGCAGCAGCAGCAGCAAAAAGTATCTTTAAGTTAAACAAAGTTGCTGCAATTGTGTATTAAAAACCAAGAGGAAAAAACGAAAAGACAAGCCACTTTTTTGTGGCTTTAGCCTATGCAGAAAATAAATTCAACTGTTAAATGTATCTCTGAACAAAAAATAATGACACTGAGTACGACAGCAGCAAGGCTTATGCAATTGTTAAATACACTACATATGTATCTATGTACAAGTATTATATGACAATTTACAAAGTGTATGTATTTGCAAGAATATGCACTTTATATGCTGCTCAAAATACGTTTCCCTGTAGTTCTGCCGGATACTTATCCCCTACCTATCCACCTGTAACCCAGTTGACTGTCGAATTTAACACGACGATGTCATTGGAAAAAAACGATCGGTGTAACATTGTAGTCCCTATTCTCAGCCAAGCCGTCGGTAATGAAGCATGTTACCAGTTGAAAAATAGAAATTCAAATTTTTTTGTTTTGTTTCTGCAGCGATATTCAATGAAAAAACTATTCGTTGTAATTCGACATTTCCGTTAGTCGAAGTAGCTAAGATGTTCATAGGAATTGGTGGCCGGTGAATTCACTAGTCCCGCACTAGTACGACTGAATTACAGGGTTACCACTAACCCTTGAATGTGAATTGAATGATTTTTAGAACATGAATTTCATTCTGTATATTTCATTCGAAACCAGTGAATTCCTAATGTTTGAATACTTATGAACTTGAAGTTGGACGCATAATATCTGCAACGTTATGAGGTATCTTAAATGACCAACGAAAAAGAGGTCACCCTTACAAAGTCTAAGCGAAACCTGTTATAGTTCGAGTAAAAAAAAAGTGAAGGAATTTGCAAGCCATTAAGAAACTACATTTGCTTCGTTTGAGTTATGCTCGCATGCAGATAAAAAAGATACCTTAGACTTTATTTATGTTCCGTGTCAACTGAATTTTCCGATTCGAAATAAGTGAGGTTATGTTAGAGATCAGTCTTCTTAAAACTGGAAAATCTCCTACCTACAATAAGGAAAATGAGCGGTTTATTTGTGCCTTACCCAATTATGGCCACATGCTTTTAAGGGCGATCACTTCTCCGCTCAATGTAAATGCGCAGAAATCATTATCACTGACAATGAGCGTTGCCACTGATGGACTAAGGTCACATGGTTCATTAGATGGAGTACTGAGGTGGACGCTGACATATTCACCAAAGTAACATTAAAAATAAGACACACCAGCTGTTTTCCAGGATTTATCAACGGCGGTGTCATCTCTATGAGAACCATAACAAATTGTCATATCATGTTTTATGAGAACGCTTAAATGGTTCAATGATGATTCACTCACTGATACAGTGTCTGTGAGTGAACACTCACTGGATCTCTACTGCTATAGATGCCTAGCCCACAGAATTTTAATATGAGTTCCACGACATTGAGGTCTGCGTCTGTTATTTTTTGAATAAGAATGCTAAGGGGATCAATATTACCATCTTTTTAGATAGCCCAGCGGCTATTAAAGCACTAGCTTGTTGACAATTTTCCTCATAGTTGGTTCTACGATACTAGAATGCCACTATACTTTCAATACTTTGAAGTCGCGAAACGTTGGGTTCTTGGCTACAAGGATATCGAAGTAAATGAATTTGTTGCTGAGCTCGCCGCGTGCTTGATTGACAACTGGCTTTGTGGGTTCGGATCCGATGTTTCGGACTAAGCTGAGCTAAGTTCAAGACTTCTTTAGAATTTCTGTGTAGACTATGTGTTGAGCACGAAACAACTAGGCTACGTCTGTTCTGCGGCTTTAACAAGGCTCCGAATCGAATAGATATACAGGTACATCCCTTTTATTAAGTCTGAAATAGTCAGAAATATAACGACAAGGGATATTTTCAGTTTCATTTAACAGACAGAAAATATCTTGAGTTATTAAACTAACCATAGCTGGGCTAGGGTACAAAAGACTTACGTTTATATCTACGCGTACTTACGGTAGGATATACCTCTACATCTTATTTCTGATTTGCAGTGTCGTACACGCCATTTAACTTAGGTCCAGACACTACGTCACTTTTTTGATTATGGTTTATGAAAAGAGTCTGAGGTAAATTGCATGTTTCATTTAAAATGCCGCAGCATCTAGTACAGGTAGTACATTACATAATATATACTTAAGCTAATAATCCGAGCCGCACTGCTACACATTAAATTTACACTCAAGTTAAAATGCCTCAAAATATGTGCACTATAACAGCTTGCAGCTCAGTTAGCTCAAAATGAACTTGATGATACTGTCATCTTTTGCTCATCTGCGCTTAAGAGCAAATTTTACACTCTGCCATTGACAGTGGACATTGAGGATATACTACGAACCACTTGCCTCAACTCATACTCAATTGTGTAAACTTCGATCCAAACAGTTGGGCAAAAGTTGCCAACTTGGTTTTGTACTTCAACTTTTCATTGGGCAGCCGCAAATAGCTGCGAGCAAGTTTACTAAAACCCAAAAAACGAGAAGCAGAGAAACGGATTGCGATTGCGATTGTGACACATTAAAGTCCACTTTGGCTAAATGCAGCACGATGAGAGAAATGCCAAGCAAAAGTATCTCAAAATACGCTTTAAATAACACTTAAGTGCTTCCGTTGGCAATTGGTGCAAAAGCCGCCGTCGCCGCTACAGCAACTTATATAAGTTATATTATACGCTACTAAGTGGAAAAGAGAGCACAACAAAATAATTTAGGAAAAGTTTACATTTTCATTTTTCTACCGAGAAAAATCAACTTCGACTTAGCGCAACAACTTGAGCACCATCAAGATTCAATGGGTCTTTTGTGCTGGGCGGGACTAGACTGGACTGGGCTGCAAAAGTGTCCGCGTCCTCAACGCGTCTTCGTTGCATGCAGCAGTTGCAAATTCATAAAATTTATTATAGACTCAGTCTACTAAAGGAAGATAAAGTTGTTCGCGCTGCAAGTAAGCGAGCCATTCACTTTGGGCAGCATTAGCAGCATTAGCAGCAGCAGCAGCAGCCATTTTCTTTTGCTGCTGCCGCCACTTTCACTGGTTATTCCTTGCACATCCTGCGTCCCTGCGTATACGCAACTAAAAGCAATTAAATATGGTGTCAGCAGCTGCTTCCTTATGTTGGTATAAAATTTTTGACTGATTAAGTGTTGAGTTACTGTAAAGAACGCTCGGCAGGACATCGAGTATGCCAAAAAACTGTACTTACATATAACGAACTGTAAAGGAACAGCAGTCCTTTGCAGAAGTCGCTGCTGTTTTTGATGGCGTAAGTTTGCTTTATGTAAGCACGTGCTTCAGTTAGTCAGTCCGTCAATTGTCATTTTATGATGCTGTTTATAGAGAGTGATTATTTATGAGTTACTGAACTTATATTTTTTAATATCGGTTTTAATATCGATTACGTGTATTCTTGCGTGTTTCTAGTAACAAACTTATAGCGTATCTGTCAGTATTTTCTAGTTGACAGACACTGATCATAAATACGGAATGTTTTTCTTATACAGATTTGGAGCACTGGATACACGAGTGCATGTGACATAGCTCTGGCTGAGAAACCAAATAAAATCCTACGACTTTTTAAGTTTGCACTTGAACTTCCTTTATAGTTATAGTTAAAATTAGATTAAAGGGGAAATTTGGCACATTGAATTGGAACGGGAGGTTTGAGTCGATTGGCATTTGGAGATGATATTTTTTGAAAGCTCGTCGACATTCCCTTTAGAGTTTTGAGTTTACGATTGTTTTCGTCTGTTTTTTCAGTTGTTTTGTATATCCTTAAATCGGCTTCTTTAGTTTGTTCTTCCTGCTGAGTCCGAATCAATTACCTCCGTGGCCGAACTTTGTACATATTTCTCTCTTCACATTGCGAAAAATATTTTAAACATTTCTTAATGTAAAAATGAGCTTTAGCCAGCTAAAATGCACATCTTACATTTACAGGTCGCTAAATGATATACATCGTAATTGAAACAATCGTATGGTTTGACCGAAATCCAAACAGACCTCAAAAATATGGTGTCGAAAAGCACTGTTTAAATCAAGTAACATTCACCGGTCTTCACAATAGTGAAGGGGCAAGCCCAAAAAAATTTTTTTATACATAAATTGTAGGGGTGCAGCTTTAAATCTTTGTGTAAAATGCGGAACAATGATGACTGACAGACTGAGTAACACTGCAAATCAAATGTGAACTTTCTTTTGAGACACCCTGTACATATGTATGTATGTATGTATGTATGTATGTATGTATGTATGTATGTATGTATGTATGTATGTATGTGAAAGGTGGGGAGGACCACACAATTTCACATAAGCGCTAGCATGCGAACTAGATGTTGTTCAACTCAACGCTAGATGTTGCAGCAGCTGGTCATGACCATAAAGAGGTCAATGATCATGAGTTGGTGTTTTTAAAGGAATTTGGTTGGAGTGGCAGGGGGAAGGAGTGGCAGGGGAAACCATCTAGTGTATTTAAATTTTGCAACTAATTTTATCATAAACGTAGTAAGTCTATATCATTATTCAAAGTTAGTTCAATTTTACAGCTTTTTGTTTATTTAGTTTATAAGTAATTATGATTTAAGATTTTATTTTGTTAAGAATATTATGTAGTTTTGTACATAATCCAAATAAGAAGTTGCAAGTCTACTGTTGCATTGCTTTGCAAACTATATTAAAACTGTTTTCTGACATTTTCATATGCGTAATGCGTGAATTTATAGATAAATCCAATTGGTCAGGGATTTTACTTCATTGTTTTTTTTTCTTTTTAATATTTCACTTCACAAGTAAAAGCAGGCGGAGTCAAATCTGGGAACCAGATTGTCGAGCAAAGTGTGTTTCGGTATAATTAGCTTCAAATAATTTTTTGCCAAGCCAAACAGTAACTTTTAATGATTATGAAGGCACCTCGGAAATTAAATAAGAATTTTGGCTGTTTAGTAATGAAAATCTTGCGTTGTTAGTATTAGTCTGCATATTGATCTGGAAAGTGCAAATTTTCGATAGCTTTATAAGTATAAAATACAAAATCTTAAAATAATATAGTAAAACCGAAGACTATTGAAATAACAAGAAGAGTAACGCTATACAACAAAATGTTATTGGGGCAGCTAGTTATTCGCACAATTGAGACATTGCATCAAGTAGTCTAAGCATAAAATTTCGACCGCTATCTTTTGCGCCCACACTAAACACCAGTCTGAAGAGCGAATATCTGCTGTGAGTCAGACAGTGACATAGGAGATGCCGAACTACAACCAATCAGGGCTTCCACAAGAAATGAGACGTCTCTCGCTTTTTAGAGCATAAGTGCAATTCGAGTATGGTTTGGCCCAAGGTATAATAATAAGGTAGCGAATTGAGAGCGGGCAACGTCGTATTTCACAGGCCAAATGTTAGTACGCTTTGAATGCATGTGCCAAACGGTTCGGTACGCCGATAAATTTTTCTTTTGTGCTGTGCTTATGGTAAAAAAAAGTACTTTTAATGTACCATTTCTGTGTGTGTTTTTTCTTGTTGTTTTATCTTCTTATCTTATCTTTTAAAGACACACGCACACATGTAAAAGTTGAAGAAACACAAGAAAAACTCAAAGCAAACAATTATTCATGCCTCTCTTTCTATCTTACGTGTTCATATGGATAATCTTGCTCCTCTTTCTATCTTCCGCATTAATATGTTTTGGACTGCGTCGGCGCTCAGTACGCTACCTGATTATTATACCATGGTGATCAGCGATTCTACATGTGCTTAAGCCATCTCGTCGATTATCCGCTTAAGGGATCATGTGTAAAATGAACTACAGCTTACATGTAAGCATGTATATGCTTCACGAGAACGTTCCTAAATAAATACCGGTAGTGATACTCTCTCTGGCTTTGTAGGGACGAATAGCGAGGTCAGCTGTTCAATTAAGCGAACCATCTCGTTAGCTTTAATATGAAATAAGTATGAATGTGAGGAAGCGTTCTTTTAATAGTGAGATCTCCAAAAAATATTGAATAAAATAGTCGAAGAATTGACAGCACAGTTTGAAAGTTATAGTTACCTACTGGAAGATGTGTCTGCCCAAAAACAAACGCCATTTACTTTTTGTTCGCCAAAACTTTCGCCAAATATAAATAATAAGATTAACAACGACGAATTCAAACTGTTGGCAAATGACCTATTTAGTTAAATTTGGCGCCCTTCGCACCTATAAAAAACATCGACTACATTCATTTGAATTTGAAATTCAATATATTTCTATAAGCGTCTTACTAAAATTTCCCATAAATTGCTTATGTCTGCCTTCGTCAATCATTTATGCAGTCAGTCAGTCATTGAGTTTGTCCGTCCGTCCTTCCGACAATTATGCAAAGCTATTTACATAAACATTAGCTTGTTGAATTCTATTCTTTATGCGCACTCAATTATAAGCGCCACCAAATCCACACCCTAAACGCCTTCAGGAGCTATGTTCATGCTACGCTGCGGTTTCTTTTGGCTCCCCATTAAATTTGCATATTATATTAAATTCCATACAAATATCCAATCAATAAATGGCTTTTGTTGTTTTTGTGTACGCGAAGACAAGTTGAGATGAGATGAGGAGTAACGACATTAAGTAAGTGTGTGTGTGTGTGTGTGCATACGAATTCAAATATTTTGAATTGGCCTCCTGTAACGATATGACAAGGGATTGGTTAACTACCTCTGGACAAGCGTACAAGTAACACAACATATAAAGGCAGCAGTCAAGTCAATTCAAATAGTAGTATCTATAGTCAAATTCAAAGTCAATAGCATATAAAATATTCTCAAGAGAGCGATCTACTTGCTTTTCTGTTTTGCATACTTACTTTCGGCGCCCAACACTACTCGTAGTCGGGGCACGGCCAATTGAATAGCTGCTTGATATTACTTAGTTGCGTGTCTGACGCCTACAATGTTTAGTCAAATTCGTCTTGCTTTCGTCCAAATTCATTTTTTTCAGCTTAGAAGACTTGTTCGAACTGTGAGATTTACATCCGTTTCAAAATAATCAAAAAAATAAACCAAAAGCAGAGCAAATAAGTGAAAAAACAAAAGTTTAGTACAATATAAACAAAATGAAGCATTTACTTTAGTATATACAAAGTTAAAATACGCTCTATAAGCGCTCGAAATCAAATATTTTACATATTTAGACAAAGTGGAACTGATGTTTTCACCATATGTAAAAAAACGCCTAGTTTTGAGTCTCCGAAGCAAAATAGTCAGCAACTTACATTGATTGAAAAGACAAAGAGGGAACCATACTGGACTCTAGCTAAGGTATGGTTAGGTTAACGAAGGTGTTTAACGAATTTCCTTTGTCGAAACGTTGTCGATCCTTTGTCGAAACGTTTCTAAGTGTTTCAGAGTTAGTAAAAGGGCTGTCCATCTATTCGATTCTGAGTCTGGCCAAAACCGAACAGTTGCAGAGCAGATGTAAACTAGTTTTGCCGTCCTCAAGACAGTGTCTACACTCTGTATCTGAGGAGAGATCCAGCTTGTTAGATATCTAAGTCGGTGATGACCAGTAAGGTAGCCCATGTGCAGCCTTAAGTCTGACCTGCTCAGATGTGCTTTAGTTTTAGGCAGAATTTCTAAAGTAGTCTGCAAAGAAGGATTAGGACTTAGCCCAGCTCTGGCCACAAAAAGTTTCCGGACACACCGACCCAGTCCTGGCCATCTCATCGGCGAATTCATTTTCTTCGATACCCTTGTGGCCAGGAACCCAACAGATTGCGACTTTGATACCTATTGAAAGTTGTTGGAGAGTATTGAAACATACACAGCAAACTTTCGATTCAATTAATATTCATAAGACTTGTCCTGACCGAATCTTTCTCACTTTAAGTGCGACTTGCTTGCAGCCGTTTGTATGCTAAAAGCAAAAATCAAAGTTTTTTCCTTTCGCTTTCTTTATTTTGAGTTGGCAGAATAGAGAAAAAAAAATTCTCTATCTCTGCACACATTTGTATGAACATACAACTGCTCCATCCATACGTACTAGAGAACAAACCATTTAATTATACAAACATATTTTTCGAATAGGAATAGATGACAACAGGGGAGAGAGAAAAGCGACACGGGACATGACGCAAGCTGTGAGTACTGGTTTCTACATTTTAAGAGCAATATTGAATTCAGTGGCAAAGAACGCAAAGTGAAGCCAGTAATGTTTGAAGACTCAAGAATAGCTCACTAAGACTTAGGAATGACTCAACAAGCGATTTAAACCATCTTTGGAGGCTCTTTACCCGTCGTATTCACCTGACATTGCGCTTTCCGAGTACAACTTGTTCAGGTCGATGACTCATGACCTGGACGAGTAGCACTTCACTTCTTACGAAACTAAAAATTGGCACAAATCTATATTCGCCTCAAAAGATAAGTACATTTTTTCAAATGGAGAATCCGCATGAGGAAAATCGAATTGAATTGAATTATCTAATTACTCGTATGTTATATGAACTGTAAGATAAAAATATGTCAAAGCTTAAAAATAAATTAATAGCTTGACAGCGCTGCAGCAGTCGATGGCGGCAGAAATAAGGACGACATCAGTTGGTCGGTGTCTGTGTTCAAGCGGCAGATTACTAACAGAATGATGACAAGACGGACGGACAACAAGAACAAGCGATATTTAATAGGCAGCATTAGGCCAACCAATTCCTTTTGCAGCAAATTTTTTCGCTATATAAATATCTTGTACTGCCATCTCTATATCCTTCATACTCTAACTGCTCCTAGAGCCTGCTGACTGTTTTTGCGTCTTAGGCCTTTCATATAATTCGAAGGTTATCTTATTCAGTTGTATTCCCTCTCTTTCTTATATGCCGTACATCCTTGTTGCTCATTATATTGTACTCATGTATGTAATTTACTTTGCTGCATATGCGTAAATATTTAATTTCCTATTATATTTATTTGTCGTTCACATTGCAACATCCACATCTCCGCACACTCTTTGGACTTATTGAATGACTCTTTGTTATCCTTGCATGCTGCTTTTGATTTCATTATGCGTGTGCGTTTCTCTCTCTCTCTCTCTCTCTCTCTCTCTCTATCTATCTATCTACTATTTTCTGTGTGTGTTTTATTTGCTCTATTTTATTATTTATTGCTTTTCGTATGGTTTTTTTCTGATCTTTTACTACCTATATTTTACTGTTATTGCTTTGTTATTTGCTTTTTTCCCGTTATTTTTTCTTTCTGATAAGCGTATACGTAATATTTAATTTATAAATTTAAAAATACATATACAGGGGGTTTCACGCAATCAGAAATTTGATTTACTGATTGCACGAACACAACTATTCCGAGGGGCGCGGAGTCAATCGGTAGCCTAGCTTTTGGGAATTTAGTCGTTATGGAGCTTTTCTCGGGAGCGGACCGTGCGTCGGGCGTACGTGAGTACGTGAGTAAAACGGTAGAAAATTATGCAGAATCCGGGCGTCCAAGGTCTTCGAGAACGTTCGAAATCGTAGACAGTGTTACTCAGTCTGTTCGTGACAACCCGAACCTTTCGATTCGGAAGCGTGCTGTTTCTTTAAACGTGCATAGATCATCATTGTTCCGCATTTTTGGCAACTTCACACAAGTCCAACAGGTCTCTACCACGAGTTCATGAAATTTTCCTGGCAAATTGATCTTCAGGAGAGGTGACATAAATTAGCCTCCACGAAGTCCCGATTTAACCCCTATGGACTTTTTCCTGTGGGGTTACGTCAAATCTTAAGTTTACGGCAACAAACCGACTTCCCTGGCACAATTAAAAGAAAATATTCGTCACGAAATGGCAGCCATCACGGAGAATACCTGCCGAGCCGTCATAGGAAATTTTAGTGCTCGATTAAATGAGTGCCGTGAACGCAATGGTTTACATTTGGACAATATCATTTTTAAGAAATAAATTCCCAAAGTATCATAATATGTAATAAACATTTTTTCAATAAACTACTTTTTTTTTTTATCGATTTTTTAAATGTGAACTTTCTTTTGAGACACCCTGTATAAGTGCAACACTTTCGCACCCTTTTTAATACAACATATATTGCAGGGACGATTCTAACTTTTTCTTTTTTTCTAAACTATTGCGTCGAAAGTAGGTAAAAAACAGGGAAAACGTTAACTTCGGTTGAACCGAATATGTAATACCATTCGCTGTGAGTTTGTATGGGGCTACCACAAAAAGTGGGCGCAACACGCCCATTTATATATGAAGTGGTCCCAAAAAAAATGCTAGACTAGCTAGATCGACCCGTCTCATCGAACATATAAAGAATATATATACTTAATCGACAAACTGATAACACCATTTCACAACACCATGCCATTTCAGTAACAACAAAAAACTCTTAGTGAGTGACGTCATAGGAATAAGCAACAGACGAAAATGTGTTGTATTATTTCAGATGGGCGCGTTCCTGAAGTTTTAGGCACGACCCAACATGAGTCCGAAGTTGATATTGACGGAAGCGTACGCACACGCACGATAAAATTTTGGCCAAAGGCACGACCCAACACAATCACATGGTTATTAATTACGAAGACACGAAAAATCACGATCTAATACATAAATAAAAAATAAAAACAAATATTTATAAGCCACCAATATTTGGTGAAATGGTATAACAGAGAAGCGTACATATATTTTTGACCAGTATCAAAAGTAATGTCGATGTAATCACGTCCAAGAATCCGCATGAAACATGTGAGAATGGATCTTACGTTATTCTTAGTTATGAACGAAATTTAAAATAGAATAAGAAGAAAATATTAAAAGTGGGCGTGGTATCTATGGGGCTAGTACCAAAATAAGCTTCCATTATGGACTACACGGATATTCTACGGATATTTCCTAAATTGATTTCAAAAATGCTCATTACAATCGTACAATCTAAAGTGACTAGTCTTGTTCAACTGATTGAGATTATATATACTTTATGGGGTATACGATGCCTCCTTTAATGATTCAGAAACTTTCAGACAAACTGTTAACACTGTTTCACACTAGGTTTGGATATTTTAACTCTCATTATCATACTTTCTGACCATATTTAAAAATCACCCTGATTCATCAACTTTAGACAAAATGTGAGTTTTTAGAGACATTTCTGACTCACTAAGTAAATGAAGGGAACTTCCCGCTTGATCGGTATCAGCTTTTTATTTAAAAGCGTAAATAACCTGCATGGATCTGATAAATATAAGCTTGTGATCCTTGTAATCTCTCCCTAGCTGTTCATAAAAATGGAGGCGGGTTTCTCTAATACTTTTTCAGTTTTTGTCTTCTGATGAGTCTTGCGTCTGAACAAATCTTCTCGTTGGACTTGAGATAATAGCTAATACAGTGGTCAACAATCAGGTTACTCTTAGGTCACTGCATACAAAAATAACCTTCATTTTATTCAATATTTATCGATTGCAAAAATTTAAAATTAATTTATTCTATAAACGACTATGAAATGTTTAAAAGCATAGAAATAAGAAAAAGATACTTGATACATATATGTTAACGAATAATAAATTAGAGTTTTTCCATGCCTTTAATATGTATCTCAACGAAATCGTTCCTCTTGTGTTTCACTGACATCACCGAGTTTCAGAAAATGCTATCAACTGTTTAACAAATGTTATACAAACAAGATGCATTTATATTTATATCGTATTAGTGTTGATTTTTTTCATGAATCGGAGACCTGAAGCAGAAAAAATCTTAAAATCGGAATGCGAAGAGTAGTGCTACTGCTGACTGCTTTGAATTCCTGCTTGTAACATTTTAAAGAACTTCAACATTTTTTGCACTACACACTTTTTATTGCTCAAGTCTTTTGCTGTTTTAAGTGCTGCCACTTGTAGCAATAAGTTTGTTATGCAACACTCCCTTTCGCCAAACTATCTGACCGCAACTTTCCCTTTGAACTTGAGGCGCACGGTGCACACTTGAAGGCAAACTACAAACGAATGCAATATTTTTACACTAAAGCTGAACGGATTTTCATGTTTGCACTTTTTCACTACGCTTAAGTACAATATTTATTTGCATTCCCTTCGCTGAGATACTCTTCAATTGTTTCAATTTCAAAAGAAAATTTTTCCATGCAAAAGTCGGTCGGAGCAGAATAAGAAGAAGAAAAAATTTCCAAGAAAAAGAAAAACCAGTTTTCATAAAAGTTTTCAATATTTTTTATTTTTTTTTGTATTTTTATTTTTTTATTAAAAAATACTAGTGGCAAGTTTGTTGCGTTTGTACTTCTTTCGTTTGTCTGACTCTGGCTGTGCTGAATTTCTCAATTTTTGCAATCCGAATTGCCTTTTTCCCTCAGATACTTCCTACTTTCAGTCTTCAGCTTCTGCGTTTCAGTAGCAGTTTTCAATTGAGCACTGTATAAAAGTATCTACATAAAGTGGAATTTTGTTTTTCTGCGCCGAACTTCGACTTTATCTGTCATACATTTTTTTCCGGGCTTTTATGCTGCTTTATATTTAGCTCTGAGCGCACTCAGCTAAAAAGGGTCTTTACACTTGCATCTTTTTGTTGATGTATTTTAAGGCTTGCATTTTGTCTTAAAAGCTGCTTATTTAAATTTTCAAATACTTTTACAATTTGCTGTTTGCCTTATTCCGATTTGCGAAAACATTTATATATCTAGGGACAGATACATGTATATACTTACATATATATATATATATATATATATATATATATATATATATATATATATATATATATATATATACATATTTGTTCGAATAACATTTAATGTAAACGTATTTGGCAATTTCCGTTTCCTGTTCTCGTTTTCCGGCAAATAGTTATTGTTGTTGCTGAATACGTATATGTTTGAGCAGGATATAATGTGTTTGTTGAAATATTAAAATATTACTATAACATAGCGAAGTAGTAGAATGAAATCTGGAGAACTTACATATTGTTATGTGCATTAAGCTAAGGTTAGATAAACACATAATTTTTACAATAACAGCCAACAAAACATATAAACCCGAGTTTTTAGGCTATATAATACGATTATTTATGGAAAAATTTTTCCCGGATATATTCACAGAGACTGTTACGTACGATCTCTACCGTTTTTGCCATATTTCCGATGACATTTTGGAGATTTTCTAACGGAATAAACGATGTAAAGTTCCGTTTCAAGCCTGATGAAAGTTAAAATTTTTAACAAATTTCATACATTGCTCTCATTTGATCACCTTTTTTCAACAGAACAAATAATTCCAATATTTCCAATATTCAATATTTCGTATTTTTAAACGATACTTTCTTTCACTCATGTTAAGGTCTTTCAGATCAAGAAAGAGGAACAAATTAAAATTTTGTATTAGGAACAATTGAAAAAATCGCCGTGAGTCCTATTATTTGTGGCACCATTTACACATATACAAAATCTCATTCGATCTAATAGTCTGATTCCACTACGGTCGCGTCCACGTCCAAAAATCGATGGACGCGCATCCAAACCTATACAAAAGACATAGGCAGTTAGGTATGGTAAAAAGTTGCGATCATTTTGGACACGGCAATCGGACGCGATTTTTTCTTATGATTTCGATTATTTAGGTAATCCGCTAACTCGATTTCTCTTATGATAACGATTATTTAGTCGACTCCAAGTCTTTCATATCTATTAAGGGTAATCGCAAAGCGCACATATATGTGAAAACAGCTGCAAAAATAGACGCGAAATTGGTGCAATCAATAGGTAAATGTATTGAGTTTATTTTAAATTAATTTTATATATACGTTTTTGTTTATATAGATGTGATCAAAATGGAATGGACACTTTAAAAATTTGTGGGCTGACTGCTCTTTAGGTCATAATTGAAATAATTTAGTATTGGGCTGAATTATTGTCATTGTCAAGAAAAATTGAAAAAATCGCCGTGAGTCCTATTATTTGTGACACCATTTACACATCTACAAAATCTCATTCGTTTAGCTTCCTCGGTTTATGCACCCTTTCGTTTATGCACCCTTTCGTTTTTCTCTTATTTGGTGGTATGTCCTCCTATTTTCAAGTGGATCTTATTTTTCCTAGTACTGTTTACATATTTAAATTCAGCGGCGAAAATAGAACGAACAATTCGATAATTCGACCTGAGCACTGAGCCTGCCAATATACTACTACATTTGATCGTATGCGAGCAATTTTTTTTATATCAAATAAAAATCAATTTCGCTGCAAATTGGACTGAAAAATAAAACAAAAATCAAAATATAACAAATCAAACTCACGCAATCAAAGCTATGGTAAACGACTCAGTTCAATTTCAATGCAATGCCATAGGAAATAATTGATTCAAATTAAAATATTTTTTCCAAATTTAAGAATTGTTTTAATCAAGTCTTTTGCTGACTATGATAAGGGTCATAGAAATCCGAGTTTAAAATCTCTTAGATTAAAAACAAATATAACATTCGACCGCCAATTTCCTTTCACAGTTGTGACATCTATATAATTAGTATAAAAAAACACAGTCGTATTTGAATGCAACGTTGTATCAAAGTTTCAAAGCAATCTGTGAAGAACTTTCGGAGATTATCGATTACGAACAAACGAACATTTACATTTCTATTTATATTTACGAGTATATAGATTTTAAACTACTAAAAGATACACTTATTCAGCAGTAAATTTAAATTCTAGTTTTTCCTGTTTTGTCCGATCTTGGTCTCTACGGCTCGAAGTTTTTTAATTAAATAAGCTATTGATTAAACATTTTTGCTATATACGGACTTAATATATACCGAAAAATTCACTGATATTTAAAAGAGAAACTAAAGTTCTATTTCACATCATTAATGATGCTAAAAAGCTTCGACAACAATATTTGGTTTGGGCTCCTTTTGTTTTGTATATTTTCTTTTAATTGTGGCAGGGAAGTCGGTTTGTTGCCGTAAACTTTACATTTGAAGTAACCCCACAGGAAAAAGTCCATAGGTGTTAAATCGGGACTTCGTGGAGGCCAATTTATGTCACATCTTATGGAGATCAATTTGCCATGAAAAATTTCATGAACTCGTGGCAGAGACCTGCTGGACGTGTGTGAAGTTGCTCCGTCCTGCTGGAACCATGTTCTTTGGTTATAACCAGGAAAGTTTTGCAGTTCAGGCACGAAGAAGTTGTCTAACATCTCCACATAACGCTCTGAATTCACTGTAACTGTACGTCCCCTTTCATCTTCAAAAAAGTAAGGGCCGATAATTCCTCACGCCGACATCGCAGCCCATACGGTCACTTTAGGCGAATGTAGGAGTTTCTGATGTTTGTGTTTTGAATTGGTTGCACTCCAGTAGCGGCAATTTTGCTTGTTTACATGGCCATTAAGATGGAAATGAGCTTCATCCGAAAACAATATGTTGGTAAACGTTGGAAAGCGCTCAATCATCTGGTTTATGAATTCTGGCCTCTGCCCAGCTTCCTGAGGCTTCAATTCTTGCACCAACTGAATTTTGTAGGCGTGTAAAATTGAAATCTTTGTGTAAAATGCGGAACAATGATGATCTATTCACGTTTAAAGCAACAGCACACTTCCGAATCGAAAGGTCCGGGTTATCGCAAACAGACTGAGTAACACTGTCTACGTTTTCGAACGTTCTCGAAGACCTTGGACGCCCGGATTTTGATTTTTCCAGCGATGAACCAGTCTCTTCCATTTTCCAATGAGTCGAGGGCTTGGCGCATTATTTAAATGACGAACATGTCGAATACTGCAGAATTTTCTACACGCTACAGTCGCTGAATTACCGTTTTGGTAAAACTCACGTACGCAAAACGCACGGTGCGCACGAAACGCTCCATAGCGACTAAATTCCCAAAAGCTAGGCTACCGATTGACCTACCCCCAGTACCCCTCGGAATAGTTGCGTTCACGCAATCAGCAAATCAAATGTGAACTTTCTTTTGTGACACCCAGTATTAATTTATTTTTTTATTTTATTTAATCCGATACTCAATCAAACGAACCAAAATATTTCGAAAAAAGAGAGGTGGTACCTAGCGGCATTTACTATTCCTTTAAGCACACCTCTCATATAACCTAGCCAGATGAAATTGAGCAAAATTTCATATATTTTTTTCTTTTCAGTTTTAGCATATGGACAGATCTTCGTAGTTCTGATGCATTAAACAACACGAAAGGAAAGTGACTTCAAAATATGGTGCCATACATTTTTGATATTTGGTCTATCATGACCTAAATTCAGATAGAAGGAGACCTTATACAAACCTATACATATTATTCGAGTGTTTGTGTTAAATTTTTTGTTTTTTTTTTTTATGATAATTCAGCTAGAAACATACAATTCTGTTTGGTCGCATCTTACGTCAATCCCGGATATTTAAGAAATATATCCAGATCGGACAATCAGTTGTAATTGCTATGTTTGTTCAAAGCGCACTTAAACTTCTTTATCGTTTCAGATGTCTATTGCATTTTGTTAACATATTGCATTTTAACATAGGCAAATTGTATATGAATTTCGTTTTCTTACTACGTTGCTATATTCGTTAACGATTTTTTATTACTTTTTCGAATACCCCACTCAAAATAACAATAATGTCGCGATTATCTTCAATCCAAAATGTAAGAATTTCACGATGGCATTGTTAATAATGTAGAAAATAATTCATAATGACGAAAATTGACTAATTGCCCTCAAAAGTCAACTGCTGCTTTACATTCTCGACATTCACCGATAATGCTAAGAATGTGTAGAATATTGACAGGTGGAAAGACTATTCATTCACAAAAACAAGATGATTGGAATATTTCTCATGTTTTTTGTCTTCAGAATTTTAATAACTAAAACACCTTAATTGAGCCAGTTTTATCCAACACACTGAACTTCGTTTTGCAGTGTACTTGTAAAATATAAAAGAGCACCCCAACTATAGTTCTTGTTTATTATATTTTTGCTTTTAGTTTTCATTAGGCACAACGACTGTGTCCAATTGTTCTTTATTCAGAAATTACCAAGAATTGCGCAAAGTGATTATGAATATTTCATCATTAAATTGAAATATTTTAGCTTATGCTATCACTTTGGCTGTTTGCTCCTAATGCATGTTCTAAATAATTAAAACGAATGTCCTATTGAGTTGTACTACAACAGAATGCCCGGACTAACACGCAGCAGCAGAGCATCTTAGCCAATAGCCATTATAATTACCTCACTCGGTGCTGTCTGCTATCCGATTCTGGTCGATAGCGTATATGAGTATTTGTTTTTCTCTACTGTCTGACACTGACCCTTATTTCGTATCTGTAAGTGTATTCTTATGGCGCTGTATATATCTAACTTCCTTCCGCCTTAATTGGCAGAAAAGTTACTAAAACAAAAATATTATTTTATACGCAGAAAATTGCGGAAAGTTTGCCTTGAAGGCAGCACCAGAACCACCAGCAACAGTACATATACATTTTATACGATAGGTAGATGATGGGTTTGGCCTTTAGCAAGTATGTATGTATGTATGTATGTATGTATGTATGCATGTGTATGTAGATACAGTAGCAGCAGCCGAAGTAGGCGGGTATGACGTACTAATGAGCGTATTGTCCGTAAGATAAGACGTAACACGAGTCTGCACTAAGTCAAATACGCATAAAAGAGTGTACGGAGAGTGCAGAAAAGTCAAGCCTGCTAGAAGTGTTACTTTTTTATGCTAGCTCCCATCCAACAAATTAACTTAATTGTAGAATATTTTGAAATGAAATTAGTTTTATACAAACTCAACACTCAAAATGCCCAAGTCAAGCGTGCTCACTTGCTCTACAAATATTTGGCTTTGATTACAAAACTGTAATTAAATTTCGAAAATTCATATAATTGAGTTTTATTCACAGCCAAAGTAAACTTTATGAGGTGTTTTAATAGCAAAACGTTTTCATTTCTGCTACTTAATGCTACTTTTTTGACTAAGTAGTATTGCAGAGGACTATTTAACGACATTCATTATGGCATTCATAATATTGTAGTACACATTCAGACTAGATGCAGCCCTCGTTCTCTTTCTCTAACACGTCCTAAGTTTACAAAGGGTGTTTTTTTTAGTGCAACTTATTTCTATTTTTTAAGTAATAACGACAAGAATTGAGTTTGACTAAAGAAATGGTTACTCATTATAAATATTCATTTTAGAGCACAGCTTTCTGTCCGTCTGTACACCTTTCATGCGTGCACAATAGCTATCTTATACAAACTTAATGATGTTGATTGCTGAAAATTTTACTGAAATATAATAATCGATGACACTTGTCAGAAACAAACATGTTTAAAAACTACATGCGCCATTCTTCAGGGACTATTTCCCATAATAGTTCCTTTTGCTGGTATCTACTTTGATAGAAATGAATTATTTCATTAAATTGGCTTTCAAAACCATATACGACCAGAGTTTCTAGTGCATCAAATTGAATGCAAGTTTACCAAAGTTTTTCGTTTTTTAAATGTTTGAATTATTTAAAAAGGAATTACTTAACTTTTGATGTATAAATTTCTTCTTTGTTCATAAAATAAAATAAAGTTTTTTAGTTATTTATTTTTTTACTATGTATTAATTACATTAGGGAAATAGTGACATTCCCATGGCATGTTCGGTAAAGTGAGGCTCGCTGAATCCAAATCCAACAACATATTTTTTTCTATCACGGTTTTTGCGGAATCACCAATTAAAAAAAAAAAAACCGTACTTTCGCGATCAACTACATATATTCGATCGGGATTAACTATAGCTCAAATTGAAGGTAATTGACAAACAGTTTTGGTCTTCGTGCATCGATTCCATCGATTCCAGATGTAGTTTACGGTAGTCCAAAACTGTTGGAAATTAAATTATCTTCAATTTGATTTATAGTTGGTCCCGTTCAGTATCACGGTTCGCAAGTTATATGCGACTCGCTAAGCTAAGATTTCTTTTAACTGAAGATACCGCAAAAACTGTCGCCATTTTGTAAGAGAAAATTATCACTGTGGAGCGCTTTTTTAGTTTTTGTTTTTAATTGATCAGACAAGCAAAATCAAACGAAAATAATTTTACTAATTTTTCCTTCTTCCTACTACAACATTTTCATGTTTTGTCCGATACTGGTCTGGTATGAATTAAAACCATGGGATGTTGGAATTCCTTGTTAATAAAAAAAAATTACTAAAAGTGAATAATCGTTAAAAATAACTTGAAAATTTATATTTGTGTCTTATACCATTGAACGGGTAATTTAATCACCTTTCAAACGATTTGTCATTCATTTTGATCGAGCCTGCTGTTCGCCCTTGATACTGGTATAAATAAAATAATAAATCCAAAAACATAAATATACCGTTATCTATGTGAATGGCAAAATAAAATATATATGTAGAAATGATACTCTAAAAAATGTATGACTACCTTTCCACAATTGAAATTTGTAAATTAGTGTCATTAAACGCATATATTATAAGTACATAAATCAAAACTCCCACCGTGAAATCTATGTTCCGAGAATGGAAACAAACCTCTATGAAATACAATAGAAAAATCAACTGCGCTGAAAAGTACTTATTATAATTTTGTACCTGGGTTTGAATGAACAAGGGAAGGAACATATTGAATACAGCATCGCAGACACTACAAAGTATATATGTTCTTGATCAGTTCGACGAAACGAATCGAACTAGCCATGTCTGTCTCTCCTCTGTCAGTATGAAACTCGCTCAGTTTTTAATGTGTCGATTTAAAATCGAGTATGTAGACTTCCTATGTTTCTAGACTGAACATATATTAGAACTATTACGACACGCCCAATCTCCTACTTTTCATATTTTGTATGAAAAACTTTTTCATTACAGTCAGTATTAGCTTGAAACTCACTATTGTGGCTCAATCAGAAAGAAAAAAAAACACCCTTTATAAGTACCCCGCTGTGTTAAGTATCTCTTTCTAGCTGTCCTAAAGTGCACGCGCTGTAATTAAGTGCGCCTAATTCGACTCAAGGACGCCACTTCGACATCATCATCATCATCATCATCGCCGTCATCGTCACCATCGTCACCATCGTCGACCTAGTCGCCAATGTCTTCGAAATAAAAAATATATTGACAGGAATCTAAGTTTCGACCGGAAATACTTTATAAGCGCGTTGTTTCCGTTGCGTTTAAAGCTGTGCACGTTCAATTTGCACGCGGTTGAAAATGGAGACAGCTCCGCTATCGATTTAGCTGCTCCTTGGCATATTTAATGGGTTTCACGCTTCTAGGCGAGCGCTCACAGAAAACTGAAAAACTGAAAAACTGAAAAACTGAAAAACTGAAAACTAAAAAGTTTAAACGCTGCTAATGGCTTCAGCGTTGCAGAAAATTGAGGCGCCAGCTGCCCTTCGAATGTATCTGGCGTTTGTTTGGTGTGAAATGTTTGGCAAGTTGGTTTTATTTTTTTATTTCTTATACATAGTATCTACTGGAATGTATCTCAACAGGTGCAGCGTTACGTGTGAAAAATTTCATTTGGAATTTAATTTGTCAGCGCAAAATTGATTGTCGCATATAATTTCTTTTGGAAAATTTTAAAAGTTATGAAACAGAAAACAGATATTAATTTGTTTTTGGTCGTCCAACTTTTTAAGCGGTTTGTGTTTATGATGTCATATGCAATATGCCGAACTTTAAGATTCAATTAAGCCAGTTCTGCGTTTCGAGTCGTGTGTACGATTTAATTTCAATTTGTTAAGTTTAAGTGAATTATTGTTCGGAAATTAAACCGATACTTGTATAAGTTTAAATACTCAACATGTTAAACTATACAAATAAGATTCAATATAGTAAAAATGTATTCTAATCGCAAACAAATAAAATAAACAAACCCTTCACTGTAATGTTGCTGAACAAGAAGACATACAGTGGGTAACAGCTTATTTGATACGCAACAAATTTCAAACCCAAGAGAGATATTGATAAAGTTTAAATGTATATTTGTACACACACGAGTGTAACAAATACAATGAGAAAACAATATATTTAAAAATTATTGAGTTCCTCCTGCAAGGAAAATAAAATTAAGTAAACAGTATAACTGCTGATGGTTTTAACAGAAACTTTCTTTACATATATTTTTGGTTTTCTCCAGGGCTAAAAAAAAAAAAACATTGGAGAGATTTGCAAGAACTCTTCCGACTTGCAAAACAGGCAGAGGAGGAGATCATCTGGGGCAAATATAAAATCAGACCGCTAAACTTCAGAAAAGATATTCGGATGGCAAAGAAGAATACATGGATAACCTTCCGCTCCGGCATAGAGAAGCTTTCCTATACAGCGAGGCTTCGGAAGCTACTCTTGAGCCAGGCTTCAATACAAAGTCAGCTAAAAACTAACGCTGGACAATGGACAAAAAACAGCAGGGAAGCAACATGTGCTCTCTTAAATCCGAACTTTCCGGGCTGCGCGGAAGTCTCTCAGTTTCAAGATATACCACAGATTGAAGTACCGAATGGACTAATCACTCCCAAGAAGATCCATTGGGCTATAAACTCATTTGAGAGCTACAAAGTCCCTGGGTTGGACGGGATCTTCCCGACTATGCTAAACAAAACCAAGCATATGATCGCTCCATGGTAAGAATCCATATTTGAAGCATGACAGCACGAGTTGTATTCCTGCCTAAATCTGGGAAATACAATCACGTGCAGCCAAAATAATACAGGCCCATTAGCATTACCTCATTCCTGCTGAAAACGATGGTAAAAATAATGGATCTCCATAAAAGGGAAGGCGCGTACCTATCCATGGAACCCAACCAAAATCTTTACGAAAGGAGCGTTACATTCTTTGATAGCTACCATTGCACCACAAACAATAATTACTAGACATCTCAGTTGCATTTAATAATGTGCCAACGGAAACGAAGCCTAAGTGCAGCAGCATATACTGACGACACAAGCATACTTATTATAATGTTCATCGACTCTCAGCTCAATCATGGACCGAACATTAAAAGAGATACTTTGGAGAACCACAGAAGCCGGACTAAGTATCAATGCAGATAAGATGGACCTCATTCGCTTTACTAAGAGATACAAGGTGCGCAGTGGATCCCACCCAATGGATATACAGAAAACGAGCGAAAAATACATTGGAATAGTATTGGAAACTGGAGACTAAAAGAGTGCAAAAAGAATTCGCTCTATGCATTGCCTCTACAAGACAGACATCATGGTGCCACAAAGCTGTGGATATAGCTTAGTTGGTAGGGAGTTCGCGCAAACACCAACCTAACTGCGACCAGGAGACTGCCACAAAGGACTGAACCAATGCGCAATACAAATATTTGCAGATAGCTGCAAAATAGAGCCAGAAGTTAGAGCGTCGGTATTTTGCGCAGAGCCTGATCTGAGGTTCTCGTATAAACTACCCGAATACTGCAGTGTATTTTAGGATGAAGTATACACAATAAGCAAAGCAGCAGAAGTAGCCCAACAAATAGAAAGAATAAACATATTCATTGACTGGCAAACTGCGATAAAAGCTCTGCAGGCGGTCTCAATCTCTTTAAGAAATATCTCGGGCGGTTGTAGGAAATGCAAGAAATTAGGAGTCCCGGAAACTCTGGAACACCTCATCTGCATCTGTCCAGCAATCCCAAAATCAAGACTAAAATGCTTTGACACCATCGTGCTCCCGTCACTGGAAGAGGCCGCCAGCATAACAACTAACATGCTATTGGCGTTCGCCAAACATGCGTAAATTCTACATGTCTTTAAAAGTTCCAAAGGGCTCACTAAGGATCTTATTGGTCTATGTATGACATCTTTCAAGGGGCCAGCGTAGCCTAACCTACGATAAATTTCGTAGGATCCTTCAATATCAAGATCCAAATAGAAATAAATTGAAATGAATTTATAATGAATATTTCAAACCAACGTTTGCTTAATAAATTACAACCCATACCTTTAGAAATTCAACGGAGTTGCATCAGTAAATGTGTATAGCATTGCAGAAAATATACACTTACTCATACGAAAGCAATAAAACGCCGCTGGTTTTGTGTTTTCATATGACTCGAAGCTAAGAAAAGTGTTTTGTTCTGGAAACTTATCGAGAAAATGGTTACTTTTACAATCAAAACTAATATAACAATCTTCATATCGACAATACATGCTCTCGAGTAGCAATGAAGATACTCAATTAGTTTAAGACTGCTGTTAAGCTAGGACCCTTTTCGCACTTTTTTAATCCTCTTTGTAACTTTCAACGATGCAACATCTAATTAGCTAATGAGGTATTTTTCTCAATGTTATTTCCAAAATAATCAAGTGTCTAACGTAAAATGGAAATTTACGAAATTTAAAAACTAATTTATTCCAAATAAAATGGAAATTTATTTGGAATAAATTAGTTTTTAGTTATTTTGTGAAATTTTTCTCGTTAGAAGATGAGCAAACTATATTTCGATTTATTTCGCAGTAAATCAGTTGTGGATTTGCAGCAACTGCAAATTCCATGCATTTTTGCAGTTAATTTGTTATAGCACTGTTTTTAGCGGAAAATCTGTGAAATGTGATGGTACTCTGTTCTGATCCAATAGCTCTGCCTATAATTGTTGTTTAGGTGTGTTGGATCGTTTTGTTAGGTATTCTTGATTTTGATCAATTGATCCTTACGAAACATCGATTTCAGCTAAAATACATCTATTAAATGCGCAAATACAGCATTCGACAAACGATTTGTATCCTGTTTGGTAGTGTAGTAACCAATCATTTGGTCAACATAGCAAATGATTACTAATGTCAAAGACACAACATCAGGCTTCTTTTTCGAACCATTTATATCGACTTCTGTTGCATCGTGCATCGTGCAGAAGTTTGATTTTTATGGCTGAATTATGAAATTAAGCAGGCTATTTCATTAAAAGCAAATGTTGAAGTATATAGAGAAACTTAAAATAAAATGACTGTGGCATTTGACGAGTCTACTTTGAGAAAAATGTTATAATTGGTTCAAGCTCTTCACAGAAGATGGTAATGACAATGCCCGCCCTGTAAGCACCAGCACGTTAAGAACCGATGAAAACGTTGAAGCAGTGATGAAAATGATATGAAGAACCGTCAACTCACTATTAGCGAAGTTGCTGAGGATGTCGGCATATCGGTTGGTTCATGTCATACATTTTTTTCGGATGTTTTGGGCATGAAACGTGTGGCAGCGAAGTTTCTACCGAAATTGTTAAGTTTTGTCCAGAAGCCCAGTCGCATGAGAATCACTCAGGAACTGTTCAATGACGTCAAGGACCATCTAGATTTGCTCAAAAGGGTCATTACTGGTGACGAAACATGGATATATGGTTATGACGTTGAAACCAAAACGCAATTATCCCAATGAAAGCGAACTGAAGAGGCAAGACCGGAAAAAGCACGACAAGTTCAGTAAAATGTGAAGATTTTGCTCGCTGTTTTCTTCAATTACAATGACGTGGTGCATCGTGAGTTTTTGCCAGCAGATCGAACAGTCAATAAGGAATATTACCATGAAGTTATGCGCCGTTTGTATTACAATAATGCACATCCTCACACATTTCTTGTTCGTGTATTTTTGGCCAAAAACAATACCGTAATCATTCCTCAGCCACCGTAATCAACGCTCTTTGGACCCTGCTACTTTTTTCTGTTCTGAAAACTGAAAAGACCCATGAAAGGTCTACGTTTAGTCACTTTTGAGGAGATAACGACTGGAAGAGCTGAAGACAATACCAAGAAGCGCACATCTGCAGTGCTTCGATGATTTGAAAAAGCGCTGGAATAAGTTATATCTGAGGGAGATTACTTTAAAGCAGACAAAGTAGATATTGATGAATAAATAAATATGTTTCGAGAAATATTATGGTTTCGCCGATGCTTCTTTTAATGCGTTAGAAACTTCATGACAAAATTATAATACTGTTCACACTACGTGTGAAGAGTACAAAAATGCCATGATCGACAATTTTTTTAAATTTTAATTTGAACGGTTGGGTCATAAACCCAACCCGTTCCTGGCGTATTTCGGATGGCAAAACATTTTCGTTGTTTTGGTAGCTGTTACTGAAACGTCAGATTTCTTTAACAATTTTAATACATTTATATTGTCCTGTTCTTTTCTGAAAGTGAATTTCGGCTAAAATGTGCATTTTGACAAATAAATTTTGTTAGATCTGTGGCAGGGACATACTCGTACTTGACAAATCGTGCAACAAATTCACCAAACATTTTGCGAGACGCATAGTTGCACTATTTTGGATTTTCTACTGCCAATAACAAGGGTTGGAATCGCAAAGCTTTTGTGTGCGATTTACAAGCGCAGGTTAAATGGATGGTATGATAGAAGTATCGATGTACGAGTATTGTACGGCGCGCCGATGCTGTGACGTAAGCCAACAAACCCTGAAGTGGACTGTAAGTTCTGTTCAACAAAAGTGATTATGTGGTTGGCCGAAATAACATGAAACATGAGTCTCTAGTCTACAGAAATAATGTTTTAATGTTCCCACATCATATTAAACTCGAAATAACTAACAAATTTCATCGTGTCAGGCGTTGGAAATAGATGAAGAAGCAATGCAACACTTGACAAACTCATTGCCCAAAATGTCATTTGGCAAAATCAAGAAGGGGAATTTTTGATAATTTGCAAGGAAAAGAATGTTTGCTGACCAAGAATTTCAGCATGTCGCATGTCGCTGAAAATCCATTTTCTAAATTAGCCGCTGGAGAAATTTCGCTATCACCAAGAAATTTGAAATTCGATTGTGAATCGAAGAAGTGATCGGCGACTACTTCTGGTTTCCCATCCAAGAAACTGATGCATCAAAATATATTTTAGATGACGCAGTTTCAATATAAAAACATTTTTAAATGAAATAGAAATAGTTTTCGCTATGTTATCATTTAAAAAAACTTTCAAAAATTTAATTTAAAATGTAAATTGGCGATAATGGCATTTTTCGATTATACCAAATAACTTCATCATTCTACAAACGATTTTGCTCAAATTTGATTTAAAATATTTGCAAACAATCAAACTACACAATGAGATATAGTAAAAAATTAATTTGATTTTAAATTTATTCAATTTAAAAACTATAAAAAAAAAACAATTTTAGTTTAGACAGGGTCTGTCAGCCGGAATTGACTCATCGTAGTTTAAAACTGTATTATCAAAATTAGTGCAAATCTAAATACGTTTGATTCAAGCTGTAGTTTGTTTCGATCAGACTTACTTTCCACGAGTTGTACTCGACTTACGGACTACATGTCTATCGAAAAAGAGAATTTTTTGAATTGGCAACACCGCGGCTACCGTGCTATGAAAATAAATCTGTTAAGCGATTTAGATTCAGCAAACCTCAATTTACAGGATAAAGTCAAGTGCATTAAAATTAGGTGAGTCTCGTTATCTACGGCAAGGAAGTCCTACATACTGGCCGACTAACCCAAATCGTCACCCGGATATACTGTAAATCGCCATCTGCCGTCGAATCGATAAACGAAGGATAACAATTAAAGACTTCCACGAGTTATTTTCCGACCACTCTGCAATTGTCATCGAAATCAATGTTCCAGTCGATCTTGATACTGTCAGAAGAAATCTTCTTAGCAAGAACTCAGACCTGTCTCTATTCTGATGCTGGTTAGATGGTCAAGTAGACCCTAATATAGAAATGAATTCCGTAAGAGATGTTGACGATACGGTTGAATGGTTAAGCCGGAAAATTCATGAAGCAGCAGACATCGCAACTACTTTAAAAATATCAAACAAACCATCTTCATACCGCAACTACTCGATATATTCTACAGAAATTCGTGAACTTGCTAATGAGAAAAAAATGATTCGACGAATCTGGCAACAATTTCACTACCAGGCAGATAAGAACGCATTAAACAGAGTTTCAAAAAAAATTAAAAAAGAGACTGATTGACTTGAAAAACGATGCGATTGAAGATTTCCTGATTAATGCTGAGCCTAATGGACCTGAATGCGATTTATGGAGAGCTACAAAATATTTAAAACGTCCAGTTCGACGTTTAATTCCCATTAAAACTCCTAATGGGGATTGGTGTCACAGCAATCAAGAAACAATCAGGAACAATTTACACCATTCGCGATTTGCAGTAGTGCACACGAAGCAGAGGTAGAAAGAGTTGTCAAAGCACCTTGCTGTTACAATGTTCCGATAACTCCAGCCAGTTTGGAAGAGCTTACAAATGAAATAAAACTTCTGGTAAGGAAAAAGTCTTCTGGATACGACGGAATCGACATAGCAACAATCAAAGCACTTCCCGATAATTGTCTACAACTAATAGTGGAAATATTTAACGTATGCTTCAGGCTTGGCCACTTCCCTAGCCAGTGCAAGTGCGCAGAGGTAATTCTAATTCCAGAGCCTGGAAAACCTGAGAACGAATTATCATCCTATCGCCCTATCAGTCTGCTGACGGTACTCTCAAAAGTATTCGAAAGAATATTTCTTCGTAGAGTGCTACCGACACTAGAAAGCGATATTCTCCCCGACCATCAATTCGGGTTTCGACGAAGGCATGGAACTCCAGAGCAAGTTCACAGAATCGTTAAAGTTATTCAAAATTCTTTTGAAGATAAACACTGTTCGGCCGTATTCCTTGATGTCAAACAAGCCTTTGATCGCGTATGGCACAAGGGGTTGTTATACAAAATAAAAATGACATTATCCTGCACAGAGTTCCGCTTTCTTCGAACATATTTACAGGGCAGAAGCTTCTACGTGAGACACGAAAACGCCACATCTGAGTTAAAAAGCATACAGGCAGGAGTGCCTCAAGGAAGCGTGCTGGGCCCATTGCTTTACACCATATACACAGCTGACATGCCCGACTCTACCTGCAATGAAGTAACTATAGCGACATATGCTGACGATACAGCAATTCTTGCTACAGCTAAAGCAGCAACTCAATTGCTTCAAAACCAACTGAACAAAACTCAAGACTGGATGAACAAGTGGAATATCGCAGTAAACGCAGCCAAGTCCGTTCATGTCTTATTCGCACTTCGACATAAGGGTAACAATCGGGCCCGCTTTAATGGCGTGGTGATTCCTAAACGAAACAAAGTCAACTATCTAGGCTTTTGGCTTGACAAAAGGCTAACTTTTAAAGACCATATAGTGGCGAAAAGGAAGCAATTAGACCTAAAAACGCGTCGGATGTATTGGCTATTAGGCCCAAAATCTAAGCTTAGTCTGGACAACAAAGTCAGACTATACAAAGCCATACTTAAGCCGGTCTGGACTTACGGCATCCAGCTATGGGGTGTGGCAGCTGTATCAAATATCGAAATACTTCAACAGTATCAAAACATCACCCTTAGGAAAATAACTCGAGCTCCGTGGTATATACGCAATAACAATATTCATAACGATCTTCAGATGCCAAGTATAGCTGAAGAAATCAAGAGACATAGCACCAGATACATAAAAAAAACTTTATCAGCACTGTAATATTCTGGCTATCAATTTATTGGATAATTCAACAACAACGAGGCGGCTTCAGCGAGTGCACCCGTTAGATCTGTCATGTTCAAGGACATTAAGATTAAGTTAAGATTAGGTTATTATATTATTATATGTTAATATAATATTTAAAATCGTGTAAACCGTAAAAGTGAAAATTAAATAGTCAGAAAATTTGATTATAGTTCTGCATCAAACTGATGGCAAATAAAAAACTAAAAAAAAAAAACTTCCGCAATTGATTAAATTTTTTAAAGAATAAAATTTTCAAGTTTCCGAGCTGTCTATTTTTAAGTGGAATAAAAAATAATTGTCCTTCAAAAAAAAAAAAAAAAAAAAATGACTGTTTACACAAATTTTAAAGAAGAGTGCATTTTTAAAGCCTTAATGAAGCATCCTAATCTAATTGATGTGGAAATATTTAATAGAATAAGTTAATGCATTAATTTGTACTAATTAAGTTTTAATGTAAATAATCCAGAGATAATTTGTTTTGTTTTTTTTTTTCGAACTGAACACATTTAAATACTTTCATGATTGACGCACATTAATATCTGGAACAAATTTTATCTTATCTGAGACCACTTACCTAAATATGTTTTAAATACAATAGATTATACGATATTTATTTTCTTTTTAAGTAGTTTCCAAGCTACAGTTTTTTTTTTATTGAATAAATATGTTTATTATTAAACAAATAACTTAAGAACACACAATTTATTTTGATACATATTTAATTTTTATATCGTAAATTTTTTTTCGTATACAAGTATAAATAATTATTTGTTTATTTATTTAATTCATCTATTCGAAATCGTTTCACTTCACTTTTAAATAGTTCAACAAAATTTGGCGGCAAATACCGAAAAATCTATTCAAAATTATTTTTGCAAAGATTATTTTTTCCAATTTGCGTTATTTCAATTTTGAATTGCATCGGATCGAATCAGATACGAAATTTTCGATTTATTTTGCGCGCTTTAGAGTTTGCGAGTTCAAAACAGAACAGCAACTGTTTGATTAGATTTCAGTTGCGCATTTTAAGGACAATAAATGCTGCGAGCTTTTCTTTCGCGCAAAGCTTTTTACTCGTTTTGAAAGAGAAGAACTGGCGCTCTTTTCGACCAGTTTTCCACATGGCTCTGCAGCGGCTGTTGCTTGGCGTCGGAGGATAACATTTGCGGCATTTTTACTTCGCCCGTGTGTTTATATTTGCTTTATGCAAAAATAAAACGCACGATAAACGGAAGGAAAGGAAAGGCAAGAAAAACATGGAGTCGGCAAGGATTCAATGCAGCAAGGATTGCAAATGTTCAGCAGCCGCAAAATGATGGCAAAACATACGCAAATCATTTGGCAGTCATAAATTATTTCAGTACGAGTCTCCTTTGCTTGTTTGCTGTGCTACGAAGGGAAAAAAACGAACAGAAAGTCTTCAATTTATCATGGATGCAATTCACCAAAAAAAAAAAAAACCAAACAAAAAAAAAATTCAAATGCATAGATGGTCGATGGCATGTACGAATGTGAGTGTGTGTGTTTTTGCATATTTTAGACAAGTTGTACTCCACGAAACACATACATTGGAACATATCAGGAGGCTAACCAAAATTTTAACCATTGGTTATAGAGATTAACGGCTAGAAGTTCTCTTGAGAGATTGTAGAAAAAGTGACTTACGGATTTTATGTAACCAGTAACCAAATGGTAAAATTGTACATCACTTTTGTAAAAATGTACCTAATAGCCAAAAGGAGCTGTGGTAGACCCTATAAACGTTTATATTGTTGATCAGCATGAAAAGGTATAGTTATATCAATTTTTACCTTTATATGAACGACGACATCTTTGAAACTAGTATAAGAGATAAATCCTTCAAAACTAGATATTTAAACTTTTCTGAATTATACGCAGCTCACCGTATAAGGTAATTTATAGTTGCCACGGCTTGCGGCTATTTATCGCTTATATTCCAGGGACCGAAAATCGTAGAAAATTGCACAACTGAAAAAGCTCCGCAGCGAAGAATGAGTATGCTGATTTGTCTTTTGGATGTGAAAATTAAACAAATTCAGAGATGTCACAGAAATCTTTTTCATCCCAATTCCGATCCAAGTAAAAACCGTAGGTGTCACAGAAATTTCTTTCAGTCCGTTTGAAATCAGTAGGCTCTTGCTAGGTGAAATTGTTAATTGCACATGTAAACTCATCATATCATAAGGTAAAACTATGCTTTTGAGTATGAGAAAGTCTAATTGCGTTTCCGGATTTTAATTTTTAGTACATTTTACAAATTGTATATGCTTTTATTTAAATGTATATTAAATTTCTCAAAACTGACTAGGTCAGCTCACCTAAGAACAACGAAGGACAAGTAAAATTACTACTATTACTCACTGAAAATCATTTTTTTGCCATCATAAAGCTATTTTTTTTTTTTTTGTATTTTCTACTATACATATTAACATGTCTGTGCATTAAAAACAGCAATCTGTACTCAAGTCGAGCACAAAAGTCTCTGAATGTCAAATGAGTTATTTTTGATTCGGAGTAAGTAGAAAATTTGAGATGAAACAAATACCTGAGAAGAAAATGAAATTTACTCTCTCAGCTGCTCCAATTTTTCCGCACCGAAAGCAAATCGGAAAAGTAATGGGTTGTGATTCAGCAACATGGTTAGCTTAGGTATTTAAGACGATGACGCTTTTCAGCGCCTTTCGCATATGTCATGGTTCGATACCAGTTCCCTCCACCAAAGAATATTTTTAAAAGCTAATCTTATGCTAATCTGTTGGCATGTGTCAGCAGACGAACATTAGTGACACTTAGTCGTTAGAATATACCCAAGTCTTGTTGGGAGTTGTTTCTATTCCATCACTTCATTGCTTGACGGTGTCCTATTCGTATAAAGCTTTCATATTTCGCTGGGAATAAACGCGGTCTTTAAATTATCAGTCACATTCACAAAGCTTTGCCTACCATCCAAGAAGATAAAAGAAGTGGGAGCCGTGCATATTTTCCATTTTTCAATAGAAAAAATATATTGTGTGCCATCTTCAAAAATGCGCAGCACAAATGGCACACTCATGTGCAAATCATAAAAAGAATACAAATATGCAGCTTACGAACGAAACAAAAACTGTGCACACGAGCGTGCGAATAAGACTTGCACGCAAAAATTAAAGAATAACACACACATGTGCGCATAGTTTTGACACTTCAATGCTTTTTCACATGAGAGTTTTGGTAGTGTGCTATAATTTAGGCATATACGAGTCAAAAAGTCGTATTGTGGGCGATGTGAGCGTTGTGAGTGTAGTGGGTATGGCACAAAATTTAGTAAACTTGATCAGCAAATGGATAATTAGAATCTAAATATTCGAGTGTAGTGTCTCTAGCTCTTATCGTTTAGGTTCTGATGCTGATCAAGGATATATATATATATATATATATATATATATATATATATATATATATATATATATATATATATATATATATATATATATACATACCTTATGGGTTCTACCACGCCTCTTTCTGCCTATTCACATTCCCTTGTCCCTTGGGTACAGGATAAAAAAATTAAAATAATTAAGAATACGTTCAGCTTATTACGATTATATTTCTTTTTAAATCCAACGTACCGAACTTTAACTAGCTTCCACCTATGTACAGAGAAAGAGATATGCAGGTACAAATAGCTGTAGTAATAGCTACTCTTACACACACACACACTCACACACCCACACAAACACACACATATATGGCCACCGCTTATGTTCAACTTTTTGCATACAATATTATGCAAGCGGAAACGGATGTTACGGAGACGACGTCGTCAATGACGATGGTCAAATGGACGAATCCCAAAGCCGTATAGAAAATCTGTTGAGCAACATTTATGGCTAAAAATATCGAAATGTTTTTTGTATTCGAAAGTAATTTTATATTTTTATTTTTTATTCTTTGTGAGCGTATAGAATCGGCGCCCCTTTTTTTCTGTGTATTCTGTGCATCGGCATGCAAATTTATGCAACGCCGAACGCGTTCGCCTTACTGCAAACTTTGGTTTCGATTCGTTTGCAAATATAAATATCGATTAGTGCATCAAACTGCTTGACACTCTGACACTGACTCAAGGCAGGCATTCTCCGCTCCACTTAGTCGGTTGCACGGTCGATCGGTAGCTTGCACATTTAGACTGTCTATTTATTGTACATGAAGGTGTACCCATATGCATATAAAGGCTGTGTGTGTGTGTGTTTGCGTGCATGTCCTTCCATTTATGTGTTCAGTCGTATGCTTCGTTGAATTTGTGCTGCCGGTAAGCATGCTTAGTTCTGGATATACTCTTCAGACGTAGTATTGGAAAGCTATTATAAGTCTGATGAAGTGTTTGCCTGAGACTCAAGAATAAAATGTATTTACGTAAACAGAATAGAAGTAGATGCTCCAAAAGCGAATGATATTGCGACCACACGTTGACTTTTCCTTGTGCTTCTAAAAGCGAGAATATACATATATCGAATGCGATTTCATTTTGGGAACAGTCAATAAATTGCACAGTAGAAGTATGCGCCTAGTGTGGTTCAAAATTAACAGAAAAGAGAAGAAATAGCAATGACCTATTACAAATTAGGTTCAGAATTTCTGAAATTTTTTGCTTCATTAAAGTTTTAGGACATTTTTCCATCAAATAATGATTTTGTAGAAAAAATAAACAAACGCACCACCCATGATTCGCTTTTACAAATTTCGTGTGCATGGTATGAGAACTTCGATTCAACCGAAGTTAATGTTTTACTTCAGAAGGGATACTCGTGCAATTGATTTTCGGTCTGATTTTATAAATTAACGAATCAGTTGTGTGAAGGCACCGAAGTAAAGAATCAGTTTTGTTTCGAGATTTAAATCACATAATACAAAACAGAAATAATTCAAAAATAAAATACAAAACCTAGCAATGTATCATCCCATCTCTCTCGCACTAATAAAATTTGAATAAGACATGACATTCATACATGACATGCCAGTAACACTAAATATAACAACACTCAATAGAATGAAAGGAATTTTTTGACATTTAAAAATCAAATTTTATGAAATTTGTAAATCACTGAAAGAGTAGATTCTTTTTTTAGAATCTGATTTTTTTTTTTATATATGAAGTTCTGAGTCACCCTGTTGTAGCAAAATCATTCCGAAAATGGTATTTCTTTTTTGTATGTATTGTAAATTTTCAAAGTTTGCATGGATCTACTTTGCCAAGAGTGTATGAAGATTCACTATTTCACCTATATCCCGACTTTATAACGATCAATCTTTACATCAAAGTCTTCCACTTTGATTTTGGCAGGACGAAAACTTTCCTAACGATTCAAAATTTCAATTAATTGCATTTCACAACAATGTGAAGGTACTTATACACTTTGCATAAGGTGATAATTCTAAAACAGTAAAATTTGAATTTAATTTATTTTTAGTACTATTTGCAAAATTTAGTACTATTTTTGAAAAATCGTAATAGAAAATAAAATATGGCATCGATGGATCATATAAATTTTTTTTTTGTTTTTTTTTGGGAACGAAGTTGTTTATCGTACATTACACACTTGGCCCCTTAAAAAAAAGTGTAAGAAAAGTGTAAGCTTCTTTAGGAATGATTGGGGGAACATTTATGTGGTTGGTATGGGGGGAGGCTAATTAGGGTGCGTTTAATTGGTTATGTGGCGGATACTTGAGGTGATATTTAGTGGATGTACGTTTGTGGAAACATTTGGGTTGTTGTTTGGGAGGATTTTTGTGGGAAGTTTAGAGGGGCATTTTGGTAACTATTAGGGGAAACAGGGGACATGGGAATGGAAAGGGTTGCAAGGGGGAAGGGTAGTCCAGGTTCATATTGATGTAAAATGTTTAGTTTCAGAACTCTCTTGTCTTCACGAATGAACTACATTGAACCTAACTCAAGGGGGGGATTGATATAAAATGTTTACTTTAATAATTTTTTTAAAAAAGAATTAAGTATAATTTTATTAGCATTCCTTCATTTATGTGTTCTCATTTTTCGTTTATTTTTATTTAATTATTATGAAACGTTATTTTATTACAATGCGCCTGTTATTTAATACATAATACATAGTGCTAAGAATATGATACGCAAGGCAAAACTTCGAGAAGACTCTTTTTGCTGCTTCGCAATCAAGACCGAAAACAGTTATAGAACATTATACGCAATACCGGCGTTGCAGACATTAATAGTTTCGACTTAAAAGCCAACGTTAATGTTCTCAATGAATACGAGTATTTTGTTTCACATCACAGTCCTTTTTCGAACGGACATGGGTGGCGAAGTCGAATAGTTGTAGTGTTGATAAAATACCAATGCGATTATTAAAATTGATTTTCGCAATCATATACAATGAAGTTTTGTTTTTAGTAAACTCAATTTTAACAAATTTCTTCATTTATTGTTGATTGGAAGAAGGCTCGCTTAACGCCAATCAAAAATAATGGTTAATCCTGTAATTTAGAAAATTTACGAACTATAAGCACACCTGTTATGTCCAAAGTAGTGGAAAGTATTATCAAGGACCACATTGTTATAGTATAACAACAGTTTGTAGAAATTGATCATGTTCGATTTAACTGCGTGGATTTTGTTTGTGGTGTACCTCAGGTTTCTGTACTGAGCCTTATACTATTTATTATGTACATTAACGACATTGTCAACAGTTTCTATCGTACTATTTGTATTCCGATTATCTTTGCAGATGATATAAAATCTGTCATTGTTTGTCTCAAATTTTGAATTGGGCGACTAATAATGGTCTTACCATTAATGCAGCACAAACCGAGCTAGTGCTGTTTTTTTTTTTAAACATTTTGGTGAATAATTTACCTATGGATATAGTTACTGCTTCTTCAAGTCTTTCATTTGTAAATCACATTATTCACTTATATGCCAGTATAAATTTTACTTAATAACTCTACTTATAAATTTTACTTAATGTAGGTTGTAGTAACAGCTGATTACCACGTGGTCAAATTTATTGCCTTTGCAGTGGTATTTAATGTGGATTGTTTATCTGTTTTAAAAACCTTAAACAAAATATAATAATACAATTTAAATATGGAAAATAAAAGTGATGGTGTGCACACTACAGGTTAGTCAACAGATTTTAGTTTACTTTTTCATTTAATACGAAAAACTCATCATTGTGACTTAACCTCACATTACATTTTTTTTTTCATGTTGGCCGTATTTGGCCGTGTTTTGAATATCAGAGACATGTTAAATGGAAAATTTTGAGTTTATTTCATTAATTTCATGTTGCGATTTTTTGGGTTTTTTAATGAGGAAGAGTCATCTCTGAAAGAGAGAGTCCGAACTTTCTGTAAAAATTTGGTTGAGAGAGAGAGAGAGAGAGAACAAGTCCCACAGAAAGATAGAGGTCTTCCAAAAACAAAACGCTCAGTGGCTAAGAATTGATTTTATTTTGGCAACTAAGATTACCCCTTCCAAATGCTTAGTAGGGCATCCAAAAATAAGTTGCAGACTAGTTGGTATTGAAGTCAATGAGAGGCAGGCAAATGTTACCCTTCAAACATTGTTAACGCATACTGCAAGTAGAATTGTTGCATTGCAGAAGGAAGTCATAGTCTCATTAATGATAGAAAATATTAATTTTGCAAAGCCTGATCTGATTGTTAGCTGTGGATTTGATGGCAGCACTGGGCATTCATCTTATAAGCAAACATTTCAGGAAGCATCCACATCCGATGATTCCGATTATTCCTTGTTTGCAACAACGATGACTCCTTTAAGACTTGTGGATTCGGTCGGTAGACCACTTTGGAATAACCTCACACCTCAGTATATAAGATTTTGTCGTCCCATAAAAATAGATACCCTAAAGTACGGATAAGTCCTTTGTACTGTTGGATACGATTCTTTGAATTCGTTTTGCATGCTGGATACAAGTGCGGTATTAAAAAATGGCAAATTCGAACTGATGACGATCGCAAGACTCTTTCTGAAAAAAAAAACACTTGTACAACAATGAGCCTTAAAGTTGACCAACCCAAAACTGGTGGATTTGGAAACACCAATGATGGCTATACAGCAAGTGCGGTATTAAAAAATGGCAAATTCGAACTGATGACGATCGCAAGACTCTTTCTGAAAAAAAAAAACGCTTGTACAACAATGAGCCTTAAAGTTGACCAACCCAAAACTGGTGGATTTGGAAACACCAATGATGGCTATACAGCAAGTAGAGCCTTTGCTGACCATGCCATCTTTCCGGAAATAGTTGATATTGGAGCTGATATATGGAGCTGATATATTCCCTTAAAATTATTCTGATTACTATTTGCTGTCAATTCCCATTGAATACCCAAAAATTTCAAGCTTTTTGCCACAATACTGCCAAAATGATACAAATCAAATAGCCTTGGCTCCCAATGACGGCGACCGTTCACAACGTATTGATTCATTCAAGGGAAATTGTACTGGCTGGTAAGGCAATATGCTTAAATAGTCGAATGCAGCAGAGGAGACGCGCGCAACTGCCACAAGGGGTTCTTGATATGCTGTGTGTTTCAGAAGTATCTGTGGAGTTGAATGCCAGTATTGGCGAATGCGAAAATAGCTCGGAGACAGGATTAGGCGACATTTTTGAATCTGAATTAAATTCAGTTAATTTAGACATTCTCATAGCTTATCTCTACATAAGCACAACATTTTTTTTTTTTTCAAAAATCTTTTCAGTTTAGTTGTTATTAATTTTGGTCACAAAAATGGGTCAAACTGCCCATAGTGCATAGCCACCAAATATTCATGTCAAATACAAATATGAATATATTTTATTATATTGAAAATTTATAATAAATTTAATATCAACCTCTCCAAAACTTAAACACTGAAGTGCATTACAGCATTATCGAGCAAAGCGCAAGTTTGAGAGTATGCAAGCTTATGTATTGTATAGTTGTTATGTTTAGTTGATCATATGAAGCGTATTAAAGCAACGTTTATACCGAACTAAAAACGTTCTCTTCACTTCTGTTTTTGTTGCTAAAATTTGCTTTCCCATACATAGGTAAACCGCATCGTAACCTTATTATTACACGACATTGAACTTGTTTTTGTTGTTGTCGACTTTTTTATCCAATTCCTCCACTTGTAGATAGTTTTTGTTTAGTTCTAAGCTGAACGCAGAACACAACGATTTCTGTTTCAGTTTTTAAAAAACTTCTTTGGCAGTTGTGATTAGGTTGTCCAACGGCTTGTCGTGCATGGCAACCACGCTGCTGTTTCACATCGTTCATAGTTACATTCAGCATTTGGGGCCAGTTTACACCTGAACAGAGACGCGTGCATTGTTGGTATGCGAAATTTTAAAGTTTTCCCAGCGCTCAAAAATTGAAAGTTCATGCAAACAAAAATTGTGTTAATAATTATCAATTCGAGCGTTTCACTGCTGTTACTGCTGATGTTTCTACTGCTTAAGTTGAAGTGCTTTTGAAGTGCACACTTCTGCTTTTGAATGTGGCCAGTGGAGCGTAGAAGCGGTACAAGCCCCAAAAAACGGAGCGAACGATGAAGTAAATGTCTCAATTCATTTTACGCAAGAATGAACTTGAAGCAAGGCAAAACGAAAGGAAAGGATTGGACTATACTGGAATGGAATGGATTGACAGTCGTCGACGTCATCAGCCAAAAAGGACGACTGTTGCTGAGTTGGCGAAAAGTGCAAGGACAGCAGAAAAGCGTCAGGATCATTACAATTTCTTGATTTGCTTCGTTAAACAACAAACAACGAGCAAAACAGCACAGCAGCACAGCAGCGCAGCAGAATATTCAGGACAACGACAACGACAACGACGACTGTCGAAGAAGTCGACTTTGTTGAAGCTGCTGATTTGACGACCATGCGGCTCAAATCAAGTAACGAATAGCATAACGAAGGGTTCAGCAAAACTGGAGAAGGCCTTGGGCATACTTTCTGGATTCGTTTCTTTGCATGAAAATGATGCGGAAGTATCCTTTTTTTTATTGTATTTAAATTTGCGCCTGCATTGTTTCAACCATTTTGCTTGCTACAAAAAGCATAAAATAAAAACAAGAGGAAACATTAGCTTCCGCCGAAGCTTTAATACTCTATATACATACTATCATTAGTTATCGGCTATATACCAACTGAACAGTGTTTTTCAAGAGCTATGTCATTTTTTTAAAATAATAATGATACAAATTGAGTTAGAATTCAAATTTTTTATTAAACATGAAGCATGATTCATGAAATTATGTTTTGAGCACGATTTCGGACAAACGGTCACTTCGGCTCTCTTTACGTAGCTCGTACTGTTGGCCGAAATATGGCTATATAAGCCTGAATTTTGAATTATACTGAATTGAGGGTAGTCGCTGAAGTACCCAATCTGCATCATTAAGTTTGTGCTTGACAGCCATTGAAAGCAGATCTGAAAGGCAGACAGTCGCACAGAAAGCAGTTCAGTGCCGAAATAGTCTTCAAACAAAATGGTGTGCTAACTTCGAAGTAGTGTTCGACGTTGGTTAACCGCAATAAAGTCAAGGTTTAGCGCCGTTTCATGAAGATGGATGAAATATGAATCCATTGCAAAACATCAGCGACCACGCAGTACATGTTTTCTTTGGACGGATCTTCGCGGAATCCTTCTGATTTCTGTCCGTCTGCCCGTCTTCTTCATTTCTATACTTTTGGTAAGAAATAAAGAATGTTACTGCATTTTTGACTAATCAAGTTAAAATTGGAAATTTTGCGGGGTGGCCCCCGTATACTCGTATAATTTAATGTATTTAAGTCTTCTAAATGTAATTGTCCCTTCAAAAGTTTAAAAACTGAAGTAAAAGACCAGTGTTATCGAGCAAAAAGGGCAAGATTGTCACGGGTTGGCCCGGTATTGCAGTACTGCCGGGATTCAACCCATATTATAAATACATTCGATGTGGTGGCTTTTTACGGATTGTCGCTTCACACACATATATTAATGGACGTGTACCGCTCACTTTTTTGGGTAGCCCCTAACAAATCCCTCGCCGACTATTGCCTTTTTGTATACGAGACTTGCTTATTGCAGTCAATATCAACTTAATAATTGATATGGTAGCTTCTAATGGATGGACGCTTCAAATACTCGTCAATGGGTGTGATCCCCTCACAATTCGGGTTAGCCCCTATACAAATCTATGGCCCATTTTTGCGCTTTTGCACGAAAAACTTCTTTAACTAAATCGATATCAACTTGATATTCGTTGTGGTGGTTTGTTATGAACGGCTCCTTCACATAAATATACTAATGGGAGTGTCACGCCCACTTTTTGAAGCAGCCCCCACACAAACTTCTGCAGTTCAAGTCAATATCAGCTTGAAATTCGATATAGTCTCGGAACAGAGAAACGGACAGGATGTGTGATAAATTAAATGAGAGACGGATAAATATTCATAAACTTAATATGCCTTACAGGGTATAAAACAGCAACTAAATGCCAAAAATAAAGTAAAGTGGCAGCCGTCGCCGTCGCCGACATTACCACAATCACAGTCAGACGAACAGCACAAAAGACTTCAAAGGCGAAGCCTCTTAAGCGCCTAGAGTGCAAAGTTTGTTGCAAAAGCCGTCAAAACGCTGAACGATAAATGCAGGAGTGTGTGTAGGCGCAGGAAGAGAAGGATGTTCAGTTTGCTGCAGGCAACCGTGGTATATGTATATTGCTTTGTGTAGGGAGTGTGTGGGTTCGCGCTTGAAAAGCAGTCAACAACACATCTTGCCAAGAAAATCAACCACATTGAGTATAAGAATAATTTTTTTTTTACACTGACTTTTTGTTTGCCTCCTAAAGTAAAATAAAATATTAGCACTTGAAAATTTTAATACTGAAATTTAATTTTTGTAGCATAGAGCAAATGGCGTTAGAGATCCCATAAAGAATATAGTCTTTTGATAACTCGATGATAGAATCTGATCTAGCCAAATGCTCAATTACATTCGACGATAGACCACGGAATTAACGAAAGTTGAAAATTAGAATCAAACCCAACAAAACAAATCTAAAACATTTTTTTTTTTTTTTATCATAAATTGATTTCAGATATTTTGTGAGTTGGTTCGTGTTTACCTGGTAAACTGACATTATCAGCTTCTTGCAGATTTTTGTCTTCGAATTTCGAGAGAGGTCTCTATAGTCCTGAAAAATATAATTTACACAGTTTTCAAAAGCTAATAGGGCGCTGGTATGTACAAATAAAGTACCTATGTACAACTGCCTAAATTAAATCTTTGAGGTACTCTGCTGCGCTTCGGCGGTAGTATTTTTCACCCATCTGAAATTTCACATATAGCTACGCTTGTACGTGATAAACACCAGATGTTTTGAAAAACCGAGTACGCAAAGTTAAATCAATTTAATTTCAATACCGATTGGTCAATTCAGGATGTCTCTACAGATATTGAAACGGCACATCGAATATTTTCTATTCCACTCTATTTTCTGTCAAAATACAGATGTATTCTAATCACTACTGTATTTAATTTTACTTGTTGTTGTTGTTGTAGCAGCTCCTTCTTCTTGTGAGCTATATCAGAAAAATCATATGTATACAATTCATTATATATAAAACAAATATAGTGCAAGCAATGTTTGTGAAGGAGGAAGAAAAACCGAAATGCAAACCTCAAGTGTCAAGGTCTAGGAAACAGGCAACATCCACTGGTCGTAACCAGAGGTCTAAAGGGCTCAATTGTGTAGGATGGGACGGGCAACTGAGCAGGTGAAAAGTGTCATGCGGTGATTGACCGCAATCAGGGCAGCAATTTGTATTACTTATCCCAATTCTTTCCCTGTAGCACTCGAGCATAACGCTCCATCCAGATCTTAACTGTGCAAGTTTAGTCCTGGTGCTACGAATGAGATGTTTTTCGCTCTCATGAATAGGTGGAGGTCTTCCACCTAATATAATGTTGTCCCTAAATGAGCGAATTGCATGCTCAGTTGCATCTTTATGTAATTGGGCCCTTCCGGAAGTATATTCATACTCCCCAATGTTGCTATCAGTGATAAAGCGATTTATGTTCGACTTATATATCCTGATATCTGATCTTATTCGGGTAGGCGCTGATGTAGTGAGGGTGCCATGGTTTGGATGATCAACTCTGTACGCACCTAACAAGAACTGCTTCGAAAGCAGCTCATTATGCTGATGAACAGGAAGTATCATCGTTTCACTGTGCAAATGATCCTCATGGGTCATTTGCAAACAACCAGTGGCAGTCCTCAGCGCACTGTTCTGACTTCTTTGCAGGCTTTGCCATTGAGTCTTACTTAGGAAAGGAGTCCATACAGGAGCAGCATAATTTAGGACAGAACGTCCAATAGCTTTATAAGTTGTTAATATAGTCTCCTTATCCTTACCCCAAGAAGATCCGGCAAGCGCTTTCAACACTTTGTTTCTCGACTTAAGACGGTTATTTGTCTTGGCATGAGCCGAGAATCTGAGCAATGGGTCAAATGTAGTTCCCAATATCATCGGGTACTGGACGGTAGGAACCCTTAGACCTCCAACAAAGACATCTAGTTCCATTCTCACCTCCTTAGTCCAGGAAGTGAAAATGGAAGCAGATGACTTATGAGTTGAAAGTCCAAGGTTGCGAGCATTGAAAAAATTTAATAAATCATCCAAAAGTATATCGGAAGAAAAGCATTGAATATCAACTGGAATACATTCAGGAAGAATTTTTGTACAGTTCGGAGAAAATGGATTCCAGCCATTAAAATTTCTTAACTAATGATATGGAAAGTAGTGATGACGAAGCATCAATTCAACATAATAATAAAAAAATTCATAAGTGTGACATCTGTGAGAAGCGGTAAGTCACTGTGTTTTTTTTTTTTTTCTTTTTTTTTTGACTATTTTTAAACCTATGTGTGTGCTCTGCATGGATGTGCGTTCCCATATTTTGGGTGTATATCTCTTTCTCTTGCATAGACTTCGGCATGCATCAATTCATGTTTGTGCGAGTGCACGAACAGTGTTCGGCCACAGCATGCATCCGAGCACATTCCTTTTTTTAAAAAGTATGCAATGGTTGAAATATTAGATAATTAGGTTTGTACAAGTGTATGCAACAGCCAAAAGAGGGAGCGTCTTACCCAATAAAGGCCAATACAAGTGTTTATTCTTGATCAGCATCAAAAGTCGCTTTCATTTAGACATGTCAATCTCTTCATCTGTATAAACGCCGAGATTTAGAGAAATATAAAAATTAAAGCCACCAAACTTAGATATTTCGACTATCCTTAGACTCTCCTGTTTGAAATGAATGTCGGGGCCGGCCACCCCACTAAACTTATTGGTAACCCTAGAAAAATCGGATTTTATTATTTATCTTTTCAATTTTTTTTTTTCTCAAGTTTCTCACGTAGCTCAATATTGTCGCGCCACATTCGATTACATACTGGAGAAAGTTCATACCAATGTCAATACTGTGTGAACGCGTTCAAACAAAAATCCAGTATCACCAAACAGCTTCGAATGCATGTAGGCAATCAAGTCCATAGATGTAAATTGTGTCCATGTGACTTCGAAACTTATTGTGAACTGCGCCGGCACACTTCCAAATATTCCAATGAGGATGCTGCGATACAACAAAGAAATTTAGCTGCACGAGAGGCAAAAGAGGCTGAAATAATGAAATTTGTAACCAGTTCATCGGCGGCAAATGATGAACATATACCAGTTTTCTGACCCAAAATTTTAGAGAACCCTAAGTAAATAGGATGTAGTAAAATTATGATTCCCATATCTCAATTTAGAATCATGTTATATTTTTTTAATTTATTTTTCTTCTTACTAGCTAACAAGTTACAGTTGAACAAAATGGGCAACATTACAAAAAAAGATTTAAATGTAAACAAAGTGAAGGTCGGCAAGTCTTTGGACTTTCAAATATGAATTGTTGTGATTGCTAATTGTTTCTGACTTGTAGATTTTTCTGGAAGGATAATCTAAACCGTCACTTGCGGGTACACACTGGTGAAAAGCCATTCGTATGTAAATACTGCAATTCTGCTTATACCCAAAAATGGACTCTGATGAAGCATCTCCAACGGAATATTGGTGATAAAGTGTACAGTTGTGATTAATGTCCTTGACTTGACTTTGAAAAATCATCTGAATTGCGTGTACACGCTCGAAAGCATAATTTTGAGGACTCTGATACCCTAGAACTATATTTAGATGCTCGAAAAAGAAAGATGCTAAAATTATGAAAATGAGTCCAGCTGTTTTGAATGAAGAGCCGTCGTAAAGTAATAATGTCAGTATTTTGAATACACAAATGCTACTCCATATTGTGTGCTTTAATATAACTTAAAAAATTGCAAAAATATTTGTGCATGAGTGTATTTAATATGAAATTCTCACTACATTTGACACGCAGAACGGAAAAGTGAAACATAGAACAGTGAAAAGCAATACCGCTGTTTCACTTTTGCCATCAACGTGTCAATTTATCTTTAAGTTAAGATATTTTAAGCTTAGTGCCCACGCTTCTATTTGTAGTCATATGTGTTCCATGTCAACACTGTAAAAGCGTGTATATGAAGCGATTGTGCATAAGAAACCACTATATAGAACGTCGTTTTTAGTATAAGTATATTGGTTGAGGCACTTTCTATTTTATTGAATATGTTTAACTTTGTGCCGGATAAAGTGTTTTACGGGATGTTCAATTTCATTACTTTAACATGAAGAAAAATTCTGTTGAAACCCATCAAATTTTAGTGGAAGTTAAAGGAGAGCGTGCTCTAGCTGAGCAAACATGACGGATTTGGTTTGCTCGATTTAAAAATGGTGATTTTGAGATGGAAGACAAGGAAAAAACTAGCAGAGGTAAAATTGGAGTCATGTGTTGATGCAGATACATGTCAAGGGCTTCGAAAATTAGCTGAATCATTCGGAGTAGACTTGTAAACAGTCAGCAAACGTCTCAAAGTCATGGGAGTGATCGAAAAGCATGGAAATTTTAACGTGGAAACGTAAACAACAGGCATCGAATTGTCACTGGCGACGGAAAAATGGATCCCAATAGCTAAATATCATGGGTTAAGACCGGCCAATCATCAACAGCAATGGAGAAACCAAAAATCCATGGAGCCAAGCTTATGGTGGCATCAGCTGAGTGTAGTTCACTACAAGCCAATCAAACTTAAGGAAATCATTACGAACAACAATTTGCCTAGCTTGCACAGCCACTTTTGTAATCACGAGGAAATAAAAAATGTGTTGATTCTTGGACTGCTTCCAAAGGCGAGTCGTTTTTCGATATGCTGCCAGAAATATAGAAAAAAGTAGTGACGAATTAAGAGACAATATTTTAAATAATCTAGTTGTAACCATTTTTGCACAATAAAACCTCAATTATGAAAGAAATAAAAACGCTAAGAATTAATTCAAATACCCACTGTATGAAGTGGCCTTACCGATATGTGAAACGGTCGTCAATAAAAAGCAACCACATCGAATTTCAAGCTAATATAGACTTAACTAAATATGTTTTTCATACAAAATCACAAAAGTGATCGGTGACTTTGTATGGGGGCTACTTAAAAAAGCGGGTGTGGCATATCAACATGGTATCTAAAGTGTTTTACGGGATGTTCAATTTCATTACTTTAACATGAAGAATGGTTAAAACCAAATAAGAATGGAGCAGTCATGTGTTAACTACTACGAAATACCTTGCACCCTTGCTAATGTAGACGTATGAAGTCTTTGAAATTTTAAAGTTAACTTCGTTTGAACCGAAGCTCTAATAACATTCACACGAAATTTTAAATCGTATTGTAAAATATAAACGTAGGCGTTTAAATAGGGGCTACCCCAAAAAGTGTGCAGTACGCGTAGATGTGTATGAAGCCACCATATCGAATTTCAAGTTGATATTGACGATTTTGCATATACATAAGTGAACTATGGGTTGGTATGGGACTTCGCATGATGGAAACGCCAAAGAAAGACTGATGAGCATATTTGCTTATTTTCCAATGATTTTTCAATACAATTGGTGATTAGATGCACTTGGTCGATCGTTGAATGGTTCCGTCTGAATACAAATTGGTGCGAAGGTAATAGGTTTGTTTTCTTTTTTAATTACTTGTATCCTGCTTCCTAGTCTATTTTCAAAAAGTTTTAAAGAGAAGTGGCACAAGAGAAATCGGCCTATAATGAGCATACGAGAATCGGATTTTTCCCAGAGGGTTTTAAAACCATTTTTTCTCAGATATTTTCTAGGGGGAGGGTACGTTCTGGAGAAAAAATTAAACTAGAAATTAAAGAAATTTTGGATCGACCGGGTGTTGAATCCAGGAATTCTGAAACCTAGGTCACACGCTAGACAGCTGTGGTATGGATACCTCATATACCTGATATAAGTATACAATTTATATTAATTGAGTACACCTTTTGTACATAGTTCACCAATTTAAAAACATTATTTTAAAAATAATTGCTTTAATTCAAATATGTTCCACTCAACAAGATAAATACAAAGTGCTTTTGTATGAGAGTGATATACCTCCTATTTGTTAAATCGCGGTCATTTTGCAACTAGAGTTTCTTATGGTTAGAAAAAGTCTACATTCCAACTTTCAAATCAATATTTCAAGGATTGAGGGAATGTGGTGCGCACGAACGCACAGACAGGCGGACAAGTTTTTAAAACTATAAACAAAGTCTACGAGTGATACAAAGAGTTCAATCGGATCGCATTGATCGGATTGATGCTCTGCGCGTCTATTCTCTGCTTCTCTCCGACTCACCAAAAGGTCCAAAAAATAATGTGGTTGAAATATGTCTGAAAATCGTCAGGAAGATAGCAGCCGACGTTGGGGTCTCGTTTCGATTGCTGCATAGCAATATGCACGATATTTTAGGCATGGAACGGATTTTAATGCGACTTGTGCCGCGATTGCTTAATTATTTGATGGTATCCTCATTTTGTAGGCGAATATTTGAACGAAAACAATGTTAATGTCATTCCGCAAGCTTCGTATTGATCTGACATGGTCTTGTCTGACCTTTTTTTGCTTACACATCTTAAGTTAGCACTCTGTGGAAAGCGTTTTGAACCAATTGGGTAGGAAAAAGAAAATTTAGGAGCGTCTTTAAACCAAAACTCAGACCATGAATAATGTTTCGTATAATGTTGGAAGAAGCTTTGATATATGTGTAATTCATTCAATGGGTAGTACTTTGAAGGAGACAAAATAAATATCAAAGAATTATTAAACAGTTTTTCTTGTATTGATAATTTCCCCGTACTTTTTGATCAGTAGATATACCCGTCCATATTGACAAAGCCTATACATTTTTATCTTTATTATGACATAAATGCAGTCACATTGTTCGATTCTAACTCGAGATATAGCTAAAATAGTAGACCTATTTAAAAAAAATAAATAAAAATTCATTACGCGGAAATGTATCCATTCAAAATTTGTCAGCACTATTTTCGATTTCAGCAGGCCAAAATCTATAAACATAAAATATGACATCGAGTGCACAATTTAGCTGTAAATGCTGCGTATCTTAAAACAAATAAATCAAAACTAATTACATTTTAAATTGTCGAATATAATTGTATCTATATAATTGTGTTTTTAAAAGATAACGCTTTTTTTTAAATGAATGCCTAAAATTATGCAATGTATTCGCGAATTAAAAATGCCTTATTTCATTATGCCAGTCATAAATCATTGCAAGATTTTAGGCTGCTTGAAAAAACGACAAAAAAAGATACTTTTAAGCTTAATATAGCCGAAGTGGTTTATAATTTTATGCGGTAATTAGCGTATAAAATTTATTTCATTTCATTTATGTGCTTAACACTTAAAAAAGGTCAAAGGGCTGGCAACGCATTGTGCCCTTCCTTAATAAAACGACAACGGTCAATGCTCATGATATGAGACCGAATGTGATCGCTTAAATGCAACGCACACACCTCTAATGACTTTTAATGAGTTGTTATACTAATGACAAATTACAATTTAAATATACTTTCGTATGCACTAGAAATTTTTTTGTTATTTCTTTTTTTTTTGCAAGTTGAGCAATTTCATTGAAAAATGTGAGTAGCAAATGAAAGAGCAAAAAGCATATCAAAGTGATTGATTAAGTTTTTATTTTGTGAAGAAAGAAAGATAAAACAAGAAAAAAAATGTCTGTGGAATCGAAACTTTAATGCCCTTCACACGATTCCTTATCAAATAGTACGTATAGGTATATTCTAACCTAAAAATTCTTTTGTTAATGAAAATATTAAATTCTTGCTAAATAGCGATTTCGCCTAACACCGGTAGTGAGTATTAACTCTTGGCCTAAGTATGACCGAAAAAGGGTTATGCATTCGCTAGGACTCCAAAAAAGGGTTAAACAATCGCATTTTTATGGTTTTAAGGATTTTTTTCTTCATTTTTATACCCTGTACTTAAAGACACAAGGGTGTAATAAGTTTGTGCAAGTGTATGTCACATGCAGAAGAAGGTGTAGTAGGTTTCCTTAAACTAAATATATTCTTAACCAGCATCGGAAACAGCACCGATTTAACCATGTTTGTCTGTGCATATGGGCAAATAGAGTTAATGAAACTGAAATCCCACCCCCACTTTTATATTTTTGTGTGAAGAGCATTGTTGTTACCATTAATAGCTACATTAAAGTGGATATGGCACATTTTCATGGACACTAATTTACTTATTTATGTGGCACTATAACCATATATGGGTCACGTATGAAGATGCACTAGGCGCAAGTCGTTAGCAATATCAAGTTTACGGAGGAAATCCCATACTGGATCATGCACGATCGTCCTCTCTGACGCTGTCCACCAATTAAGTTTAGGTTTCCGTCGTAAACCTAAAATTAAAGCTTCGGCGATCAGGCGGATAAGATGACCAGCCCAGTGAGCCGCGTGAAATTTTGTGCACTTATACAGCTCGTAGTTTACACTGATTCTAAATCATCGCCAACTCTAACATGACCAAAAATGCTAAGAAGCATCTTTCTCTTGAATACTTACTCTCAAAGATGCTTTATGTTGTCTGGGTACTGGGTACACACTTCTGCATCATACAGCAAAATTAGGATTATCAGCATCATAGATTTTTGTCTTCGTATTTCGAGAGAGTTCATCTTGTCCTCGCTCAATCTCCGCTAACTCGCCGTTCGTTCGTGTCGATGATGTCAATATCATCAGCATACGCGAGTAGCATCACTTCCTTATGGAAGATCGCGCCCAATCGTTCTACGTATGGGCATTGGAGTAGAATGTAGTCCATCAAGATATTTAAAAAACTAGCACGACAAAGCATCACCTTGCCTGATACCTCTCTTCGTATCAAATGGCTCGGAGAGGTTCATTCCAACTCTGACATAGTTTTGTCTGTGTGATAGCGTCATCATGCAAAGACGAACGATCCATTTGGACATTCGTATCATATAAATATCGATGAGCGTGTTCCGCCTCATTGTTAGGAATAATTCCCATACAAACGCTGCGTTCACTCCAGTATTTTTTATATAAAAGCATTTTTTTTTACCGTCAGTATCAAATTAAAAATGAGTATGATAGCTTATTATGGACAATAGCTTGTAGCCCCAATACAAAAACTGCTTCATATAAATATCAATGGGCGCTTTCTGCCTCACTCATAGGGGTGGTCCCATACAAACCCACGAAGCAAGAACATTTGGTTTTTCGACTTGGCTATATACTTGTACATATATAGTTGTTATACGATTAACGATTTCGTTTTAATGGTATAAGAGATTATGTTTCACTGAAGTAAACGTTTTGTACTGTTTTTTTGTTTATATTGGTACTGTTAAGTAGGCTCTGACTTGTTTTACAACTACTTTTAGTAATATACATAACAAATTTGGAATCTCTTGTTTGGATAGTAAAGAAGTTCCATATACCAGAACCCATATCTGGAATAAACGTTTCTATGGGGGCTATAAATACATAACTATATATACCATTAGATGGGATGTAAACATAAAATTGTTCCAACCTAAAATGTATGGTGAATCATACTATGTAGTGGTTGTGGTTCGATCATAATTATGACTCGTAAACAAGTCTCAATTGAGACTGTGTTCTGCGGGTTTACCGTTATTGCTCTCATAACACTTTCAATTGGGCCGGCTTTAGGATAAAAATCTACAGCTATGTGGTGAAAATTTTTGAAAATATGAATTTTGCAAAAGTGCAGGCATCAACTAAATTACTTAGTATGTTGAAAATAGCAACATATAAAGTGTAAAGCATATAAGCAAAAGTGCCAGACGAAGTTGCTACCAATTTCTTATGGAAGCGAACTTCTACGAATGACGCAGTTCAAAATATGATACTATCAGCATTATATATATCAGCGGTTGGCAGGAAATTTTTAATCGGGAGCAGTACAACAACATCTACAGCAAACAGAGTTTTTGAAGTCATAAATCTAAGCAAAATGAACACTTTTATGATTCTATGCATCGCAAAGAAAATCGAGCCTTCGCTGTATTGTTGTTGTTTAGTTTATTAAAGTAAAAAAATTCAACACTGAAAAAAAATATTGCAACCATTTAAATTCAATCACTTAGTTCAATCACTTACTAAAAATCGTAACACATCAAAATCTATTTCGCTTTCTTACTCAGTGTACAAGACGTGGCAGAAGTCATAAATCATAGCAAAATGAACACTTTTATGACGGCCCGAAAATCGTGTGTGTTTGTTGCTTCGTTTTTGGCTGTGCCGAAAGTTGTTGTTGTTATTGTTTCGTCGAAAATCGCAAGTATGCAAAAGTAACGGTTTGAGCAACGGGAGCAAGGGCTTGACCACCTGATATATATTATTGACTTGCGATAACAATATTTATACCAAAAATTACAATTTGTACATAAAAATGTAATTATTCCAAGAACATAAGATAAACAAGAAAGATAAATTTGCAAAAACATTGGCAAAACATAAAAACATATACGTAGATGGTGGGTTTGTATGGTGCTACCCCAAAAAGTGGGCAGGACAGGGCTATTAGTATATTTATGTAAAGTGGCCGTTCATATAAAATATCAAGTTGGTATTGACTTAAATAAAGAAGTTTCTGAAGTTGGTTTGTATGGGGGCAAGCAAAAAGTTTTCTCTTTGACTGTCGCTGCTTACTAAACAGGGCTAATGCGACGGCAATCGGTCACTTCCTGGATATGCAGGAGGCTGATACTCGCCTCCGGTGGCCGGTCGCGTACTTGTGCGTCCGAACTAACGTGTTTTAGCTTAAAACCTATAATAAATCTGAGAAAACAAAATCCACACCAAACATAAAGATACAGACGGACAAGAATAGTTAGTTTCCGATGCTTATTCCAATGATTTACAAACCATCCAAAAAACTTATATTACTCATTTCACATTACATGTGCAGAGCATAGAAACATACAAAAAAAAAAAATATAATTATAGGTACATAGATATATGTAGTACCGCATTTTGTTAGTCAACAACAATTACAACAACTACAGCAGTGCCACAACAGAGCAGACTAGATACAATACGATCGTCGCATCGACGCGTCGTCGACGTCTGTCGCTTTCAGTTGTGTGCCAGAGCTCAAACGAATAAGACACGCGCGGCAAGCGGAAAAACAGCGTGAAAAATTACGAAAAATCGGTGAGGAGCGTGAATCAGAAACGCCGGCAGTAGGTTTTTCCCCGCTCAATATGTACTAAAACCAAAAAAAAAAACCGAAAAACGTGTTGAAAGTGCGTTAAAGCGATGATATAGCAGAAAAGATACAGACAAGTGAATTCGGTTGACGAATCGTTTCTTAATTTATTATTTTGTCTCACGTAGTAGTCACAAGTTGTTTCTTTCTTATTTCAAATCAATATAAATTAATTTCCAACAAGCACAATTATAAAATAGCAAATTCATCAAAAAAAAAAGGTACATCGTCATCGTCATCAGATACATCGCACCGAGTGCACTTATATCACTTCACATAGTACTATATACATATAAAGAAAAAGTACATATATAATATCTTTCAATCTTAATGTTATTAAGCAAAACGTGCCCGGGCAAACAAAATAGCGTCAATAGCAATTAGAACGCATCGTTGTCGAAAGCATCAAACAATTGATTGAACACAATGCTGCACGAATCACTTAAAATAAAATAGTATCTTATGCAATGCAATGATTATAATGAATATTACAAAATGTACAAGTATAACGTAAATTACGTGTTTGAGTTTGGGGCGTTCTCACAAATGATACTTGTTGAAATTGGCATTTCAAATAAAAAGTAACTGATTCTTCGCACAGTACACTTTAATTTTGCTTTTTAGCGTAAAAGTATCTCAATACTGCTCTCTAAAAAACTTGACATCATTTTGCAAAGATTTCCGCAAGCGCTTGATTTGGCTGTTTTTCTTTTGGACTAAATAAATATCAGCAGTGTGCTTTATTAAAAAACCAATAAATATTACCAGCATAAATGTTCAGTTCGGCGATGACGAATTATTAATACACTTTAAAAATGCTCAGTAAGATATAGTTTGTATGACAGTTTCTTGTATATTGTGCGCCTTGGCAGCCCTCAGTGTTGTTAGGTGCCAGCTGAGTTATTTGTTGAAAAGTTTGACATTTTGTAGCATAAAGGTACGCAGAACGTTTTGACGTACGAGCACTATTTACAGTGACTTGAAAATTTCATCTAGGACAAAAAATTAACCTACTTCGACTTTTGGCGATGAAGCGCCATCAGAAACTACTGTTTATGTTTGGTTTCAATTGGCTGAATTCAAATGTGGTCGCCGTTTTATTAAAGATGAATCTAGAGAATTTGGTCCAAAAACAGTTGTTGTCAAGATGATAACTGAATTGGGCATTAAGGTACCCAGTTCTAAGTGCCAAAATTCCTTCAAATCATCATAACGTTGCCAATACGTTTATGCTAAGAAATGTCAAACTTTCCAATGGCAATGTCAGCTGGCACCTAACAACATTTACGGTTGCCAAGGCGCATAATGGACAAGGCAAACCATATACATATGAAACGCTGAACGGAAAAGTAAATCATTGAACACTGAAAAGTGATAGAGTTGTGTCACTTTTGCCATCAGCGTATCGTATATGCTTAATTCATTCAATTTGTGACTAGATATTGAAATATAATGACAAACTGCCAGATAAATATGCAAACAGACAAAGAAACAGTCAGACATGTATTCAGTCAAAGATACAAATAAATATATAGGCAGATAGCCAAACAGGCAGAAAAATATAGTTAGTCAAATAGACAGACAAATAGACCGATAGACAGACATAAAAATATTGACAAACAAAAAAACAGACATAACTCATATAAAGAAACCGACAAACTTAGGTAGGCAAACATATAAAACGACAAATAGGCTAACAATCAGACAAATAATAAAAACAAAAAGGTAAACAGACAAAAAAAAATATAAATTCTTGTAGATAACCAGCTAAACAGAAACATTTCCGATCCGACAAACAGATTAGCAGACAAATGAGTATTAAGAGAGACAGACTCTAATAAATAAAGAAAGAGATTTTCGTAATTTTACTCCAAGCAATGAAACCCTTTAAAACATTAACTTCTCTCCAAGAAATTAAACCCTTTTAACTTAAATTATATATTTGAAATAACCGAATTATAACCGATATATTTTGATGTATTTTTTCATGTTTATTAACTTGTCGATCCCCTCTGTTTGCTGCTTAAAAACTGACTTACAACATTGTGCCCATAATTTCTTGAAACAGCTTAGACAGTGTGTTCAGAAAATTATACACTCGTAAAGAACCCTTCTGGGTCATATCGTACATATATATATATTATACTCGTAGTGTAAATATTGAAATTATACAAAAAATTCTCGTATATTCCGAAAACATAGCTTCAAATATACTCATATCAAAGTCTTCATTTCTATATAGACTAGGATCTCTGGAATTTCCAAACTCTAAGTACGAGTACACTCGTACCAACTTTTTACTGCTATATATACAGATATCTCTGGAATTCCCGGAAAATATTGCAGCAAACATGTTCTAAAAACATGTTCTACTAACACATATGTAAGTATGTACATTCTCATTATGTGTCAACACAATAGCAACACAATACAACCCATTGATAGTAGAAGTGTATGCTGCTGCTCTCTCTTAATATGTTCCTCTCCTCACTATTGATCATACAGCCCATGTTATACCCTGCGCGCCGTTCTCTTCTGCAATGCTGTTATGTCTGATGGGCCCTCTCTTTTCCTTTCTCTCCTCATCATCGTTTTTACTTTGTATATTTGTTTCAAAAATGCTGTGAACTATAAACTTTCACTTAAAACTTAATGCCACTTATAATTTACAAATAGTTTTTACATATTCATTCATTATTTTATTACTCATTTGACTTTTGATAATGATTTGCCATGATTCCTGCTCAAGGTTCACATAAACAGCTACGGTATGATAACAAATTAGTCCACATAGAAATAGAATTTTCTCTGCAATTCGGTAGCTAATTCTGAACAAATAACATTAGCTAAGAATATATTATGAAAACCGCTTGGAAATTATGACAAAAGTATATATTTTTACACGACATTTTTTTGTCATTTAAAATATACACTTCGACCCTTAATACGAGGGGTACTATTTATATTTCGGAAATAGCAATTAATAACAAACATTTTTAAATGAAAATGGCTTTATTGCTTTTCAAAATATTCCCCTTGATGATCAATACACTTTTGGATTCGTTCAAACCATTTGTCATAGCAGTTTTTCCATTCCTCTTGAGACACCTCCAAAACATGGTTTCTGAACGCTTCAACTACTTCTTCGGCGCTCGTAAATCGTTGACCACGCAGTTTACCTTTGATACTCGGGAACAAGAAGAAGTCATTGGGTGCCAAATCAGGACTATACGGAGGATGAGGCAATAATTCGATGTTTTGACTGCTCTAAAATGCACTTGTTTGACGAGATGTGTGAGAGCTTGCACTGTCATGATGGAGAATTATTCGTCTGGCGGTTGGTTTTACGAATTTCTCCGAAGACTTCCGGCAAACAAATGTGTATCGTGTACCACTCAGAATTGACCGTCCTATGTTGCTCGAGCGGAACATTGGCCACATGACCCATTCGGCCGAAGAAACAGGCAATCATTTGCTTCGAAGTGGTTTGCACCAATTTTGTTGGATTTGGCTCGTCTCGGAATAGCCACACGGTCGATTGCTGTTTTGTTTCCGGCTCATACGCATATATCCATGATTCGTCACCTGTTATTTTATACATTTTTAATTTTATACAATTTTAATCATTTCCTTACACCAATCGACGCGAGCCTTTTTTTGAGCGATTGATAAATTATGGGGTATCCAACGAAAGCAAATTTTTTTTACAACTAAGTGTTCATGCAAAATCGAATGTATTGAAGTGGAACGAATGTGCTAGGATGCCTCTATCTCACGATATGTCAGATTACGAATTTGCATTATCAGTTCATGAACTGCATCGATGTTTTTGGGCACAACAACCAATTTTGGACGACCTTCACGGAATTCGTCGGCGACCACGATTGAATTCACTATACCAGCGATATACTGTGGTACTGAGTTCATTGACACATTCTTGTTGAGATAATCCACGTCGAAAGTTGTGCAAAATAATCCAACGAAAACCTTCTCTTGAAATTTCCATTTTTTGGCCAAGTTGCTTTTCTTAACTCACTGTAAACAAAACAAATAGCAAAATGTACATCAAAACTTTGTGAGTACGTTTATGCCAAAAAATGTCAAACTTTATTATGGAGCTGCCACATTTTAGCTTTTGACATTAGTGTTGCCCGTTCCCGAAATATAAATAGCAGGCCTCGTAAAAATGGTGCAAATATTTCGTTAAAACAAAATATTCTAAGAAAATATTGTAACTACCTTTAATTTGATATATGCAACTTTGCAATTGACCAGCGGGAACAGAATATTTGTACACTAATATCAAAACATTTTGTTGGGCAATGTTGTAGCCATAGATTTCTAAATTTCCTTTTCAATGACATGTACGATATATAGTTCCCGAGATCTCTTTTATACTTATATACCTATGAACTTTTGTTCAGAATACTAAAGTGGCTTAGAAGAAAATGTAGTCACTCTGTCGACTGCTTCAAAGTCAAATTCGGAATTTAATTGTATAAAGAAACACAAATTTCATAAAACAAATCTGATTGTTATAACTTAACTTGAACTGCACTTGAACTTTTTGAAATCTTCCATCTATGTACTTTAATGTGTTACAAACAGTACGAAAAACTTATGATTCATGAGTCATGATACGCTACACAAAAAATTCACCAAAGAAATCTTTTGCACGTTAAGTAAGGTCACACGTCTACAGATACAACTAAAAAGCCGCAAAGAAAAACTTTTAACAAATGCTAAAATCTTATTAGCAAAAGAGACAAAAAATATATATTGTACGTTCGACAACAAGTAAATTGTTTGTTATACAATATACAAGTACAGGGTGTTGGTTTTTTTTTTTTTAGATTGTTGTAATCGAAGTTTTTTTTTTTGTGAAATTTTTTATTAAAGTTTAATAATCCTTTATGATTCATTTATTTAATGTAAACTTAGACCTTTACAATTAGTTTAGTTTATTTTATTTTTGAAAATAACATCTGGAAAATAGCAAGACACACATAAATTGGCAATCTTTACCGCATTTTCATCACTTCTTAGAGAGTTTCTAGTGATTGCCTGCGATTGCCTTTCGCATGTTGGCCTTCAATTAAGCGAGAGAACACAGAAGAGCAAATACGACGGAGTCAAATCTGGTGAAGGAGAGCCCAGTATAAATCAATCCAGAACATCTGCTTCAATATATCGATTGTTGCGTGAGCAGCATGGCATGTAGCTTCATTCTGCTGAATCCAGTAAATGATATGAATCATTTCAATCGAGCTTAATTCCAAAAAAATATTTAACTTATCATTGCATTATATCGAACTTCGCACACCATCGCGCCATTGTTCTCTTCGAAAAGGTACGGGCTAATGATTCTTTTCGAGCATACGCTATAATATAAAGTAACTTATTGTGAATGTAAAGGCACATCATAATTAATCAGTTGATTATTTTGAATGTCATGCAGCGTAAAATGTGGATAACCAACCAGACTGATTTTGAAAATAAAATTTCACGATTTCTGCTCATTATTTTGGTGCGTATTGCTACAAGGTCAAATTTGTACTGATGTGACAGCTGGTTGTCAATTTATTTCAACTAGGTCCGATATAATTTTGAAACAAACAACGATAAGCTGTGCCGCGCACTTAACAAAGAATATGTAATAACTATTTGTGAAATATAAGTGCTATTAAGTTTTAAGTGAAGTTTAATTTTAAGTTTCAAGGCGAAGTAACTGAAAATTGGAGAAAAATGTTTTTTAGCACATCTACTATATAAGAATATTCATCGGTTACCACAAAAAAAATAAATAAATAAATAAATAAATAATAAATAAATAAAAACACCCGTTATAATATATTATATTGAAATACGTTTTTTAAATACGGAAACTCAAATGAAATTCGGGCAATTCGCACGCACAAAAATACAGAATGAAAATAAATAAATCTCTCTAAATTTACCCATAGTGATAGCTTAAATAAAAATAAAATGTATTATATATTTTATGCAACGTTTTGCCATGATGAATTTTGGGTTTCTACCACGCTTGGTTTTCATATTAGTTTCAGTGATTTTTGTATGCTTTTGTTTGAGACTTGTTTTTACGTTTATGAAATAAATTTTGCAATTCGAAAATAAAAATAAAATTCAAAAATATGCAATAAATTCAGATAAATCACTTTTGTCAAGCTTGACGCAATTGAAAATTGTTTTGAATGTGTTTATATTTAATTTCGAAGTGTATCTGTACATCCAAACATAGGTAGACATTTTTTTTCTTTTTTCTCTTTTTTTTGGCAAATTGTATCTTTGCAATGACGGCTATTTTGTCAATGAATGAATTAAATTGTAGCGTATAATTGAGTTGTGTTTGCAACAAATTGTGGCATAAAAACATTTTATTTTGTTATTTTGTTGTAAATTGTAAGTTTCAATTAAATTTGAAATACATTTTAATATTCTTTAAATTGGACATTTAAATATATCACACTATTTTCAGTGTGGTCAAACGTAATTAGTATTTGTTAAAAAAAATCAAGAAAAAAGCGTTAATTTCGATTGAACCGAAGCTCTAATACCATTCACACGAAATTTTAAATAGCATTGTCAAACATAAAAGTGGGAGTTTAAATATGGGCTACCCCAAAAAGTGGGTGGTACACGCCCACAAGTATATGTGTATGAAGCGATGTAGTAAATGTGTAAGATGCCGCCATATCGAATTTCAAGTTGATATTGACGTTTTCCATACAAATGCATGAAAGTGAGCTATGGGTTTATATGGGACTACCTTAAAAAGTGCGCGGATACGCCCATTTGTATATGTATATGAAGCGGTTATCCACTAAAATCGCCCAAATCAAACTTCAAGCTAATATTGATTTAAATGAAGAAGTTTTTCATAAAAGACACAAAATTGCACGGTGGGTTTGTATGGGGGCTACCACACAAAAGTGGGCGGGGCACGACCATTTGTCTATGTATGTTAAGCGACTATCTATAAAATGGCACCAAATCGCATTTCAACATAATATTGACTTTAATAAAGAAGTTTTTCTCACAAAAACACAAAAGTGGGCAGTATGTTTGTAGGGGGGCTACCCTAAAAAGTGGGCGGGCCACAACTGTTAGGTTATGTATGTAAAGCGTAAAGCATAAAATTAATACCAGAAGATGCTGCAACTAGCATATTTTGTCAAGAGGATTCATTTTTTGATTGTGTATTTATTTAATGGAGCCATATACTTTTTTATATTTTCATATTTTCATATTTTTTTTACTTTTCACACAGAGTATTATAACAGAATTATTATAATTTAGTCGTAATATTTTGCAACGCCTTAAAGGAGTAGCACTAAAATTCAAAACGACCTAAGTTTAACGCTCGCACGATGCAAAATTTATTTTAATTTTCATACATTTGTTTCTAACCATTTCATGCGCAACAATATTGTCCAGAACTCTCTATCCAATCTACAACCGTCAAAAGGCCGAAATTCATGCCAAATATATTTATGCCGTGCAAAAAGGGCACGTGTGAAGAGTATTAAAGTTTCGTTTCCACCGAAGTTAAAGTTTTTTCTTGTTTTTTTTTTTGTTTTCGTTTTTCTTTAACTCTTTTTAACGAAAACTTTTTGCAATTTTGTATTTAAAATTTTACGATTTTGTGCCGGATAAATGATTTTCGAAAGAGCGTTTTGCACTTAATGCTCACAAGTGCATACAACTTTTAAAAGGAAATGAAATCTTTTAAAGAGTTTCACAATACATAATACAAATTTCATTAAATTTAACATTGTATCGTTATTTCATACATGCTACAGTTTATTTAGCTAAAAAACAGAATTCCTAAAATTCATAAGCACCATATTTAAATTTAATACTGTGCCGCTTTGCCGCACATTAGATGCTCATAAAATCATCGAGATGTGCTAAATGATTTCGAATCATCTAGTTATTGTATTGCAGATACTTGTAATTTTTTCTGGATTTTGTGCTCTCAGTAATCGATGCGCAAATTAGGCGTGAAATAGCCCGTGGCGTTTTTTTTCCGCTCAGGCTGTAGTACTGTATTTAATATTCAATCTTTTTATTTTGCTGTCTATTATCGCTTGGCATGATTTCAATAAAATTAGTATTCGAAAAAAATGAACGATAATAATAAAAATTGATAAGCGGAAAGTAAAACATAAACATCGCACTTGCTAACAAATGATTAAATCGAAAAACCAAGGAAAATCGCTAGCGTTGTGTGGTACCAAATTTTAGCAGAAAACCTTTTTATTTATTTATTAATTTATTTATTTATTTATTTATTTAACAGCTAACATATTAATATAAAGATGTTGCTTACAAAATAATTAAATGAAAATTAAATTAAAAATTATAAGTTATAATTATTTAATGCATTACGAACAGAATTTATAGGAGGACCTGGAGAGATTAAATTGAAGTTATAAAATCTGTTATATGTATAACATAATACGCGAAACGGATCGTTGCATGCATAATTAGTTGTACACGTGTATAGGTGGAACAATGAGAAGTTTCTAGTAATTCTTGAAGGAATAGAGAAATTTAATTTCTCCAATAAATAGGCTGAATAAATATCACAGGAGATAAGTTTCTGGATGAATAAAGCACCAAGTATATTTCTACGTTTTTCTAAAGTAGGCAGATTGATTAAGTTTAATCGATGTGTATAAGGCGGTAAATTTATACTAGGATTCCATCCCAAATTACGCAAAGCAAAAAGAAGAAACTGCTTTTGAACAGATTCTAACTGTACCTTATAAACTGAGTATTGCGGATTCCAATTACAACAAGCATATTCAAGTATTGGGCGGACCAATGCAGTGAATAAAAGTTTCGTAACGTAAGGATCATTAAATTCCCTCGACCATCGTTTGATAAAGCCAAGCAAACCGATTGCCTTATTACAAATAATATCAATGTGGGAAGAGAACAAAAGTTTTGGGTCAAAAAGAACGCCAAGGTCATTAATTGAAAATACACGCACCAGCGCAGAGCTTTCGATAAGGAATACAGATAAATTAGGTATTCTACGACAGAAAGTCATTACTTTGCATTTATCGCAATTTAGCACTAGGCCAATACGACGACACCAGTTATGAAGTATATTTAAATCAGATTGTATCAAATCATGGCCCTCAGCACCATTGTAACTCAAACATAACTTAACATCATCTGCGTACATCAGTGTATGGCAGTAAGTTATGTTATCAGGCAAATCATTAATGAACAGTACAAATAGAAGGGGTCCAAGGTGACTAACCTGAGGTACACCTGAAAAGACATCAATTCTGTGAGATAAGGTGTTAAAAAATACTACACATTGTGAACGGGAACCCAAATAGGATGTGATCCATCTGACTAAAGCTTGAGGAAAACCTAAACATTCAAGTTTGTAAACCAAAATCCGATGATTAACACAATCAAACGCCTTACTAAAATCAGTGTAACCAATGTCGTAAGTTTCAATAGATTAGTAGAAACTGATCTATTTCTAATAAAACCATGCTGTGCAGAAGAAAAAAGAGGCTTACAGTAAAATTGTAGTTGATCGGTAATTACCTTTTCAAAAAGTTTAGGAATTGCGCATAACTTTGCAATAATAATTGGATATATCCGATTTACAGCCTTTTTTATGAAGAGGAATTATAAAAGATCCGGGCGCAAAAAAATTGTTGTTTTGAAAACGTATATGCGAATATTCATGGCCGATTTTTATTTTCAAACTAAAAGTGTTTCCATCGTGGTCTACCCGCGCTCAACCATATTCATGTAGTAAATGCAAATAAAACTAAAACCAATAAGAAAATCTCCGATACCATAGAACTAATCTGAAAAGTTAAATACATGAGTAAGTGTACTTAATTCAATGCGCGAGTTCGTTGCTATTTCTAATTTGTGATTGTAACCAATTTACCACCCTCAAAGTCAGAGCCGTAGTACGGATTTTATCTCGGGCGCTTGGTTTTCAGAAAATTTTAACAAATTTATTTCATACTTAAAACCTATGGCTATAAAAGTACATATGACTTAAAGTATCGCCCATAGTTGGAGCATAGTGCGAAATCCGTTTCTTGATTGAGCAGTATTTTTCATGCTTGGGTCACTAGCCCAACCCGGCCTGAATAAAAAATCGATGCATTTTTAACGTAACTTAGTGAAGGTCATAGGTCTCGTCGAGTACAATATTTCTGCACTTTTCAAAAATTTTTAACAAAAAATAAAAAACTAAAAAGCTGTGGGGCGCTTCATCCAATTATCCTCCAAAAACTATTTAAATTTTTACCTGATTTTATACTTCTCCAAGGTTTTGAAAGGAAGAGCATTCATTTTTGAAAATTATGTTAGGTGTAAACGAAATAGCCTACAAATTTTACCCTTACCTCAAATTTTTAGGCATAATATTTAGAAATAATTTTAAATTTTGATATCTTATGTTTAAATTAATGATCGATTACGTTTAAATTGTTGATAATTTACCTTTATAAAAGGAATTAAATAGTATTGGCTCCTTTCTTCGAATCGCTTTACAATTGTTGATTTTTCTTGAAATTCATTCATTCTTTTTCATTTTCCATTTTCTTCGCTGAGTTGACCAAGATTTTCTATGAAAAAAGCCCCACATTACAATGCAGAGAATGAATTTTTATACGAGGGGTACATTTATTTATATTTCGGGAATAGCAATTAATAACAAGCATTTAAATGAAAATGGCTTTATTGTTTTTCAAAATATTCCCCTTGATGATCAATACACTTTTGCATTCGTTGAAACCATTTGTCATAGCAGTTTTTCCATTCCTCTTGAGACACCTCCAAAACATGGTTTTTGAAGGCTTCAACTGCTTCTTCGGTGCTCGTAAATCGTTGACCACGCAGTTTATCTTTGATACTCGGAAACAAGAAGAACTCATTGGGGGCCAAATCAGGACTGTACGGAGGATGAGTCATTAATTCGATGTTTTGACTGCTCAAAAATACACTTGTTTGACGAGATGTGTGAGAGCTCGAATTGTCATGATGGAGAATGATTTGTCTTTGACGGTTGGTTTTACGAATTTCTCCGAAGACTTCCGGCAAACAAATGTTCGTGTACCACTCAGAATTGACCGTCCTACGTTGCTCGAGCGGAACAGTGGCCACATGACCCATTCGGCCGAAGAAACAGGCAATCATTTGCTTCGAAGTGGTTTGCACCCGAACAACTTTTGTTGGATTTGGCTCGTCTTGGAATACCCACACGGTCGATTGCTGTTTTTTTTCCGGATCATACGCATATATCCATGATTCGTCACCTGTCACGATTTTATATACGTCTTTTGAAGCATTTACACAATCTTGTTGAGATAATCCACGTCGAAAGTTGTGAAAAATAATCCAACGAAAACCTTCTCTTGAAATTTTCATTTTTTGGCCAAGTTGCGTTTCTTAATTCACTGTAAACAAAACAAATAGCAATTGTACATCAAAACTTTGTGAGTACGCTTATGCCAAAAAAAAAATGTGAAACTTTATTATGGTGTTGCCAGATTTTAGCTTTTTAACATTAGTGTTGCCAGTTCCCGAAATATAAATAGCAGCCCTCGTATAGCTATGTTGCATCCCATTTTTCATTCATTCATTTTGGAAATCAACGAAATTGACACTTCTCTTGTTTAACATAAAGTTCTCGCACAGAGAAATGAAACTCAGCCAACCAACCCACTGCGATACACCTGCGGAAAGTTCAACAAGCAAAAGTTCCAAGCAATTTTTTACGATATTCAACGATATATTCATTTGAATAATTTTGTTATCTAAAGACAAAAATGGTTAAAAATCGTCAAAATTATTGGGAACTTGAACTTTACTTGGCTGTACCTCATCCAATATAGTTATCTTTCTAACGATATATCGTTTAATTCGAACTCGTTTGATGTTCAGTGTGGTAAAATAATAAATCGGAAAATACAAATATACCGTTATATAGGTGAATGGCTCAAAAGAGAAAAAATATGTATGTTTTGTGTTCAACTCACTAAAAAATTCTTAAAACAGAGTTCAGTGAATGGCAAACTCAATCGAAATGAGCAATATATAAAGGCGATTAAATAGCAAGTCTAACGGTATCCAATTCTATTCGTACGATTGAAAAGCTACTACGAAGGAGAAACTAGAAAACTAATTTTGTACATACATAAAATAAATTGACTAACATCCAAAAATATTGTAAATAAATTTTAAATATAATGTTTCCTATTCACAAAGTCTGATCTTAAAGTTAACAATAACACGTATAAATAAGTATCGAGTGCCTCCAAATAAAAATATTAGAAATAATTTCATACATTGCCCTTATGCAATGTTTCCGACATACAATACTGTACATATTAAATTTCAAAGAAGAAAAAAAAGTATTTGCTCAATATTACACCCACTTAATTCATTAAATAAATACGCAACAAAAACTTGCAAAATCTTTTTTATAAAAACCACTTCGAAGTCAAGCATTCATCTCTCACTTTATTGATTTACTTGCTCTTTTAACTTTACGCAGTGCAAGGTCGCGCAAGCGATTAAAACACTTTTGCAAAAAAAAAAAAAAAGGTTTACCAAAAAAAAAAGCAAACCAAAAATTACTCGTAAAAGCTGTTGTGGCTATTTTTGATGTGCAAGCGCGCTGTGTAACTTTTTTCCGTAATGAAATACTGGTTTTTTTGCATTGTCATAAAAACAATATTACATAATTCCGCAAACAAGAAAACCAGTTTTATTTCTCATTCAAATTTCTTGTATTGTTTACATTGCTGTCTCGAAAGCCCACAGCGGCCAGTTGATGTCTGTCCGTTTATCCGTCTGTCTGTCTGTATGTACGTTATACGAGGTTGGAACGATAAATAATCGGCATAGCACACACAGCTCAATTCGTAGTAGAGTGTAGAATAAATAGCATGATATACTTCCACCAATGACTCTTAGGTTTTTCTTTTCTTTTCATTTGGAATTGTATACATAATACGAATGACACAATGACACGTAATTGAGAATTCGTGTATATAGGTTCATATCTATATAGCAAAAGGGTATATTAATTTTTTAATGCATGCAAAAGGCGGAAGGAGGTATGAAAAATCACACAAAGTATATTGATTTTTGATTACAGCATTAAAAGTTGGTTTGAAGATCAAGTTCTTGGAGACTATAAAATGAGATTTCAAGTTTGGGTATTAACACACTTCTAATCCCCTTTTCAGAAAAAGTGAATGCATTGCACGTGCCAACGCCATTATAAGCAGTAGCCCATTACAAACTTGCACCATTTATGAGTTTCTGCATACAAACTGTTTTGTTTTAGTTGCTAATTAAGCTAGAAACGCAAAATATAATATACCTTAGGTACCTTATAGTTAATTTAATTATTGACAAATTTGGTGTATCTCACTTCAATCCAAATAATATATAGCCCACATAGGTTAAGCCCCCATACAAACCACTGGTTCAAAATGTGAAATGGGAACTGCAAGCGGGGCTTCTTTTGTAACTAAGTGTTCACGAAAAAAGCGTTGGGAGTAGTAACGTAATGCGTTCATGGTGCAATCATAGAATAATTAAGGAATGTGAATTGCTTGCTCAATTTCTAGCTGCCAAAATTGATATCAGCGTGAGGGACATTAGAAGATAGAGAATTTATGTGGCGTTTCTATTAATTAATTTCGCATTTCGCATTTCGCATTTCTCATTTCGTACTCCGCATTCAAAATTCAGCACACGCTCGCATCCCGAAAAAGTGTTTCTATCAAACGTATTTCGCATCTCACATCCGTTTCTTATACCAAATTTGATTGTACATGAAAAGAAGCTAAAAGTTGTAAATTGTAAAAGTTTAAAAAGACGGTCAAAATGAAGAACGTGCTATTCTCAGTGCTATTGAGTGAGACTACATTATGTTGCTGCAATTATTTGAAATGGAGCAGAAAATCCATGATATCCTTGGCGCCAGTGTCAGCTGTTTTATTATTTATTTTTTTTTCAATTAATGGTTCAAATGTTATTTTTCGTCAAAAAATCTGTAGCAAGTGCAGATGAATAAGATACAAAACTCCTTTCCTTTGGAACGCATTGGAACCTTTCGGTAGGAAAAATGTTCGGTCAAAATGCGATGAATTGATACTTTATAAATGTTCAATTCCATTTTCATGCATTTCAATGAAGATCTAGGCTGATCTTTGTTGAATTCATGCATAGTTATGATGGAATCTGCAGTGATCACGGATTTCGGTTGGTCAACATAATTTAAGTCCTCGCTACCATTTTTAAACCGCATATACAACTAATCAATTCTGTCATGCGATCATCACTATAAACTGGGTTTATCTTGTGAAATGTTGCGGTTTAAGTTTTACCAAGCTTAAATAAAACTTAACAAAAAATCTATAAATTTTGCGGTGTAGATCGCATTTGGGGGATACAGAAGGCGAAACTATTTTCAATCCCTACATTTCAAAAGTGGCTTGCAAATCCAAAAAGGCGAAGTTTTTTTTATTGTCTAGCATCGTACTTCTACTATTTGTGGCATTAAAAAGTTTAGTTAGCAGTTTTAAATACTACTGCGTATGATTTATTTATTATTTTGTGGTTTAGTGCAATTTCCTTTGGCATCTTTACCTGGGTTATTTAGTTTAATGAATAAGTATTTCACGAGGATCAAAATTAATGAATTTCAAGAAAAAAGTTTCTTTTTAATATATACAGGGGTGCCACAAGAATCCATTCCGCTCGAATTCAACTTCAATTTCAATTCACCATGCCACAGACCTCATTTACTAGCAAAAGGCAAGTAAATGAGGTCTGCGACCTACACCGCAAAATTTATAGTTGTTTTTTTTTTTTTTGTAGGCACCTAGACACGACGGTCCCTTCCAAAGCTATTGTGTCTGAAATGACAGTATATTTGTGTTATCGGTACAAAAACAAACATCGAATTCCACCTCAATTTCAATTCACCATGCCACAGACCTCATTTAGTAGCGAAATGAAATTCACTTGTAACTGAGCTAGCGAATTTGACTAAATACGCCTCTAAAATATATTTTGTAAATAAAAATTCCTATCGTTACAGATAGCGGGTACAATTTCTGATTAATTTACATCTAAACAATTAATAATTTAATATGTTTCAATTAATAAATTAGCAATTTACTAAGCCAACTATGATTTCTCTAGTTGATAGCAAATAGCATGCTGCTATTTACGTTAAAACTAAGCTAAAAATAATTAATTAATAGTTAATAACTCCTCGCGATTCGTTTGTTTTCGTTTTTGTTGCTATTTAAGTACTACCGCGCACAGCTGCTAGAGTTGTCAGGCAAACTTTTTAGTGTGGGGGGCAATAAATTCAAATTGTTTTGCTTGGAAACCACCAAAAAATAGTCACAAAATTTCAATCAATTTGCATTTAACTAAATATCACGGTAAATTACCAATTATGCTACTGAAAAAGAAAACCAATAATAATGCGGAACAAACATTAGACTAGTTTATTCCTGCGTGGTGTCTATCCTATGTACCAAGTTCGAAATGGTTTGCGAAAATGCTAAAAAAATCAAAACGTTCGAAATTCTGTGGCATGGTGGAATTTTTTTAGCGGAATGGCCATTTCGCTAGCGATTTATGTATCAGACCAAATGCATATATATTCCATACAATAGGTCTTGAAAATATCGCACTGATATGTTGTCAAAATTTTAGTAATTTACGTAGGTCACAGCATTTAAAAAAATATATTGACGAAACAAATCAAAAGAAATATTTATAAATTTGATAGTTGTGAAGCCATGTATTACCAATGCCGATTACTTATCAGTCTACCCTCGCACGTTTGTCTGCCGGTCGAATTTTAGTAACCAGCAAAGCAGTCTGTCGGGTTGCTGCTCTCTCTAGTGGTCTCTAGAGCACTCTTTCCTATCACGCAAGCCAGACATTGGTGCCAGTCGCTATTTGAACTCTTAAGTATGTAGTTTTTTGGTTTAATTTGCATATTTCTTTTTTCGAATTTTAGTTATATTATTTTGTTTTTAGAAACATAGGTATAATGAATTATTCATATGCAGCACGGCAAAAAAACGTGTCACGTGCTATTTCTATCAAAACTTGCCGGCCATTTTATATTTTTGTATGTATATTTTGCTAATTTTTTCTGTTTTGTTTTATGTATTGAATTTATTGATTCAAAGAAGTTTAGTATTTCAGCAAATAATATTGCAAACTTAATTTGCTTATTACTATTTTTGAACACTTTCACTTGAGTGGCGCTTGTTGTGGCGTGCGGTTGTTCATTAGTTCTGTGTCTCAATTTCGCACCTTTGAAATAGATACAAATGTATCTACAAATTTTGAAACGCTTTAATAATTACCCAAGCCAAATATTTTAACAGATAAATAAAAGATGGTAAACCATTTGTTGTTTTAGTACATAGAAACATATGCGGTTAAAAGATTGTTTTGTTAAAAAAGTCTTTTCTTATTTCCAGTGTTTAAATGATAAAAGATGTATAATAGTGCAAAACTAATTTCAAGTATTAAAGCGTATTAATTAAGAAGACAAATAAGTCTTCGAGCCAAAGTTCTTGCCGCAAAGAGTGCTTAAAGTAAACCAAAACGCTTACTTGTAAACCAAAATGAATGCAACAACATTAAACACAACAAGCATGGATAATATGCTGCCGCTGAATGTCACGGAGACGCCGGTGGAGCTAAGCGAGTTGCTGACATTAAATGCGACCAGTAAGGATAGACCCTTACATCAACATCCAACTCTGGAAGAATACTACACACGTAAGTATTAAATATATTATAGTAATTTCAAATTGTTTTCAATATTGAATATAAACACAGGTTTTACGAGTCTAAGTTCTAAACATGCGCTTTCATTTTAATAGTTTACGATTGACTTGGTCCAGAAATATAGACGTCTAAAGTGAAAATTTGTCCCATTTATAATTATTAACTAGTTGACTTATTATCTAGTTGGAAAATAATTCGCATGATGGTCGGTCACAGAATGGTAACTAGAAGGAACTAACTAAATGCAAGTATTTGTTAGTCGAATAAAAAACAGCTTGACGAGATAAAAACCAAGTGATGAAAGCCAGTAACCTCACAAAACTTCTTTTATCAATTTTGTGACGAACGATTTATGTTTTTCATTTGAGTTTTTTGGCTTGATTCAATATGAACTTGAGCGTTCGTCAAGACGGATAGTTTATTAGAATTGCCCAAAAACTAGAATTGATTCAAAATAAAAAAAATAAATAAAAATTAATGCAAAAACTTAAAAATAGTTGCAGGTTTGTATGGAGGCTAACCCTTAAAGTTAAGTCTGCATATTCTTTTAATACACTTTATCGAAATGGGGAAAAGGAGAGTCTTAATATCCAAACTTGAAGTCTCTAACTCTTATAGTCTCCGAGATCATTTCGTTCATATGGACGATTGAATGGACAGACATGTCTATATCGACTCATCTTTTGATGCAAATCAAGATTATGTATACTTTATGACTTCTGTCTGCTATATACATTTGCACAAACTTAACATACCCTTTTACCCAATGGGTACAGTGTAAAATAAACAGACATTTTATTTTTATACATACACATGAGTTTATGGCAATAAATGTGCAAGATTAAATAACCAATTACTTTTCTTGACAGTAACTTCAGTCACAACGTGTCAACACTTATTGTTGTACGCACATTGTACGACTCAATTTTAATTAAAACAGCAATTCATTAACAATGCCACCACTCTGACTTAGAACAAACATGACGATGCACTGTTTGAGTATTTATTAATTGGATCCAAATGGCGACGGAGTAAAATTAGTGTATGTGTGAGAATGACGCAGAAATATTTGGTATAGGAATTTTTTTGTTACCTTACACCCAACCCCTCTCGTCACGTTAAGTCCCCTCAACCACTAACATCACCACCTCACCATAGCTACATATCTAGATACAGATCTATGAATGCATACACAAATTCATAAAAACAGTGGGTATAAGAGTGTAACAGGTTTGTGTGCATGCTACTTATAAAAGATGTAACAGAGTAGCTCGATCGGACAGAGTTAACTTCTGACTTTCAGTCCTGGGAAGAAATTGGGATTTTGTATATAATGCATTATTTCAGCCTTTACTGTTTTGACACACACATTGACACTATTATGACGCATGCGGTGCTATATCTCAGCTCACAGAATTTTCACAGAACAGTGTTATATATCAACCTTTTTGCCAATCTTAGAACGTATTATTACTCGAAATATGACCACGAATTTTTGGAGAACAACACCATCCATTGTGAACAACACCATCTAAGAATTCGTTTCAAAAGTATTCAAAAGGGCTTTTTGGCTATTTCCGACAAAATCCGAAAAAAATTTTCAAAAAAATTATGGGCCAAAGTTTTTTATTTTTTTTTGTGTACTAAAATCCTATATAAAAAAAAAATTATGTTCTGCAAAGGATTAAAAAAAGAAAACACACAAACAAACTATTTCGCTAACTCGCCAAAAATTCAGAACAAATTCAAAAAACAGAAGATATTCTTGATCATGGGCTCGTTGGACTCGTCTCGGTGCCAATTAATAAAAAAATAATTTGAGGCGATAGGTCCCGCACGACCCCAAAACACCTTTGGGGTGAGTATTCGTCCCCCATATTTTGGACTGGGGTGATCCTATTTTATACGTTTCCGAATGTACGTTTCAAGATCAGTGTAATAGACCTTTACCTTTTTGAATATATTTATCCATTTTCAGTATCATTTTGGTCATTATTTACTGTTTGGCACTATTTGTCTCAAACATGAATATCATTGAATCTATGAACTCGTGAAAATGCCACGTAACTGTCCATACGAAAAACTGATTTTAGTAAATAGAACACTGCTCTCTTTTTAGCGTCCGACCTTGTACTTTATAATTGATCATAGCGAAGGCTATCTTTGTTGAAGTTGTTAGGTTAATGCGGGGTGTGATGCCAATTTTGCTGGAGTGAATCAGTTTAGCAGTGTGTGTGATAGAATTTGGACAGAATTTGTATCGTTCGAGTAGGGCAATCTGTTTGAATTTCTTAATTTAAGTAGCCCTTCAGTGAAAATGAGTTCATCATTTCTTTTCATATTTTGAGTAAACTTATGAATTTTAATAAAAGACTAGAAGGCCGATTGTTTAATAGTAATTGTGATGTCTGTTCAACTGGCATGTCTAAGGACACGTTTTCCTAAAGGATAGTAACACACTATTTGGAGTTTTTGTTGTTTCTTTTCCAAAGGGGAGGAGCAAATTTCATCATCCAATTGTTCCAAATGTCGTATACCAAAAACCTTCTCATGAACAATAGTAACACGCTTTATGAATTTCTTAATGATTGGCCAAAAAGTTGCTGAGATATGACCAGATTTATTTTCCCTATGTATTTGTTCCAAAAGACAGAAACCTTCAACTAAACGTAACTCTATGAATTTCATAACAAAGTAGAAAAGTATCATTATGAAGATACTAATGAAACATAATTGCTTCTTTTTCTTTACAGATATGACAGCTTTTTTAACGCTCGCCATATTCGTCGCTGTTTTGCTAACAATACTCAACATTTCCATATGTGCCACAAGTATATCACGCCTGCGCAAACGTCTAAATAAGCCGCTACTAGGACCTTCAATCATCATGTGCACTTTCTATCCAATAATCTCCGTTGCAGCTTTGGTCACCATACTCATACCGAAGTCATGGTTGATTTGTCATACGGTGATGCAAATGTGTTTCGCAATTGGCGGTCCCATATATCGTTGTTTACTTTTCCGGTATGTTGAATCGGAAGTGAATTATATAAAGGAAACAGATGGCGCTGCGGTGACCGTCAATACGCCGCCATTATGCTGCTGCTGTATCTGTCTGCCGGGCATAACGCCATCCAAGGCAAAACTTTGCATATTGCGCTATTTGGTCTGGCAAATGCCATTTGTGCAAGGCAGCATTATGTTGGTCTTGAATACCATATACTATCGTGATGCGGAGCTGTATGCGAATGTTATGGCATTTTTTATACCCTTCATAATAGGTTCCATATTGCTGGGTATGTGGAGTTTGAATATAACCGTGCGAATGATTAATGCGGTGCGTAGCAATTATGCACTGATGAAGAAAATGTTTGCACTGCAATTGATTATCATGCTCTGCAAATTGCAATATCTGCTATTGGATAGTCAGTTGGATGGCCTGAAGCTGGGCGGAGAATATCCAATTAATCATACGATCTATAAGCAGAGTAAGTGAAGTCATATTTGTGAAAAAAAAGAAGATTGAAATATTTATTAAAAAAATTTTTTTTTTACGCTTTGCAGCTATAATCAATTTGCTAATACTCTCGGAGATGGTGCTCGTTTCGATGCTGGTTCAGAGCGCTTATAGAATACCAATCCAAGTACAAATCGATGAACACAAATGACGTACAGAATGTAATCAACATAAATCCTTAGTAGTATTGTACTTAAATATATATTTAGCGTACTTAAAGTAACAGAAATATCTGAGAAAACAAAAGTTCAAGCAAATATTGTGATAATTTTAAACGTTTAAAGCGTATCTACTTAAAGTTTAAATAGCACAAAATAAATAATAAAAACAAAACAACATAAAGCCCATCATAAATCCTTATAGCATGTTTAAAGAGACAAAATTGTATCGATTACAGTGAAGGCAACGAAGGCAACCACAAATCATGCGCCATAAATCCTATCCTGACATAGAAAACTCGTAAACTCGGAAGCTGTGCACGTCCATTGGTCAAAAAGAGAGAGAGAGAGAGAGAGAGAGAGAGAGAGAGAGAGAGAAGGCGAGTCGTCAGTTATTAGATAAACGTGCACATAATTTTTGCTTTGGGGCACGCTTTAGATTTAAAAAAAAAAAATGAAATTGCGCCTAACCGCCATAAAAATACAATAAATTTGGTTTAGCTTACTCACATCCGTCCACCTCTCCTGCTACTTCACTGTGAAAATATATTTTTGATAACTCAATTGCCACATGGGCATTCCAGATCATACAAAGACACACACACAGATACAGAAACTAACATATAAACAAATAAAAACAAGAAAAATGTTAATTTAAATGGACCGAAGTGATAATACCCTTCACACGATTTATAATCTATTAAACTGTATTTTATACGGTTTATGTACTAAACGAAAACATTTTGTAAATGAAATTGAGAAACGTTTCAATTAGATTATGAACCATTCAAAGCCCTAAACAACGTGGAGATCATCGTACCAACAAATCACAGAGTCATCTCCAAGTGGAATTATGGATTTTATAGTCGGACAGATTTCCTAAGCAGAATTTAATAGGCGTTGAGACGCTCTAAAGTATCAGAGATTGATGTGATGTGATGTGTGTAACGTGTGATGGAAATATCCAAATACAACTATAATATGGTTTTGGTTCGCAGGGAGAAGATTTTCTACTTTTTGAGGCTTCTAACCCTTAATTCCATATTACTGCAGAAGCTGTTAAGCTCGTCTCATATGCGTACGATATACTGTTACTGGAAGGAGCTTAGCTATGAATCGAAGGATAAACGATAAAATGTGTCAAATGTGTCAGTAAAGACTAAAATAATACAGTAATGCATTATATACAAAATCCCAATTTTTAAACTTCCCATGACTGAAACTGAAAAACTAACTCTGTCCCACTGAGCTACGCTATTAGGTGTCAAGATATTATGAGGTGTTCCAGAATTTCCGTAACTTTCATTTCCTTGCGTTTCCAACATCTGATGCTTATGCCTAGCTTTTTCATATGAGCGGCTGCCAGACAATGCCATGAATGCATACCAACAATCTGCAGTTACTGCTCTGGAGCAGTGCAGATAGTGCAAGAGTTTTCTGTAACGTTCTTTGTACACTATCTTAGATATTGTACAGCTGTGGAGGTGTTCTTCCACCTCTCAACAGCTTTGGTCCAATCGTTCTCTTCCAGTTTACTATATAGCATCTGTACAGAGATTCGGATGTCTGCTGTTACTTCTCGCGATAGCACGACGCCTTCTTTTGCTTTTGAGATGCTGACAGCATAAGATGCATCCCTGCTCAACCGTACATTTCTGGAAAATATGGACGCCGCCTGCAGGACTTTTATTGCAGCTTGACTGTCGACAAATATGTTTATTCGTTATTGCGAGGTGTGCATCTGCATGTTTTCTTCTGCTGCTTTTCTTATAGTGAATACTTCCTCCTGAAATACGCTGCAATAATCTGGTAGTTTATACGAGAACCTAAGATCGGGCTCTGCGCAGAATACTGACGATCCAACTTCTGACTCCATTTTGGAGCCATCTGTAAATATTTGTATTGCCCGCTGGTCCAGTCCTTTGTGCCAAGTTTCAGTGAAATAGGTGTTTGCGCGAAGTTGGGTTTGGGAGTCATGTAGTTCATTCTACTACTGAACTCTCTGCCAACTGAGCTGTGTCCATGGTGCCTGTCGCGCAGACGCGTTACGCTGACTTATGTGCGAATAGACTCGCGTAGATGTCCAGGGTGTCGACTTCTAGCATCATTTCCAGTGCTCTTGTGGACGTGGACCTGCCGTTAGGTCCTCTCCATAAGGTTTAGGTATATAGACTTCTTGAAGACCTTCCGCCTGACCAGAACTTCTTGAAATAGCATCGGTCGTAATACTAAAATGAAGACACAGTGCATCAGTCTTGGTGACAAGCCTCATGTGTTGCTCAGCATCTTTTGCAGTGTATAAGCACGGTTTCGCGGATTTTCGGTGGGATCTATTGCGTCCCTTTGAATCTCTTAGTAAAGAGAATAAGTTCCATATTAATCGCAGTGATACTGAGCCGGTTTTTGTATCACTTCCAAGTATATCTTTAATGCACGGTCCATGATTGAGCTGAGAGTCGTTGGACATTTGCGCGTGATAATTATGCTTATGTCGTCAGCATACATATACAGTTATGTTGGGAAAGCTGCGCTATTAGAGTATATCATGATTTTAAGCTTAACTGGAAGAACACCAGTCAAGACAGATCCAGTAACAACAACATTTGCATTGACTCTAGACAAATTTGGTGGTATGTACCAGCACAAAAAAGCAGTTACAATATCGGAAAATTAGCTAGGGTATCTGCATTTATTGAATGCTCTGTTGTAGGAAATCTAAAATGATCTGACCTTAATTCGAGCCGTGCCGAACTCAAGAACTACTACAAAACAGAGCATTCCCTACAACATACACTATTGAAGTTGTAAGGAAAAGGAAAATGGAAACTTTAAAGTTTTTCATCTTCAAGTATCCGGCACTTATACGAAACAGATTTAAGCATCTTGGATACATTCCGTTTAAGTCTTTGATAATACTCGTTAAACTATAAGCTTTGTAAACCAGCTAGTTTATTCCTGCGTGGATTTTGAATAAAAATGCTGTTATAGCTCTATTTGGATGGTAAAAAATGTTCTGCACACTGACTACTCTATAAATTTTTATGAGGTATTTGTTCCATCCTTCAATGCGTTACTAACGTTCTGAGAAACTGTTAATACCCTTTTCATGCTATGTGTGAAGTGTATAATAGGCCATCACGCGCACGTTTCTAAAGAGATTCCAAACCATGACCAAAACTCTACATACATGAACATTTCCACACAGACAAAAAGCGACAGATTGATATAAAAATATGAACTCGACGCCGCTCAATTCATAGCTCAAACCTGACCCAAGACGCCCTCCACTATTCATAGTAGTAGCAGACAACAACAATTGAGTAGTCCATCTGTCTGTCCGTTTGTCTGTGTGCGTTGAAATTTATGATTTATTTGAAAAGAAAGTACATTCAACGCTGCCAAAATAAATCATGAAGACACTAAGAAGGCAGCTAAGCGAAAGTGAACGATGGAGCCGAGTATCAGCGGCAATGGTTGTTAAACGCTGGTAAATGCTGCAAGCCAAGGCAAGTGGGTGTTACAGGACTCGCCGCCAAACAAACGAGCAGTACAGAACGGAACAAAACAGGCAGTCAAGTGCCATCTTTCGTCCTTGCTGTCCTCGTTGTAGCTGTTATCTTATCGTTCTTTTACGATGTACATAGAACATGCTTTTTGTTGCTTTTATGATTATATATTTTTTATGAAGACAACAAGGATGGCGACGCTATTGAGAATGCTTGTTTGCAAACACCAAGCGTCGAAATGGTAGGATAAGACGCTGAAGGACCAACATCAGCATCACAGTAAAGAAAAAAAACTTACAAAATATGTAGGAGTACTTGTCTACTTGGCGGTGGTAAATTCAACTGCTGATAGAATTACGTCAACTGACTACCCGGTGGGAATTTTTCAAAGAACATCTTTGGGTTTCGCAGTGAATTTCGCTGCAAATCATGAATCAAATAAATACTTGCTTAGAAATGAAGTTTTATTTTATTTTCTTTTTTTTTTGTTTTCTTTTCTTTTCATTTTGTTTTGTTTTCATCGTGTAAGGTAGAACAAAAATGACCAAACCTAAATTACTTATGTGGCACTACAACAACACATCGGTCATGGCCGCACATAGGAAGGCGCAGGAGTCGATGTTGTACCCACGGGTCTTTTCCAGGATTTGTCGTAGAGTGGCGCATCAAAAGTTATTCAATAACTCAGTTGGCTCTCATCAGGGCCTGCCGATTTATTATACATCAGCTTTTTAATTACTGAGTCGACCACGTTATGTTCCTGTGTCTCTACATGAAAGCCATCATCAATTATTGGCTCTAGAAATACTTCTCTATTGGCGGCATTATTCGTTTCATCGCCTCCAAGTAGGTTACAAAAGTGACTACTCCATAGTCTCACTGATTTCTGTGTATCTGTAACCAGCCATCAATTTTCGTTCTTACAGAAAGAAACTCCAGGTCAGACGCTTCTCCTTTTGATCAAATTTTCGAACTTTGTTTCTATCACATAACACATTCATCTTAAACGGCGTTTCTCTACTCTACGTTTCTCTCGCCACTCCTCATCATACCAAGAGTTCGTCACAGGTCTGGTGTAACCAATGACCTCCTTAGCAGCCCTACCCAAGGAGAGTTCACATATATATTCGAAAGAATTTGTGGAACAGTTGGGCGAGTGTAACTGAAAAAGCTTCGGCTGTCTGTTGTTGCTTCGGCTGTCGACAAAGTGGTAGTCCGAGTCTATGTTGGGACCTCGTATCGTTCGCACATCGATGCACATTGTGCTTTTATCGAAACTGTACTAAGTAGCCTTGTGAGTGTTAAGGTGTGGAAGTCTGGCGCTACTGATTTCCATGTTCCAACCTGCAGTGAATTCAACTAGTCTATTTCCATTGCTGAAGGTAGCGTCGTGATGGTTATGTTTTCCGACTGTTGGGCCAGAGGTTACTTCCTTCGTTCACAAATTTTGGTGTTTAAATCACCAAGCACGAATTTGACATAGTCAATAGGGGAGCGCTCATAGAGGCAATCCAGGCGCTTGTAAAACTCATAGTGCACGATGACTTTATCTCAACATGCCATGCATGCTGTCATTTAATGAAATTGTAGGTCGCAAACCACCATTTCACTCAAGTATTCTAATGCTACCAAGCTATTTCACAAGTGTACTAATGCAACCATTAAAAAAGTCAAGGTATAATGACTGCAGCCGGCCTTGTGGCCGGCATTACGAATTTTTGCTAGTTCCCTTCTAGTTCTCTATATGGAAACGGCCAACAAAGATGACAATGTAGCAATTGTTGAAGCCAACCAAAATGTATCCGTTTCATGCCGTTCCACAGATATCGCCATGATATCGGACTATTTCTTTGGCTAATTTGATGTAAACGATGGGGAATAAATTCTGCGAGGTGGCCATTTGAATGATTTATTGTCTAAATCTTAAGTAGCATAATATTTTTTCGTGCGGTATGCGCCCAGCTCTAGCTTGTAACGCTATAACATTTTAAAATATTCTCCCGAAAAATATACCACGATTCAGCTTTGAAAAATAATATAGCAGCATATTTTTAGGGTTTGTATTTTTATACAATTAATTTAGCACGAAAGCTAGAAACATTGGTAAGTTTCTTTAATATCAGAGTTGAACAAGATTCATTATACTAAATTATTTCACTACGGATCATAGTTCGAGCAACTTGCGGAACTTAGATCAATACTAACGGGTGATTCATTTAGAAGTTTTTTTTTAACCCATTGACTGAAACTAAACCATAAATTCAAGACTGACGGCTTCAATTCTTGAACGAATTGGATTTTTTAAGCTTTCAAAAGAAGATCCTGCCGTAAAATTCGACAAGTTGTTGCATACGACGCCAAGATATTCTCCCCACTTTGGCCTGGATGTGGTCTATTCGGTCGCGTATCATCTAATTATTAACAATAAGTCTCAAATAGACTGATGGTATTGGCAATATTGGGCTCGGAAGATCGATGATGCACACCATATGTTGATCGTTGTGCACGAAAAACATTTTTCACATAAAGCTGATTTTCGTAATACAGCTGAATAGCTTGGAGACGTTGTTTTGCTATATTACATATTAGCATTGATCTTTTCATATTGTAATACGATATATGTTTTTCCAACTGGGTTCATGTGCGCTTCCTCAACTTTATTGTTGAGGCGATTTTTAGTAGTTGCTTGATTTTTATTTTATGTATGTGCGGAACTACATCGTTCTCATCACCATCATCGTTGTGCGTTCAGCGCAAGAAATTCATAAAAGTATCTGAAACAGCAGTAGATATGCACGAGTATGTAGGTATAGCGACTGAGCATGAAGGCAGCAACAGAAATCAACAGCAATGGGAGCAAGTAAATCAGATTAAGTATCCGCTGCTCATTTTGATGAGTCGTCTCTGCACAGTACGAATCGAGTTAAGTCAACTCAGCGTAAAGCGCGTACTCGCTGCTGAAGTACACATGAGTGCATATGTGTTTGGTTGTGTATTTTACACTCGTATACTCATATATATATACATATACGTATGTATATACTCTTGGCTTGATTTAAAATTGGATTTACCAACAGATATATGTAACGTAAGTATAATATACGAGTGTATAGGGCACTTTTCGATATTTAATTTCGCATAAAGTGGCGAAAGATGAAGAAACAAATGAAAAAATATGGCAAATGAAAAACAGTTTGATTTCATTGGCTTTTCCAGTTTCATTTTTCCTCACATTTGCTCCTTTGAATTTTTCCATTTCATATGCGATATATATGGAAAATATTTGCGCATTCATGCGATTTAAAATTGAGTTTTATATGCTGAAATAAATAGTATAGAAACAACCGAGTAAATAGCATTCACATATACGAGGAGACTAACATATGCATGTTAAGTTAGTATGAAAATCATTCAGAAAACTTAATTCTAAATCAAAACCACCAAAACCTTACGCTGCACCTCAGAATGCAGACGAGATGGATAGTCTGGTAGATACATTTATATATACTTTTTTGACAGCACATAATGGAGCATGTCCGAAAAGAATTTCTAGGAAAACGTACAAGCCGCCCTGATAGAACCTAGAAATAAACAAGCTACAAAAGAACTGTAGGAAGACGTTCAACAAAACTGTGAGAAATAACTTAGAGTTTAAAGAAGCTCATGGCAGAATTTCTGCAGTAATTTTGTAGAAAATATAGATGCTTCATGACTTAGAAAAATTCTGATAATATCAGATAACCCAGACAATACCTGGATAAATTCAAGTGCGGAAGCTTTGAACTTGTTAATGGAAACTCATTCTCCAAGACGTATTTCCGAAATACGATACATTTCTACAAAAGGAAGGAGGGGAGGGGGTTCTGCCAAACCACCTTATTCTTTATTAACTTATTCCAGCCTTTCTAGTCGCCAGGACCTAATGTAATAATCCCAGCACAATTTCAAAACACATATAAACATCTGGTAAAATAGCTGGCCCTGCTATTTAAGGAAATCCGTAGAATTAACCAACAGTTGGAAGAATGTGAAAGTGGTTTTCATTCCCTACGTGGTAAAGCATCGGATGTAAGCTTTATAATTTATAGACCAACCAGTTTCTGCTCATTTCCTGAGACTATTTGCGAGTTCAGATCAAAATCAATGAGAAAACAGGAAGCATTGAATTCGATTAAACCGAGTTCTAATACCAATCACACGAAACTCCAAATCGTATTGTAAAACATAAACGTGAGTGGTGGGTTTATGTAAGGGCTACCCCAAAAAGTGGGCGGGACACGTCCATTAGTGTATGCATGTGTATGGAACGACCTCCATAAGAAGCAATGATAGCGAATTTCAAGCTGATATTGACTGTAATAAAGTTTTTAGTTGGTTTTAACGACAATAAAGAAGACTTTTATATAAACGGTCATGTTATCTTTGTATCTCACTTACACTAAAAGTGAGAAAAAACTCAACGAAATCTAAAAAAAATGGAAGCGCGGCACAATATAAACAGATTTATTTATGGTGTATCTCATGCTTTCTCTGGGTGTTACAAAATCTGTGACAAAAACAATATACGATACCAATGACACTACTCACATTATGTGTGAAGATTATAAGAAAAAAATTTTCATAAATTGATCGAACCCTTGTTAGACCACTTGTAGCTGTAGCAATTCAGAAAAATAAAGATAATAACCAACGCCTAAAAGCATGCAACATTTTGTGGCGCTGGTAAATCTGCTCCAAAACAAAAAAAAATAAATAAATGAAATAAAATAAAATCGGTTGGAGCAATTAACTTTTCAACTGATTTCTTTGTTTTGTTTTCGGAATTTTTTTCGTATTTACTATTTACACAAAAATTTTATTGCATTTTTAATATATTTTTCGGCTCAAATAAAAGTTGTTCATGTTTTATTTCGCAGTTTCACACCGCGCTCAGTCTGACAGAAGCAAAGTAGAATTGAAAAGTAAAATGGCAACTTTTTTTGTTAACTAAATTTTTGTTTTTGTTGTTTTCTTGAGCAGCTTCCGCTTTAAATCGTTTTCAGCCATGTTCTAGGCAACGCCATTTTGTTGGCAGCCGCTATCACTGTCAGTGTCAAAGACGTCTACTTCTCATCTCATGTCAGTCTACATTAAAGCGTCGGTCGTTTTGTCCATTTATGGTGTTTGAAACTTGCCTTGGTGCTGTCCCTCTCACAGTGGTCCAAAATACACAAAAAAGAAAAAAAAACAAAAAACAAAAAGAACTTGCCAATAATCAAACAGTCTTTTGTTATATGTCTTTGGGGTTTGAGGTCAAATTTGCCGAAAACAAAATAGTAAATCCAAAAAAGTGGAAAAATTTAAAAAAAAAAATGCATTTAAACTCTTTGAAATTCGGCTCTTAGTTTCAAAACTGAAAATAATGCACCCTGTAAGGTGTATAAAAAATATTTCTTTCTCTTCAATACTAAGAATATATACAACAATATTCATAATGATTAATTTTGTTTTTGCCCATGTCAAAATCGTTGTTTGAAATAACAATAAAAAATTATTTTAAAAGTTCGTATGCCAATTATGTATTATAAACTGTGCAACTTGTGATGCATTAAATAAAGAGCATCGGATGCCTCATAAAGTATACGAGTATATATTATGGCTCAGCTCTACGAAGCGAAACGAATCTGTCTGTCTATCCACTGTATGTGTGAATGAAAACTAGCTGCTCAGTTTTTAAGATATCGATCTGAAATCGGGTATGAAGACTTTCTATGTTTCTACGCTGAACATAAATCACATTGCCCATACCACACCCACTTTTAGACGTAGCCCAATATAAACACACTGCTCACTTTTCGATTTTTGTACGAAAAACTTTTTATTTCTGTTAATATCAGCTTCAAATTCGATATGGTGACTTCTTATAGACGGAAGTTTCACATGATTATTAATGTGCGTGTCCAGTCCACTTTTAGGGGTAGTCCCTAAAAAGTCTAAACGCCCACGAAAGTAAAATTTTCTTATTTTCGAGCTAACATAAAAACTGGAATGAAGGCGTCAAATTATCACTAGAGCATTAAAAGACTTGAAAGTAATTTGTTAGATGCTTGTGAAGAGTATTCGGTTCTACCGAAGTTAACGTTTTCTCTTATTTTTAGATAACCTAAATTGTAAATGAAACATTAAAAGTTGTACTTTGCATTAAGTTTCTGGAACTATATGGAGTTGTTGAAATATTTTGGCAATAGAATATTAATTGCAGGACATATTTTAAGCGAATCTCATTTGAAAAAATTTCGATTGGTCAACTTTTGTTTTTCGAATTTTGGCCAGCTTCTTTTGGATTTGGGACCACTGTAGACCAGTCTGTCTATTTTTCTGTGGTAGACACAAACTCTGCCCAATGAATTTTTAACGCAGTTTTCTTTCTATACGCCACACAGCCAGCCCATTTTTACAGATACACTTGATTTCTACGAATAAAATTTTTCTTATTTAAATTGTAAATTTTTCATATGACTTTGACTTTGCCAAGACGCAGGTGGTGAGAGAAAGAGAGCTTGCATTAAGTGAAAACACTTAAGTAAATTAAATATTACGCATACTCCATGACATTATTCGTTGTTAGAATTATGCATTTTATATCTGGTAGATACTTATCATTTATTCCGTTTAGTTTCGTTTCATTCCTTTCGTCGCTGCTGCGCTCTTAGCTTAATTTATTTAATAGAAATTATAACACAATATTTGTCATTTACACACGATTTAACAGATACTTTAACGAATTTTTCGACTTGCTCTCGTCCTCATCTCTTTGTAATTTCTAGAACGCCACTTTAATGTTTTCTTCTGCTTATATGCTTGTTTTTATGATTATTGACTGAGTATTCCTAGGCTTTGTCCTTGTTACAGTATTTTGTCGTCATTGTCCTCATCGAACCCATATATAGGATGCTCGATTCGATTCTCGGCAGCTCTCGAGTAGCGGCGTTTTAGGCGCATTTCCTGTTTGTTGCCGACTTACTTACTGCTTGTACTTACTTTCTTCAGCCATTATTTATTTTGTCATTCGTTGTTGCTGCATCGTTGAGAAGCATTGAAATCGGTAGAGCTGTAGCAGATTTCATCCATAAGTAAATAACTTTTATGACTCTAGCCTGCCTCATGGTTTTGTTTCTGTCCCAATGTCATCATCAGCATCATCATCGTCATCATCCACACCGTTTGTGTTTGTGTCAGCCTACTTCATCACGTGTACAGCTCGTAAAATCATCGAAGATTGGTCGCATCTTGACTTTACTGCAATTAGAGTTGATTGATTTCATGTGAGGCAGCCATGGTGGAGCTTTGATTTAATATACTGGCTCACTATACCGAAAAAGTCATGGGAAGTAAAAGAAGCTCAAGTTTGCGGAAACGGAAACGGCTTTGATGTGGCATATGCTGCGTATGGGTAACACATGCTCATAAATTTTATAACGCAACTGGGGGATTTCAAATGAGGAGCTCTAATTTGAAATTCATTGATATGGTATACAGAACGCTTTGCAGCTTTGCCTTCTTTTGCAGCGCCAATTTAGTGTATTATAAATGCTGAAATTAGATACGCGCTTGACATCATAATATTAAATAAGGACACCAGCCAAAATGAATAATGTATAATTTAAAGCGCTTTTTAAAATTATATATCAAATTATTTTAAATAACAAGTTATATCTTAAGAATTTGGCTTCTTCTCCTTTTGTAATTGAATGAAAATTGTTATTTTGTAAGATTTTTCGAGCTGTTGGATTTGGCTTATTTTACTTTTAGTTTTATTTTTAAAAAAAGGAAAAAATGTTGATTAAGTTGGAATTGAAGTTCCTCACAGATTTGCTCCAAAAATATGTGTTTGTATGTACAATAAATTGGTTAAATGAATGAATTAAATTTAAAGCTGCCATATTCCGTTTTCGCATTTTAACTCAGGCTAACGTCAGAGTGCACGCTATATGAAAATACGGCGCTATATCGCGCTGCAAACCACTGCTTGTACTTTCTAATATGATCGCTCAAAAGGTGTCACAGTGAAAGCAAACCCGGAAGCGAGTGTAAGTGAGCAAAGCGAGAAAGCAGTTTCGAAACTGTTTCCTCGCTTCATATTGATTTTTACTTGCTTGATTTTGTTTGTCGCTTTCACTCTGACAAATCTTGACGTTTTACCAATTTCAATACTTTATTTCTAACCACTATGGTAATGCTAGTACATCGATGTTTTACTGATATTCACATTCCTAATGATCAATAGTTTTTCTAATCTTACAACTCATGGTTTGTCGATTTATGTTTCTCACAGAAATTATTGTTTCTAGTAAAGTAAATGATGACTTAGATAAATGCATTTCATTCTAGAAAATTATCTAACAGAGGGGCGCGGAAGTTTGTGAAATCTTCTAAAAAGCCAACACCCGCTTGAATGTGAAACAACCCTCTAGTTCCAGGAAATAGTGCAGAATTAGCGAAGAATTAGCTACCCGATAAGCACAACTAGTTACCTCTCGTTTCCAACTCTATGCGTTTAAACGACTACTTTAACTTTGTGATGTTCTACGATGGTAACTAGTTACCCCCTGTATTACATGTAACTAGTGGTAAACTAAGTAGTAGAAGTAGTCAGTTTGGTAAGTTACCTTGTAGCGACTTCTACACTATTTCGAAGTAATTCCGTTAGGCAATTAGTTAACATACTAACTACTTGTTCTAGTTCTCCACTAGTTTCAGTTAATGCATACAGTAAGTATTTATTCAATTGTTTTTTTTTTATAAATATTAATTGTTTGAAAATATAAAAATATACTTATATTATATAACTTAGATATATCTGATGTTTCGGGGCATATTTCTTCAATCAAGCTTTACCTTCGTCAACTAAACTTTTTATGCTGGAAAATTTCCTAGGAAATCAAATTGTTTCTCTACTTAAGCATATTCTTGAAAATTCACCACTATATCGCAACACGACGAACTCTTAACTGCATATTACAATTTATTGCAAGCATACACATGAAAAATATAAATATTTTACAAAATTGATATCACAAGTTTTGTGACTTGCAAGTAGGCTTTCGTCACTTGTTTTTTTTTTTTTGTCGTTAAGAGGTCTTTTTATTTAATATCAGTAATTTTAATAGAGAAGATGAATAAAGTGCTTGTGTGAAATTGTATATGAAACATGTACCTTGCTTAAGACTTCTTATAGTAACCATAGATTTGTGTGAGGCTATATTTTTAAGTGGTTCGTTCTGAACATATGCGGACATTGCAATAGGAATGAAAAAAAAAAGAAATAGAATAAATTCATTTCAAAATAAAAACTTTAAATTTTCATTTAGAAACATAAACGTGGGTAGTTTAAATAGAGGCTACCCCAAAAAGTGGGCGGTTTACGCCTACTAGTAGATATGTATGAAGCGACACATTTGTTAGCGACTACCCCTTAATATGTTCTTTTCATACACTTTATCTAAATATCCATACTTCAAGTCTCTATCTCTTATAGTTTATCAGATATTTTCGTTCTAGCAGAGTGTCGGACGCATAGACGGACAGGACTATATCAACATGCCTCCCCTTACTGATCAAGAATATATATACTTTATGGGGTCTAGGCAACTTAATCTAATCAGAAATTGGTTCAAACGATTATTTACAGCTTTAGAAGTTATAAACATTGGTTATATACAGAGTTTAGGAAAAAGGTAAGTTTTGTAGGGTGTGACTATTAACTATGATTCTGCTTTGGAAATATTTAAGCCAAGAAAAATAGATTTGCACGTACTTAATATTCAATTTTACCTAACGGTTTAGGGTATAAAAAATAGACATTTTGTTTTTGTATAATAAAAACATATCAATTTATGACAATAAATGTACGAGATTCAATAACCAATTTCTTTTCCTGGCGATATATTTATTTATCTATAATGAAGACATATAAAAACCGCGATTTAAAAGGTCTATTGTTTGTCCTCCTGCATTAGATTACCTGCCATAAGTCTATTTGTTGAATGATTCTTAGTAGTTTCCTAGGGTCCAAACTACTCACTTGCTCCTTTCTAATAAAGTGATTATCTAGCAACTGCATTCTGTTTCTGGCTACAGCTTCACATTCTGCAAGAATGAGAGTTATATACCCGGTCCTGGCGATATATACTCGTACTTATTATATATATTTATACAAGCATAGATACATGTGTATGAATACATACGAAAAAAAAAAACAAAACAAATAGCTAATTTTGCACTATCTGATATTTGCGATGCTACAACTCAACTCATGGAATTTTCACAGATGAGTATAACATATCAAAATTTGTCCAACATCACAACGTATTATAACTCAAAATATGATATTTGGTTTCAAAATTCGGCAAAATTGCAAAATGTAGTCTTCAAAATTTATTTCGACCTATATTTTTTTAAGTGGGGATTGTTCAGCACCAGCTTAGCATTTCTTTGGACGGTATTCAAAAGACCTTTCCAACGAGCTATCGTATTTTGAAAAATATTGAGCCAGTTGGGCACAGTAGCCTATCCAAATTTGAAATTTTTTTGAGCTTTTCCCGACAAAATCGGTGATTGTGGAAGAAATGTTTCTTGGTTCTTTTTTGTGTACTAAAAACATGTATTAAAAAAATATTTAGATTTCAAAAGGATTCAAACAAACTATTTCATTAACTCGTCAAAAAAAATTTCAAAAATTCTTTTAATAACTTTTGAGCGGTCGAACCAATTTGATCTTGCGCTCGTTGGACTCGTATCCGCGTCAAGAATAAATAAAAACTAAATTTTAGGTAATATCCAAAACACCCCCCCCCCCACGGGCCACTATACCTATTCCATACCGCTGAAGATGGTTATTTTTGAACCCCCATATTTCGGACTGGGTTGCTCCGATATTATATGTTTTAAAAGTATGTTTCAAGACATTTTGAATGGTACATAACACGTTTCGATCGGACATACCAGTGATAACTTAGAAATTGTGCGTATAATGCAGTGCTCGCCCTGCAGCCACTCTGAGGTGGGCTTTCGTCACTTGCGTGGACTACTCTCCACAATGATATTAAGTTAACGTTTTTACTTGTTTCCTTATTGGCAAATCTCGCGCGATCGATCGATCATTTAAAGTTGAGTCAAAATCGGTCCAGAAATAGGATGAGCGGGATCATTTTGGCCGATCGAGAAGATTATAGGTTACATACCACCTTTACCTAGATTATATCCAACTCATCTATATGTTTTTGTTTGCCGTACCAACGCATGTCGGTAAAGCTAATTAACAGAAAAACCTTAGATTAGATAGAAATTAAATTTATAATAAATAATGCTACTTAAATTGATTTTAGTCTAGATATTAATATAGTCCTAAAGAGGAAGAAGTAATAAATTTTCTATGCTCTGTACGAATAGAATTAAAATTTTGGCACAATACATGTGCGCGTTTGTCTCACTGATGTGTTGATTTCGATAAAATTTTTGGTATATTAACTTTTACATTTTTAACATCAACTTGAAATTTAAGATTAAAAGTTCCTACTTGTAAATCAATTTTTTGAACCATATATTTGCTATGTATTCATTATGGAGACTGCCGCACCTCCTTTTGGCTCTTAAATAAATTATTACTAAGTTAATATTTACTTTATACGGTATAGGGTATAAAATGAAATAGAGTAATTTAACTTAACTCGCAGTTTATGCGTGCATAGATTTACTTGTATTAACACAATCAGTAATTTCGTTAAATAAATTTCACAATTCTGGGAGTAAAAAATAATTTTAAATAATCAAAAATTAATTTTTGGATATCAACTGATTTTGAATTTTACTCAGTTGCCGATTTACCAGAACCAGAATTGCAACACAGAATCGGCTTCGGCATATCGTTCAAATATGATATTTTATTCCATAGTTCTTTTTCCCTACCATGAATTTGGGACAGATATGTAGTAAAATCTGTATATGACAGGAACTGATGCCGGGGACAGTTCAAATCATGATGATAGTTGCAAACACTATCATAGATCCAGTTCCGTTGAACTGGTGTATCTTGGGAAACTGTAAACTGCGTACCTGGTGGCTTGCTGATAACACTATTGAATGCCTCCATTACTTTCGCCTTGATCGGCTCACTAGTTGTTATACAGTGTATTATTTCGGTTTTTGCCTGCAGTTGCAAATTACGAAGAAACACCGGCGGCAGCAAAAGAAAGCGCACGCACCGCAGCACCAAATCGACCATATAAGGCTTACGCGTTACCCAATCGTGACGCAACCAGCGCACACAACAGTAAAATATCTCAATTTCATTGTTTACGCCCAGATTGGACATCTCCAGTAATTGCATCACTTGTTCTCGGTTTAGGTCAACAAAGTCTTTGCATGCAACAATGGTTAGAAAGCATTTAGAAATGCGTACCAGCGAAAGCTGCTGTAGAACCTTCACTCTTAGTGCTGTCGCTTCTTTGAACAAGAAAAATGCGGAGTCCTCGTTCAAGAATTTTCGACAATCAAAGCAAGCGTAACACTGGTTAAGAAGCGTTTCGACGTCAAGGTACATTGCACCTTTGAACAACTCAACGATGCCATTGCGACGGATGTGTGAAGTATCACAGAGCATCCAATAGTAGATTATGTAGAAGGCAGCCGGCGACACTTCCTCCTCAGGCAGTCGTATGGTCAACTGTGTCGGTTGCTCAGCAAAATATTTAGAATAGCAACGCAACACACTCATATGGCAATGAAACTCGTAGCGCCCGATCAGAATGGTTACCGTGGTTTTTTGATGAGTAATAATTAATTTGCATATATACGGTTCTATATTCCGTTTCTTAGGCTGCACATCAAACGGCCACTCTTTCTCTTCCTGCATAGAATCAAATTCATAAATACTTTTCTTCGGTATAGTACAACTTTTAATCTGCTGGGTTTTTTCAGACTTCGAAGTACCAGCAGCAGCAGCAGCCTCCAGCAATGCTGTAGCGTTCTGTTCATGCTGCGCTTCATCGGGAGTAGTTCCATTTGATGTGTTTGAAATGCGATACATTTCATATAATCCAAGATCAAAGCGTGGGGTTTCTGCTGCGTCGGTTCGCTCGGAAGTCTTCTTCGGTTCAATGACAGACTTCCTATTCTCACTGGATGCTAAAATTGTTTTCTTGTTGCTGCAGCTTGCTATTTCCTGTTCATCTGTGACCAGTGGTTTCTTGGATTGTGGGTTCACATTGACTCCTCCATCATTCGGAGAGTTTGCATTCGAATTTGATTTAACATCCATCTTTGGATTCATTAGCAATGCTTCATAAGTTATTAATTGCACATACAATTTAAAAAACAATATAATTCAAATGAATTTAAGAATGTTCTGAAAAAAAAATTATTTTTTGTTTGTTAATCCAATGGCTACTAGTAGTAATCTTTTTAATTTTTTTCCCCCAAAGTGTGTTTTGTTCCATTTCGGATTGTTGAGCTCTCGGTATGAATGTTTGAATTGTATGTTTTGGAAGGTGCATACACTATATCAGCTATACCTCAAGTTAGAAAGGACTAGTATGACTGGGACTTTAGGCAAAGTAAAGATAATAAAATATCCAAGTAATAAATTTTCAGTATTTTAAAAACGCATAAATTAGTTTGAAAATGATATGGTGAAATATATCAAAAGTAACGTATTTGCTAATAAAAATGAAGGACAATAAAGTAACGCGAGCTGTTAGAGAGCGATATCGTGTGAACCGGAGAGAGGAGAAACGCCTGTTCAGACGCAAAACAAAGAAACAAGAAAGGCGTCAGCTTGAGGATGTTGAGGTGATATGTGATAAGAAATTAAGCCCGGAGCTTTTTTCTGTAAGGACAATAATGGAAGCCTGGAATGCTCAGGAATCACTGAGACTATGGAGCAGTCACATTTCTAACCTACTTGGCGGCGGTGAAGAGAATAACGCCGACAATGAAGAAGTATTTCTAGAACCAGTAGTTGATTATTACTTTCTTGTGGAGCCACTATAACCAGGTCGATTCAGTAATTTAAAAGCTGGAGAATATCAAAGCAACCGACACCAGTGAGCTACCAGCTGAGTTACTCAAGACCGGTGGGGAAGAGTTGCTAAGGCGCATGCACTAACTTTTATGCAAGATATGGTCCTATCTTCAAGAAAATATAAAATTCTGTCCCGCGCACTGTGTAAACAGCTGGAGCCATACACGATTGCACTGATAGGAAAGTATCAGTGTGGTTTTAGACCAAAGAAGTCGACCAGTGATCTGTTCAATTTACGGCCTGGAAAAGACCGGAAATGCGATGTATGGGACAGGCAAAATGGGCGTTTAGAACATCTCTATCAGCGCTGTCCCAAATTACGATGTAAAAACCGTGCTTGGCTATTATAACGCCAAAATTGGGAAGGAAGGAAACTTTGGCCCAACAGTCGGAAAATTTACGCTACCTCCAGTAATGGAGATAGGGTAGTCGACTTCGCCGCAGTTCGGAGCATGATAATCTGTAATCAGTAGCACCAGAACTTATCCGTGCACTCAGCATTATCTGAGGTCTATGTTCGGATAATACGGAAAAACTCGGATAAAACGTATTATTTTCACTTTTATAAACACTTTTATAAACTCTTTTAAAAGTGTACTATTTTAGATTATTTTAATTTATTTGTCTATTATAAGGCCGATTTCGACACGCTGCCAGCCACCATTCCAAAATTTTTTCATTTGCCCTATCGCACCAATCTTTGGGCTAAGTAGATGCTTGTCAAGAAGGTGATTGTTGTGCGTATATACTACAGACAGAAAGCCACAATGACTAGCTGAAATAGTTGCACAGTGAAGTCGGAAGACAATTCGTAGAAAGGATATACATAAACATCAAAGAGAGGTGCTGACAGTTGTAATTCGCGCGCCTTGGCAGCAAGACACAAGATCAGAAGAGACATTGAATAGTCTGGAGAGACATTCAGTTCTATGCAAGTCCGAATACCAACTGTTCCTGATTGAATCGCAAATATCACGAATAGTTTATAACAATATTACTTACCAAAATTTTCTTCACTTAATTGCGTCTATGGAAATAGTTCACCCCAATTGTAATTAAAAGTCGGGTCTTACGATGCCGATGTGAAAATTCCTTTTTTTTTCTATATAACTAAATGTGTTCGAAACTGTATTTCAACTTCTGTGACATTTCGGTAACTATATATACGTTATTTTAAAAGCCTGCTATGCTCAAAATATATACAACCGACTTATTTTTTAAATTTAAGTTTTTTAAGGTTTTCTTTTGCAGCTGTATAGAATATAGTGATGAAAAAATTTGTAATTTTTTGCGGTCCGGCCCCAGTCGCTCGCAATACGAATCGTCTTTAGGTCATCATAGACCTGGTTCATCCGGATGAGATGACCAGCCCAGTGCAGCCGCTTGAATTTTATGCACTGGACTATGCCAACCTCATCATACAACTCGTAGTTTAAATGGGTCCTAAGCTCGACGAAAAGTCTAAGGGGAAGAAACATCCTACGAATTATATTTCCCTCAAACACTCAGGTTCCGGGATTATCAGGGTCTTAAATACTTCGAGAGAGGGATGTTGGCTGACTCCTAAGTAGCAGCGATTAGCAAGTGTGCTTATTCGTATGAATTCCAGGGTGGCGTTCTTGTTCCTGGTTACTTTTGTTCCCAGGTAAACAAAGTTTTCTACAACACTGAAGAGCTTCACATTTTCCTCGTTCACCGCTAGGCTCATGATACGTGACGGTTTCTCAATCTCTGAGAACGCCCTGGTAACTCACCGTTCGTTCATGCCGATGATGTCAATGTCATCACCATACGCGAGTAACACCACTTCCTTATGAAAGATTGTGCCCCACCGTTCTACGTATGGACATTGATATATGATGTATTCCATGAAGATATTAAAAAAGTTGCACGATATAGCATCACCTTGCCTGAAGATTCTCTTAGTATCAAAGGACTCGGAGAAGTTATTTTATAATCTGACGACGCTGTGTGTGTGTGTGATGTCGTCGTCATGCAAAGACGAACGATCTTTGCTGGGATACCACGTTCAGATAAGGCGTTGCGAAAGGGGGTGTGAGTCTTCTGCACGATTTGATAAGATTTCATAAGAGATGGCGCGTACGCCTTAGCAACTCTTACCCACCGGTCTGCAAAAACTAACCGAAACATTATCAGAGCCTGCCGCTTTATTATTCTTCAGCTGTTTTACTGAATCGATCTCCGGTGGCTCTACAAGAAAGCCATCATCAATTGGTGGTTCTAGAAATACTACTCTATTCGCTTCGTTGCTTCCAAGTAAGATAGAGAATTGGCTTCTCCATGCTCTCACTGATTCCTGTGCATCTGTAACCTGACTTCCATTATCGTCCTTGCAGAAATAAACTCCGCGCTTAATCGTTCGGTTAGCAGATTGATCTAGTGCTAAAATTTTCGTGCGTCATTTCTATCACATAACACCTCAACATCTTCAAGCTCAGCTGCTTCTTTTTTACGACTGAAAAGGCATATCTCCCTTCTATGTTTCTCACGATTACGCTCTGTAACAGCAACCTTTTTATCAAGTGGTCTCAGAGGTCAGTTTTGTGCAGTGTTGTATGTTCAGCTGTATATGAAGAAGATTATAATAACTGCGTAGATCATGTTCATGTGTACACATCTACGGAGATCTTCCGCATGTGCGGTCGCCCAATTAAGTTTAGTTTACCTATGTAAGCCTTCCGTGCTGGAGCATTACTGTCTAGCCAAATAAGATGGACAGCGTAAATCATTAAATTACTTAGTGTATCACAAATATTTCGATATCCCCGAAATAATACCACAAAATGTTATTAACATCGGCATGGTTAGCTTAATGGTCGTCCAAGTTCTTCGGCTATACGCTATGAGAAGAAATGGTGGAGATACATGAAATATTGTGGACCCAGCTAGTACTACATATGATTTAAGATGTTAAAAAACCCAATAAAAACTGTTTTTAAACATTTTTTAGCAGGTGCACTAATATCTAATATTTCAATCACCATTCAAGAAGTATGTACCTCAGAAGATATTACTTGTTTTTCCCTGCAACTTGTTGTAGAATTAAAGTTCATGAAATTTTCCTTAACTTTTAAAATTCGGCCATTTAAAGTCTCCTTTATATTCCTTAAGCTCACTTTACTTGTATTTAAAAATTTGAGCTGTGGAATTTTACAAAGAAATAACAAACAAAATAAAAAAAAAAAGATTTTCGTGCATGATTTTGCATAATTAAAAAGGGGGTTAATTTCAAAGTACAATGAAGCATAGCTGCTTTGAGTTTCTACCATACAAAGCCAAACGAAATTCAAAGTGATATGCAGATTAGTTGAGTTTGTTGCACATTGCTTTTAGCTGCATTATTCTACATTGTGCTTGGATGAGTCTTTGTTTTTTTTACCTTTCACCTTTGTTGTGACAGTAAACATTTAGGTTACGCTTTTCTTGCATTTAACATATGAGTGGGTAGCAAGTAAGTGGATGAAAAAAATCCAAAAAATTCGCTGTGAAATCTGCTTAAAGAGCTCTAAGCTAGGTACGATGCAACTCTGATGGGATACTTATATAACTGCAAAGATGACAAGTCGAGTTGAACGATAATGGTATACCCTGTACACTTCCTTGCGTTCGTAAAAATCATACATCCTACTAATATTATAGACGCGAAAGTTTGTACGAATGTGTGGATGTTTGTTACTCTTTCACGCAAAAACTACTAAATGTATTTTGATGAAACCTTACAATAATATTGCTCATATATCAGAATAACATATAGGCTATAATATATGACGATTGAGTACACATAAATGCAATGAATAAAGGTAAATGAAATGTAATGTAAAGTAGGCAGAAATTAGTATGAGCGAGATGGCGATAATTAAAACATGATGTAAAGCTGAAAGCCACATATTGTAGAGCATTCATGTGTTTATCTCATATGGTCATGTGTGAGTGATCGAAGAAAAATGCGGTAAAAGCTTTTTATCGCATTGGATATATGATCGATTAAAAACCATTGTGTGCATTTAAAAGTTCATGAGATTGCAGTTGATCTGTGGTCAAAAAATTTTTTTTAATATACATATGTACATAGTATGTGTGTACGCTAGCTACTGACCCTTTCTCCATTTGTCATTTTGTGGAAGTGGGCGCATACAACGTTGCAAGGGCCAGCTAGTTTCTCATTAAACAGAGCCATTTACTCTATGCAACACCATTTTTGTGATCGACATGCCACAGTTTTTTTCTTATAGATTTTGTACAGTTGAAATTTAATTAAATCGACAGTAAAAAAATTTAAAACGATAAACCATGCTTATTTCATCATTTGCTACGTAAAGAATTACCTTTGGAAAAATAACGAAACTAAGGGCAATTGAGCAAAGGTGTATAAATCGTACGAGTGTGTACAAGTGGGGTCGCGAGTTAAAAAACGGTCGTACGTCTGTGCATGATGAGCAGAGGAGCGGAAGACCTTCAATCGAGACTGAAGAAATTGTGGAAAAAATCGAAAATGCGCTCCGTGACGATCGTGGATGAACTTTCTGCGATGTTTCCGCAAATCTCCAGATCTCTACTACACGAAACAATCACAGAAACCTTCGGATAACGGAAACCTTCCACGAGGTGTTTCCCAAATGGTTGGCGGGAAACTACTTCGTGGAAGGCATCAAAAAATTGATACCCCGCTTCACCACCTGCATAGAGAGGAATGGTGACTATATCGAAAAATAGCTTACATTATGTACCAAAGTATTGCGTAATTCTTTTGTTTAAATAAAAAATTTTAAAACCTACAAAAATTCAGTACTCTTACTTTCTGGATATGCCTCGTAAATACGAGTGTATTCGCCCATCATATTCTCATTTGTTGAGATGATACTGGGAGTGACAACTGTCAATATAAAAGTCTTCATTAAATGCAATGAAGACTTTTATATTGACAGTTGTCACTCCCAGTATCATCTCAACAACAGAGTTTTCAAGACTGAAAAACAATTTAAAATCGAATTTTAGGACTTTCACTAAATTGTTCATAACTGCATAGTGTTTAAATGGATTTTCTTGTTTTCTTCGTAAAAAAAACTACCTGTAAAAATGGCCGGGACACATCTAAAAACGCCACCATATCAAATTTCAAGAAGTTATTAATGAAAAATTCTTAAAATTATGTGATGAGTTTGTGTAGAGACTCCCCGTAAACTGTCGGAACACATCTATTTACAAATGTATAAAGTATTCTTCCATAAGAAGCCACCATAGCAAAGTTTAAGTTTATATAGGCTGCAATAAAAAAGTTTGATAGTATGTATAGGTGCCACCTTAATAAAGTGGGAGATTACGCCCATTGACGTATATGTGAAGTGCCCATCAATAAGAATGTCACATTTTAAGTCGATATTGACTGCAATAAAAAAGTTTCACATATTGTACAAATTTGGCAAAATGGGCGGGTGGTTTGTATGAGCACTTCCCCAAAAAAAATGGGGAGATCACAGTAAATATATGTGAAGTTGTCCATCCAAAAGAATCTACCATACCATCTTTTTAGTAAATATTGACTGCAATAAAAATGTTTATAAGACAAAAAGTCAAAAGTAGGCGGTAGGCAAAAGTGGGTGAGGCATGTCAATATAGATAATCTATTTTTGACTGAAATATAATTAAGTCTATGTGCTGGATTTCAGCTGGATATTTTAAAAATTGTTTCCCAAAAAATGTGCAGCAACAAACAGACAGAAGACGGACAGACAGAGATACAGAAAGCTAGACAGACGGACATAGCTAGATCAACTCGGATCGTCAAGCTGATCAAGAATCTATATACTGTATGGGGTCTACGATGCCTCCTATAATGCGTTACAAGCTTTCTGACAAACTGATAATACCATTTACCATATACTATGAGTGAACGATATAAAAAGTAGTCGCACATGGATCCCAGATATTTTATTTAAAATGCGGTTGTGTTAACAAAGAGAGGGAAAGAAATAATCTTATTTTAGTAAAGGTATTTGGTAAAGGTATTTGGAAAAAAATAATGCATATGAGATCCCCCCCCCCCCCCAATTTTTTTTTATTTTGAGTATCTAAATCTCTGGGCTGAGTAAACCAATCTGAATAATATTTTCTTAAAAACTTTGTTGCAAGTTGTACAGAACTAATATACCCTATCACATAGAGCACATGCAGTGTATAAAAAAGAATCAGTCACAGGCTCATATGCCAGCCTTTCTGTATGTCTGTCTGTCTGTCGCGCATTTGTTTCGTTTCGTTGCGCACTTTAACGCTGACATTTTGCAATGACGACGACGACAATTTGAAACACCATTAAAGGATCTGCATAAGCAACAAGCATCCAAAAGAGGCAAATGTCAAAGCGAAACATAGCAGCTAATACGAGTATGCGGCCGTTATATGCAGCAAAGCAGCGGCAGATAACACGCGTGTGACAGGCGCAAGGATCAAAGGATATGCGTGCTTAGAGTATCTACAACTACCTACATACATGCATAAACTGAGCACTGAACTGTGCTTTGTAGCTGTACAGCAAACGGCTAAGAATGCATAGCATATGTATCTGTGCTACAAGCAAATGTATCTGCTTAATGGCTTTCGAAGTATTTTCCACACGCAAAACAAATACGCACTTTAATTGAAAGTGACTTGGCGCTGATTGAAAAAGCACATTGCTTACTTAGACTATTAGCCAAATTGAACTGACCGCAGAGCAAAGCAATTGGGGAAACTAACAAAAATTCGGTAAATCGGCTTGAAAAAGAATAAACAGGCCTGCGATGGTTTTCCTCGTACAAAACTGAGTAGTAATTTCGATAAGTCGTAAGCACTAATCTATGAAAAAATTGTTAAACACATTTTCTGACAACGATGGTCCTTAAAGAGGAACGGGAAGAGGGTGGTTGTTTTTGCGGGTTTCTATATAATTTGCCAAAGACACAAAAATGTTATTATTTTTTTAATTTATCCGAACTGTTGTGTTGATATTAACTTTAATGTCTCGATGAATGTTGTGAGGCCAAGCCGATTAAGCCGATTTTCACTCATCGTCGATCCAAGTATATTTTTATCTGAATTATCCTTGAAAAGACTGTTAATTTGTTGATATCACCAAGGGTAACACAGCCTAAATTCGCAAAATTTTATAAACCATTCGAAAAGCAATTTCATTCCAGACATCAATAGCTTCGAAAGAATTTCCAATATTCATTTCCGGAATTCGTCAGTACCAAATTTTAACTTCATCAATCCATACTTTGTGGGATTCGCCCCTGTAAAATTGTAGCATATCGAAAAAGTCCAATCGATGCCAAATTTTTTCCTTTTAGATTTTGAACTCGAATAATACTCCAAAAAAAATTTCGACTATACACGTTTTCGCGATATGAATTTTTGTAGTTTTTTTTTAGAAAGTAGCTCCACAAATTTAGATATACGAGTATTTTGAGTTAAAATTTACCAATCTGAAGGTGATTTATATCAAAATAAACATAATGAAATATCCAGTTGCGGCCACAAGAACTTCGTTATCATGTTTCGGTAACGAACGCCACTCAAAGTCATTACATTTCTTTACATTTTCGAGAGACCGGCCGGTATGTCGACGCACAGCAGATTTACTGTCCAAAATCGACCCACTTTCTTGAAATTTATTGATCACTCTTCGAATTGTTGATATATTAGGTGCACTTCCTCGACCGAAATTTCTGCGAAATTAACGAGCGGTCCCAACGTAACATTCCCCATTTTTGTAATAGGTTTTCACAATGATAACACGCTCCATTTTTAATAATTGGAACAACCGTAGATGCCAGATGTCAAATTTCAGAGTTGCCTCTTGCACAGAAAATAAAAAAGGGCGCCAAATTTGAATTTGGGCACTAATGTTAGGACACCCAGTATTTCAATAATATCAACAAAATCAATGGGTTGGTTCCACAGTTCTGATTTTTCAAAAATGCAACTCAAATTCGACATTTTTGCTGTTTTTGTATTTTTACCTCATACAAAGCGCATAACTGTCTCCATATTGTAGTTCAATGCAATTTATTGAAATTTGAAATCGACAAGCTTCCTCAGCATTGAAGTTGAAGGAGGTGAATCACAAAAAAAAACGAGGCATGGAATATAAGTTGAAATCGAAAATTATCTTCAATATCAGAGGACATTAAATTACAAGGTTGAGTTTAATGGGAATTGTACTAAGTTTATTGTCTGCATTTGCTGTTATGCTCACTAGTTCGTCCTTTGCGATTATATCAATGGGGTCAACTAAATCTTAATACTCATTTTGAAGTACTCGACTCCATAATAGAGCTAGAGAATGAATATAATGGAGAACGTGTGGTGATATTTGAAATTCCAAAGTTTGTTATGCTGTCAAGAGGAAAAAGGAAGAAATGAGAAAAGCACCTTTTGATGATTTCGGGTCCGTCCAAGTGTTCAAGGAATCAATAACTGTTGGTTGTAGATGAAAGCATTAAACTCGAGCATTGTCGAACAAAAAATGCAAGTGTAAAGAATACTAAAGCATCGGTTTCATGGATGTTATCATTTTTTCTTGTTGTGTATACAAATAAAAACAAAGAAACAAACTATTGAAAAATGAATAAAACCTTTTTTTTTAAAGAAAGGTCTAATATTAATCTTGAGCTTATTGACCCAGAAAAATAAAAAATAAGTTTGGGGCAACATGTACTGCAAGAGCTCAATACTCCTTAGGATGCAAATTTTTTGAACCAATTTTTTTTCGCATTGAGGTGATAGTGGTACACCTATAGCACGTCTCGATCAGACTCGACGAACTGCAAAAACCTAGTTCTACATCTGAGCAAATTTTATCCTTTCCAGAAGCATATTTGTACCTTTGTACAGTGGTCCCAAATCCCAAAAATACGAGCAAAGACCTAAAAAGAAAGTTTTAATATAATCAATTTTTTTTTTTTTTTTTTTGCCATAAATAAGATACTTAATCATAAAATATAAGCCTTATTGGCCGACACTTTTATCGTCGACGATTTTCAGTGAATCCAGACGGTGTTTCAGAAATTTTACATTTACTTATTTCATTTTAATTGGAACTTCTCGACTTTTGGTTGAAAATTCCTTTATACTGTAACCTGTATTCTAATTTTGAATTTGTTTTGTATGTACTTATAATATTTTACCAACTTAGTGAATTTTTGTTAGCTCTGCCATACATACAACACGAAACAGAGCGGTGAAAGTATGCTTGGCAAATAAACAACGTTCACGATCCAGAGTGAAATATCCGAAGTGTAACAAATCAGGCAAAGACTAATAAACAATCAGTCACTCACACGGACACGGCCGCAAATAAAATGGCATCGAAGTAATACCTAGTACGAGTAGTAGTAGTATAAATAAATGCAGTGTTTGTTTCTGTTCTGGTATATATAGGTGTTGCTTGAGTCTATTGGAGCGCAGCTGATCAAAGCTAATCAATTTAATTTCACAAAAGCAATTTATTACGAAATCGAACGCTCGAACGAACAACAAGCAACTAAATAAGCAAGCAGCGGCCATGCCATGGACCCTGGCATCCTGGCAGCCAGGGCAAGCCATGAATACAAGGCAGTGTTAAGCGCTTCTTTCTACATACTAAAATATAAATTCTGATCAAAAAATAACTGGAATTTCTCTTTTAAATAAACCTCGGTTAAGATATTATGATATTATTATGGTTGCTACAACTGTCAGACAATCTGCGAATTTTTTAGTTTTTTTTTCACAAGTTTCATGTACGGAAGCTTTCAAAATTTTAAAGAAATCCTACGGAGAGTCGACAATGTCATGAACACAGGCATTCGAGTGGCACAAAGAGTTTAAATTATGCCGCAGTGTGGTTGATGATTTATCTCGTTATGAGCGTGTATTCACTTGTGCTGAGATTTCTTAATATTTTGCAGATATCTCCATTTACAAGTATTATGCGAATATTTGACCGAATACAATGTTGTCATTCCGCAAGATCCGTATTGATCTGATATGTTCTCATGTGACTTTTTTCTGCTATCATGACTCAAGTTACTACCCGATTGGGTAGAAAAAATAAAACTCGTGGAGGGCTCTGAAACATATACCAAAAATCGCCCTATGAATAGTGTTTCGAAGATTGGAAGAAGCGTATATCAAAGAATAATTCAACTGTTTTCGATTTGAGAAATTCCGTGTACTTTTTGATCGGAAGGTATGCAATAGCATCATACAACAAACAAATTGGAAGGAGCATCGTAGGCGGCTATATTGGTTACAATCGAATGAGCACAGGTGGGAGTGTAAGTATTTATTGTATGTACATAGGTACTCGTATGTATATGAGTCTGAGCATATTGAATCGTTCTCGTTTCGAATTTCAAGTGGCCAAGTTGCGGTTGCAGTGCAGCAAAATTCATTCGTATCCGGTCTATAGTTGAGTCTAGGCAGCAAAAACAATTGGAAAAAGTTGAAAATTGAGCTCGGGCACAAAAATACTTTATTACATGCTGTTGAAATTGTTTTCAAAATAACTCGATTTCTCTTTACTTTGAAACTTTTGAAATATTTTAATTACTTTTGAAATAAAGCTTGCGTAATATGAGTTCAAGAAGCATATTAATTAGGCTTATAAGCTTTAGAATATTTTCTATATAAAAGTATGAAAAACTATGTTTGCAAAGCTTCAATTTGTAAACTATTATTTAAAATGGCTTTTAATTAAGCTCAGTGGATTCTGTCCGTTATATGTAAGATGTCTTTATTAAAATGCAACCGCCTTTTCTGAAGTTGAAAATCGTTGGACATGTAGTTTATTCTTTACATTGGGAACAAAAATAAATCATTGGGTGTCAAATCAGGGCAGTATGGCGGGTGAACTGTCAATTAAATATTTTAAGTAATCAAATAGTTGCATTGTCATGGGGAAGAATGAATCTACGTCGCTGGTTTGTTTTCCTTTTTAACCGACTTTTTTTATACCATTCACACATTTGTAAAGTATTAAAGGACTTACTTTTGAATTTTTGTATGAAAAACATTTTTGTAGTAGTCAATATCAACTTATTAATTGATATGGTTTGGGGTATCCACCATACAAATACATCTTTGTAAAGTCAATATTAGATTGAAATGCCTTTTTATGGTCAGCCGCTTAACATACATAGTCAAACGGGCGTGGCCCGTCCACTTTGTGAAGTAGCCCCTATACAAGTCCACAGTCCAATTTGGTTTTTTTTATAAAAAAAAATTCTTCATTCAAATTAATATTAGCTTGAAATTTAATTTGGTAGGGGCGTGTCCCGCCCACATTTTGAGGTAGTCCCATATAAACCCACAGCTCACGTTTTTACTTTTGCATGCAGAACGTCAATATGAACTAGAGACTCGATATGGCGGCATCTTACACATCTACTACATCGCTTCATACACATCTAATAGTGGGTGTGTACCGCCCTCTTTGAGGGGTAGGTCCTATTCAAACCCCTATTCTTATGTTTTACAATATTATTTAAAATTTCGTGTGAATGGTATTAGAGCTTCGATTCAACCGAAGTTAACGATTTGTCTTGTTTTTTTTTTATGTGTGTTCGCGGATAACTTCGTCGTTTATGAACCGATTTTGATTATTATTTTTCTGTTGGCGATATCCCAAGGGTGGTGGTACCATGATAAGCAAACCAGGATCTGATGATGGCATCCCAGAGAAATCTAGGGGGACCTTCGAAAATCTTAGTGGCGACTACTGCGTTTGTTAATTTTTTCATTTTCTGTCTCAAGTAGCTGTCGTGTCCTCACCCGAGAAGCATTATTAGGTCTACTCATCACCAAAAATCGTAAAATAAAATGATTTTTAACAAAAAAAAAAAACCTACTTCAAACAGAAAACTAAAAAGTAAAAAAAAACAAATTTACTTAGCAAAACGGAAAACTAAAAAGTAAAACATAAATTTACTTAGCAAAAGTAATTCGTATTTCGATTTAGTTAATCAGAAATGATTAAATAAGTATTTTATAATTTTGAGGCCGGTGGTAGTAAGGTTGTTGTAGTATTTACTTAGCACCGACTTCAGAGTTATAAAATACTTACTAAATCATTTCTGATTAACTAAATCAAAATACGAATTACTTTTGCTAAGTAAATTTATTTCAAACATTCTATACAGAATTTACTGTTCTACTTTCCAATAACTGCACGTAGCAATATGTTCAGTTTTTCCGAAAAAAAAGCTTTGTAGTATATATAATCATAATTCGTCACCTGTTACGATAATTTAAACGTTTTTGAAGCTCAGCAATCGTATTTTCAAAATTTACCTATACCGATCGACACAAAACTTTGTTCGAGTCATTATTAAATTAAATGGAATCCAAAACGACTAATTTTTTGAACAATTAACTGTTCGTGCAATATTGAATTGATAATGGTGGAATTAATGCCACGGGAACGAAGTTAACCTGGTGTGGTGTTCCATCATCAATTGTCGAATCGAGTTATGTACACCAATAAAAATTTTAAAGATGCGGTTAGCAAAATGAAGAGCACTCCTAACTGAGTTTTAAACACGTGTCTTGGCAGCTTAAATATTATTTAAAGTCGCTCTTCACATTGATATAATATTTTATTTATGAGCCAGCAAAAAATATTTATACAATTCATACTATAGATCGCTAAATAAAATTTACATTATAATCACGTATGTCAAGACGTTTAATAATTAATTAAAATTAAAAAATAATTTTATATTTCGCCTTTGTGGTTGTCTGATTAAAGACAATTGAAGAAAAAAACCAAAAAAAAACTTCCCATGTTTGGAAATTTTCGAAGTAACGTTATTACTAGCCTAGCAAACAGGTCCCAATTTCAAAATTTTTGTCATAAATAAAAAAAAAAATTTTACGGTTTAAAAAAATTACTCGTATTTTTATATATTTACTAGCTGGTACCCGGCGCTTACTGCCCTTCACCTTGCCTCCTTCCCCTGCCACTCCTTTCCATGCCACTCCTTCCCATGCCCACCTTCCCCATGCCTCATTACTCTACCCTCTTCTCCTGTCCCTTCCACCCTTTCTCCAACTACTCTTAGGCTGCCCCTATTCCCCTGTCCCCTTCCCCTCCTTTCCTATGATCCCTTATCCTACCACCCATTCCCATTCCCCTACCCCTCTTCCCCCCTACCTCCTTTAACTACCATCCTTCCCCTACCTCCCATTCTAATTCCCCTGCCCCTCTTCCCGTTTACCATCCACCATTCCTTTACCACCACTTCTCAATGCCCCCTTTCTCATGCCCCTTTCAATCAAATTAACATGTATAGAACATTCCATCCCTCTATCTTAAATGGTACCCAGCGCGTTGCTGCCCATTCCCCTACCTCTCCTTCTCCTGCCCCTCCTTCTCCATGCCCCTTTCCCTACCACCTCTTCCCCTACCTCCACGTCTCACACCACCTCTTTCCCTGCCCTTCTCCCTACCTCCTTTCCTTTGACTACAACTTCTCCCTGACCCCTTTCCCATGCGGGATAAAGCTAAGTTGTTTAAAACATTGAGATGATTTAATTAAAAACATTGCTAATTATAAAACAGCAATCTCTGAATATAAATTTTACGAAATAAAATAAGAAAAATCATTTTGACATAAAAATCATTTGACAGTTGTCGGCTTATGAATACAGATTTTTCATTTTTCTCGACCAAAGGCCACCTAAAGGGTACAAAAGTTATGCAATCCGGTAGACCAGACGAACATATACTGTGAATATGAGATGAATAGCTTCAGTGGTTCACGACTGATAAGAGCAGCAACATACGCACGATGTTATATATTATGATATATATATTTTTGAACACACTAATTAGCCTAAACGGCTTTATCGATTTTATCATGATTAAATTCGTTTTAATTGATTACAATATTCGAGTACATTAATCCTTTAAGGCTATAGTACAGTAATACTAAAAAAATTAAAGAACAAAATCTTTTTTATTATTGGCGGACCCTATACAAAATTGTTAAAGCGTCTAGCACTCCCGCAATTATGGCTACCGACACCACATATGACAAACACCATCAAGCCGCTTATGCTATAGAGCGTATCAAAGACTACTCGTATTCAGGCACACTTAAATCATTCAGGTAAAAATAAAACGAGGTATGCAGAATAGAATTATTATAGCGTAACCCATATTTTTATACCATTCACACATAGTGTGAAATGGTATTATCAGTTTGTAACGCATTAAAGGAGCCATCGTAGACCCCATAAAGTATATATATCTTGATCAGCTCGACGAGAAGAGTCGATCTGGCCATTTCCGTCTATCTGTCGATCCATCTGTCTGTCCGTATGTACGCCCGTCTGTCTGTCCGTCTGTGTGTCCGTCTGTATGTCTGTCTGTATGTTGTTGCGCATTTTCTGGGGACCAATTTTTATGCTATCCAGTTGAAATTTTGCACATACGTTTCTTTTTATTGCAGTTTAATAGAGTGTCAAGATTGACCCGTCACGCCCACTTTTTTGGGTAGCCCCATACAAACCCACCGCCCACTTTTGACTTTTTGTATGAAAAACATTTTTGTAGTAGTCAATATCAACTTAATAATTGATATTGCAACTTTTAGTAGACGGATGCTTGACATATAAATTAATGGGTGGGACCCGCCCGCCCACTATTTGGTGTAGCTCCCATACAAGCCTACGGCCCACTTCTGACTTACTGTATGAAAACTTCTTTATTAAACTCAATATTAGGTTGAAATGCAATGTGGTACCTTTTTATGATCAGCCGCTTACATACATAGACTAACGGGCGTTACCCGCCCACTTTTTGGGGTTGCCCCCATACAAACCCATCGTGCAATTTTGTGTTTTTTATGAAAAAATTCTTCATTGAAATCAATATTCGAAATTTGATTTGTTGGATTTTAGTGGACAACCGCTTCATATACATATACAAATGGGCATGTCCCGCCCACTTAGTCCCCCTAGTCTCATATAAACTCACAGCTTACTTTTATGCATATATATGAAAAACGTCAATACCAACTTTAAATTCGATATGGTGGCATACACATCCACTAGTGGGCGTGTACCGCCCACTTTTTGGGGTAGCCCCTATTTAAGCCCCCACTTTTATGTTTGACAATACTATTTAAAATTTTGTGTGAATGGTATTAGAGCTTCGGTTCATCCGAAGTTAACGTTTTTCCTTGTTTTTTTTTTCTTAATTTGTATGTTTTGTTATGCGGTAATTTAGACGAACATAATCAAAAACAATTTGAAAAACAGAACAGTCCGTAGACATAGTAGGACGTCCAGTATAATATCACGATTATCACAACAGTAACACTACCGTTTTTGGGCATTCAGCCAGGGTGTCTGCGAAGCAATCACAAATTAACGACGTGGCACTTGTTTTAAAATAAGCATTGACGTAGGATATATTGATGAAGTTTTACGATTTTTATGAAAAAATCAGTAAAAAAAAGGACATATTTGAACATCGGCCTACATAAACTATATAAACATTGTCGATCCACTAATAGCTTTTCCATTTCTACCGACGAACTAAAAATTAAAAGAATATACTTCTGGAAGATTTAGGGCCATTTTCACGAATTGCCCATATCTTTATAATTACTTTTTTCACACTATATCCTAGTTTTCAATGTCAAGCCTATAAACGGATTGCCTACTTCGACGCACCAATATATATATTTCAAAGACTTGACTTCACAATATATATATTTCGTCGAAGTATGCAATTCGTTTATAGGCTTAATAACAGATATGTCATTGAAAACTAGGATATAGTGTGAAAAAAAAGTAACTATAAAGATATGGGGAAGTCGTGAAAATGGCCCTAAGTCTATTTTAAGATTTTCTTCTAATAAATGAGTACTCTTTGGATCATGCCGAAAATTTCGATGCTACATAAACAATTCTGTAAGGATGAGATAGTGAAACATAGCTACGCTCACACATATATACAGCATGCGGTTGAAGCTAGACTATAATATTACGGTAAGCAATTAGGTGGCCGTTCAATTATTATGTAGCGCAATTTGTTGCTAAATTTGATCTCCTTTAACTATATGAATTAAAGATACAATGTAATGAAACATACAAAAATTCTACAAAATGGCATCAACAATAATCTATTATATGCAGGGTTTAACAAAGTATCGCATAAACAGAGACTAATTTCAGGAAATGTAATTTCATGAAATGTGTCGTATGAATTAGATATATGTTAGTTTGATAGACAAAATTTACCATCTAGCCACCATTGACTAGAAATTATCCGTACGACTACATTAAGGGATACTTAGAGTTTGAGGACCCACTACTTTCTGATTCACAAATTCCATACCATACCATATATAAGTAACAGAAAGACACACGATTTGAAATTTCATGTGAAAATGGTATCAGAACTTTGGTTCAACAGAAGTTGGAAAACCTTTCTTGGACACACTCCAAAACGTTTTTATACCTATGATTTCGATAGCTAATTTGCTTAAAAATGTGCGTAGAAAATCAAACCACCCTAATGATTACATTTGAACTTTGATAATAATTAAAATTGTTAAGTCTAAACATGCTTTCGAAAATTAAAGAATTTAAATATCCAGAGCATTCGAGCAAAGCGCAAATGTGAAGAATATTACTTCTGGCCCACATTGTAGTATTTCATTTAATTTGAATAATTCGATAATGACATAAAATTGTATATTCTCAAACACTTTAATCATTTTATTTAAGACTTAAATAGTCAATAGCTGAAACCACTAAGTAGCATCGAGTCTAAAGAGGATTTTGTATATGTATCTACAATATGTCATATACGTACAAGCATTTATGTATGCATATATTCGCATATGCATTATGTATCTACGCCTCAGTTTGACTACAACTCTACGGTAGTTAACTGACAGCAAACAAGCTCATTTGTAATTCACCTCAACCAAAGCAAGAGGGCGACGTTAGAGTGTCAGAGAGCCAAGTTAAGCGCACCAAAGCTAAGTATAATTGATCAGCCAAAGAAAAACCAAGCCACACATACCTAAGTATATACCCGTATAAATCCATATATCCTTACAACTATCGTAGTTGCAAACTTATCGTAGATGCAAACCACTTGGCATACATATGAGTATTGAATATGCACACACATATGTAAATACATTTGTATATTTATGTCTGCGAGTAGATAAAACGTTGTCTGCTGCATGCTAATATCTGCCAGAGTTTAATCTCAATATGGATGATAGTTTCCGATAAATGGAGCAAATGGAGACGCGTTAAGACGAGAATTTCGCTTTGAGCCAGTCAAGCATGACTTAACCTGCTCCACTAGAGTTGACACCTTTTGGCAAATGTTGTTGCGGTTTGTGGACACAAGTTAACACATGTTAGCGGTGACCTTAAAAGCGCACGGTACGAGTATAGTATCTACCTATGCCCAATTTCACTCTTTCCGTTGGTTGTCGTTTGGGTCACATCAATTTCGGTGCAATTACTTTGCTCGTTTCGGCATAAATTAATTTCACGCTGTGCCGCAGAGAACTCTGGGTCGTCCAGAGGATGAAACAGCGCCGTGTCATGATTCATTGGTGTACCATGGAACACTTGACGTATGCGTAGCATTAATAAATGTTTGCAGATAATTAAAATGCATACCAACACACGCACCCCCATATACTTATACTTAATTCAAAATACAAACAACGAGCTAGGATCTATAGCTCTATATTTTATGGCGCTTTGCAGCTGATTTAGTATGATTGTTGCTCGTGATAGTCCTTGTTATATATATGTGTGTGTGTGTGTGTGTGTGTATGTGTCTCTGTTTATTTTTTGGCTATAAGTTAGTTGCCGTGTAGATTTATCGTTAAAGTTTTTATTTTCGAACCTTTATTATTGTTTTTTTTTCTTTTTTTGTCCAATTTTGTGAGCCTGTACAAAGCCAACATTAATCCTTTTCACACTAAAAGCAGTTTGTTTGCATTACAATAAGCACCTTATATACGTACATAAAAACGGATGAAAAGCGAAAGTGAAACTATAACAAAAAAACAAGAAATACCGTTAACTACGCTGGTATCGAAGTTTAAATACCCTTCACATACAATAATTTATAGTGGTGTGGTCTAAACCACTTCACTGGTTCACTGATGGTTAGCCTACCGATTCGGGTGTCTTCGGACCCAATACCACGATCTCTATTGCTATGGCTGCGTATCCCACGATTTTTCAACCATTGAAATATTCGCTGCTCAACATAACCATCCTCCCAGATAGCCAATTGACTCTTAAAGAACTAGTATTTTTTAATTTTCCCTTAAGGCTAGTTCTTCGTTGCTACGATACCCTCCAATAATGTTCAATCGGCTACAAAGCCATGATGTGTTGGATACCTGGTCACAAGGGTTAAGCCTGCGGAACACGACAAGAACTCAACAACCCTACTTTAAAAAATTTTAACTAATGATAGAAAGTAATTTGTTTAGCACCAAACCATTTTGAAACACCATGACCAGGGCTGTTTGATTACTTTTAATTTCTCATTTTTAATCGACTAGGTGTGAATTTACAAATACAGTATAGCAGACAGACGGACTAATACGGGTATACTTGTATGTATTGTACTTTGTGGTGTTTCCAATGCCACATTCAATGCATTACAAACTTTCCAACAAACTGACCATACACTACTATTCACACTCTGTATGAAGTGTACGAAAAGCGAAAAAATTTAAAATAAATAGCAACTAAACAAATAAACAATATGTATCCGAAATTGTAGCAAACAAACGGAAAGAAGATGAAGGTGAAATGTAAATAAAACCGAAAGCTAAAATCTCAAAGTGAAAAGCTGTAAACAAAATGTGTCGTATTAACACGAATCCAAAAAGGGAAAGGGAGCCTGAGTCGCCAGCGAGGGGTTAGCAATTGGTACGAAAAATGTATACGCAATCAAACCAAATGGGCTGCGAACACGTACGTCGACGACGAAGCGAGGGACACTGTGAATTCATGCGCGCTCTGCTGCCGCACATCTGGTCTACTGCGTCCTTTTGGAACTATCATTAAATCGCCAGTGAGTCAGTTAGCCATCAACCAAGTCGACCGAGAGACATACTCAATGCCATATCCACACTGCCTACAGCTACTCGGCTGCTGACCTTTGCCACCGAGAGGACGCGTGTCTGTGTACGTGCCGAACTTCATAGTGCGTGTCCTTTCAACCTTTTTAAGTGCTTACTCACCGCGCGTCGCGTCCGTCGTTCACATGAAAATTGTTTCATTTGTCATATGTTTTCAGCACGCATTGTTTATTTCGGCGGTCAAGTATTGTCTCTCCGCCCGATGACAAAGAAATCTACGCAACCATTATTAAATTTTTTTGTCTAAGGCACCTAAAAATGAACATTATTTTAGAGTTTGTAATGCCGCGGAAGTGGAGCAGCTAGATAAAATATACCGATACATAAATAATTTTATATGTGTAACCAAGTAATGTAGTAAGTAACATTTTTAACTTAGAACAAAATATAACCTGCCATTGCGGCCAAGAGTATACTAAGTTTGTGCAAATATTTGCAACAGGCAGAAAGAGGAGTGTTAAGGCCCACAAAGTAAATATATTCTTAATCAGCTGAATCGGAAACTGAGTCGCTTTAGCCATGTCCGTCCGTCCGACCTTCTTTCTGGTTGTATGAGACAATAGATCTCAGAAACTAACTAGAACTCTTTTAGATTCTCCATAACAATACATACAGATATCTTATATTAAATTTTTGGATGTCATGCCAAACGCAATTCTAGTTTTTTTCTTATTTGTATGTACATTTTTATAGGTATTAGTTTTGAAATTCGATACACATAATTTTTAATATTCCTCCAAATCTATATTAATATCAAATTATTATAGCGCTACAGATGAACACAAAGATTTTTTTTATTTATTAACATACATAAGCACACTAGCGTTTACCCGGAGCGTTGTTACCCATCCCCTTGCTTCTACTTTCCCCAGCCACTCCTTCTCACTGCCCCACCTTCCCCCTGTCCCACCTTCCCTCTGCCCAACCTTCCCACCTGTCCCACCTTCCCCATGCCCCTTTACTCTACCACCAATTCTCCTTCCCCACTTCACCTGTCCCTTCCACCCCTTCTACAACCACCCCTTATGCTGCCCCCATCCCTCTGCCCCCTTCTCGTACCACTCCTTACTTTATCACCCTGACCCCTTCGATCCTATTTACATATATACAACAATTCATCCCTCTATCTTAAATAGCACCCAGCGCATTGCTGCCCCTCTTCCCCCTGCCCCTCTTCCCCCTGCCCCTCTTCCCCCTGCCCCTCTTCCCCTTCTACCCCTTTCCCAACACTCACCTTTTCATTCCCCCTCCCCTTTTTCCCCTACCTCTTCTTCCTATCCCCTCTTCTCCAGACCCTTCTACCCCTTCATCAACCATCGAGTAAATGTGCACAAATAAAATGTTTTGTACAATTTGCAGCTATTTTGGCTTAAAACTGAATAATAAACTTCGCTTAAAATATAATAGCATTTATAATTCACAAATAGTTTTTACGACGCAGATGTTCGAAATTTTCTAATCGTAGATCTTGTTCTTGATGTGTGCGATAAGCTCGACGATTTCTTATTGGTAACCGATTAGTTTCCGTTTCACGGGCTGCCTCTATTTGATCTTGTGTTTGAAAAGCACGAAGTCGGGCCATGCTAATGCGTCTCTCTTCCCGTTCGATTTGTCGGTCTTCTTCTGTGGATTGGTTTACAATTGTACGACGCATAGTGGTTGCGCGACTATAAATATTGACAATAAAATATTCAACATTTTTTTTTTTTGTTTTATCAGCACCAGATTATTTAATAAAATATTAGATTTTTTTATTTTATTTATTTACTCATACACACAAATCGTACTGAGACACAAACCGTACTGCTATACAAAATAAACAAATCTTTGACAAAGAACACAATTCTTACAGTGACACAAATTGTCGCAGTAGGATTATAAATTTCACGAATTAAAATAAGAAAAATCAATTTGACAGAAAAATCTTATTACAGTTTTAGTCGGCCTATAATAAAATATATGTTCTTTGTGGTAACACCACCAACCATCACTTAGGGGTATAAAAAATAGCTTATGACATATTCGCAGATCTACCAAATATACACACAAAATTTCATACAATGGTCCAGCCGTTCTCGAGTTATAAGTGTGCGAACACAAATTTCCTTCCTGTTATATATATAGATATGCAAATGTACGCTTAATAAGCGTTTTGAATTTATGTGTATGTACATATATATTTACATATTCAAATAAATTTGTACGTATATTCACTATGCGTTTGAATTCAACTTTATGTGGTGAATTATTACCATTGTTATTGGTTTGCATTGACTTTCTCACTGAGAACAAACATGTAAGAAGAGGTGCTGCAATTCACTTGGCTGCTCTCTTTCATGCTCCTATGTTTTCAATTAGCAGTTTCTCAATGTTATTTTCGCTCTAACGCTTCCATCTTTAAACAAACAGAGAATGAAAGTAATACCTCGCCCATGGTGGATTAATGTATAAGCTCTGTTCCTACAACGATGAGAGTGTTAGAGCGAGACGGAGAAAGAGTTCGAGATATGAAATATATGTGACCCAACTGCATTTTCAGTGGCCTCCTCGTAGTGTTCCCTGGGTACCGATTTAATTGATCTGCCATAAATCGGGATCGAATACGAACGGTGTTATTTTGTATAGAGTATTTAACTGTCGGGAATGATCGACCTAAGCGCTCTTACTTGTTTTTCTTTAATTTTGAATTGCGATTTGCAGAGTATGAATAATATTATAATGTTGTCACAACATTACAATATTTGTTTTTTTTTTTGTTAAGAACATTTTTAAATAAAAACCCATAAGAGCTAATATATTTTATTATAGAGTTTTTTTTTTTTGGAAAACTATATTTTGCTATATTTTTCAAACTTGCTATATTTTTCAAACTATTGAGTTTTCAAGTAGAAGCCTCCAGTTCTGAGTTCTGGAAATTATTGAATACCTATTCATAAAACAAAATATTAAAAAAAAAACAATTCCCACAATAGTGCCCATTTAGAGATCTTCAGTCTTGAATGAATCAACCCATGTATGCGATTTTTCCTTAAAAGCTTAATTTTTAATATATCTTCTGGGGATCCAGACTTTCAACGCCGAAAGGTCGCGTGCTGTTTGACTTTATTTTCAACTCAAATTTCAGAATGCTTGCAACTGGAGGGCCGACTTACTACCCTTATGATAACACTCGTCATCCTGATGCTCTGGATTTTGCAGTATATACTGGCATACCATCAAGCCGACTGCGCATCTTTGACACTAGGGATCTCAACTCTGATCATTTAACACTTATTGTAGATGCCAGCTTTTCTGCATGCGTCTACGCCTATAAGCCGAGGCTTTTGCAAAGACAAGCCAACTTGTCGATTTTCCAACAGCGTCTTGACCAGCTTCTCAACCTTAATATGGAACTTTGCTCTACTGAGGACGTGGATGATGCTGCTGAATTGTCTCGACATATCTTTGAAGCGGCTGAATTTGCAACTCAACATCAATCATTATTGAATCTTCCAGATTTAAATAGGCCATCTTTAAATGCTGACATCTTGGACTTGGTTAAGTTAAAGCGCAGACTTCGTCGTCGTTTTATGCGAAGCCGTAATGAGCGTGAAACTCATGGAAAAGAGCTGCTGCTGAGTTGAAAAAGTGGCTGTATGTAGTACGCAGTGAATTCTTTGATGATATGCTTCGCAATGCTGACCCCAACAAGAACTATGGGTTTAACAAAGACTTCAACAACGCCTGGTGCCGCACGGATAAAGAGAAAGCTAAGGCATTTGCCGTTGAATTCGAAGGAAGCTTTACACCTTTCGATCTAGCTGAATTAGATGATGTGCGAGACACCGCTAATTTTCTGGAACAGAGCTGCACAAATATGCAGTCTATCAAGCCTATCTCTCCGCAAGAGGTTCGTCTGCAGATTAAAATGCTTAAGAAAAAGAAAGCCCCGGGGTATGACGGAATTGATGGCAGAGTGTTTTTGGTACTACTCTTCAATACCATGATTCCCATCCACCACTTCCCATCTCAATGGAAGTGCGCTGTATTTATAATGACACCGAGACCTGGCAAACCAGAAAACCTTGTTGCGTCTTATAGATCAATTAGTTTACTACCGACTTTCTCAAAAATATTTGAAAGAATTTTTCTTGGTAGAATATTACCTGCTTTTGACGTCCAGAGTGCCATTCCTGATCATCAGTTTGGCTTTGGGCATCACCATGGGACCCCTGAACAATTGCACAGAGTTTTCCAACATATTCTTAAGGTCTATGAGAATAAGCAATATAGCTGTGCTGTTTTTCTTGATGTACAGCAAGCTTTTGATAGAGTCTGGATTGAAGACCTTCTCTTCAAAATTAAATCTATTTTGCCTACATCGCAATTCCTTCTTTTGAAGTCGTATTTGCTTAACCGTGCCTTCACAGTCGAAGTGAAAGATGAGCGCTCAGGGATCCGCCGCATTGCTTGTGGTGTAGCACAAGGCAGTGTGCTAGGTCCTGTCCTTTATACTTTGTATACTGCTGATATGCCAGTTCCAGTAAATGAGAACATGCTTCTGGCTACCTATGCTGACGATGTGGACATACTTGCAAACTCAGACTGTCCACACGAAGCTTCATCTAACATTCAAAACTATCTTAAAGATTTTCAACGTTGGGCAAATCGCTGGAATATAAAAGTCAATAGCGAAAAGTCTAGTCACTGTACTTTTTCATTGAGGCAATGGAACTGTCCGCCCGTTTTGCTCAACAATTTGGTAATACATCATGTTGATCATGTATGCTACTTAGGTTTCAACTTTGAAAGACGTGGCACCTGGCGTACCTGGTTACTTCGCCCATGTAGTAAACTCAGCCTCGAAAATAAACTGCTTATTTACAAATCAATCATTATGCCTACCTGGATGTATGGAATACAATTATGGGGCACTGCTGCTGCCACAAATATAAACCGTATACAAGTACTTCAAAACAAGGTCTTGCGTAAAATAACATATGCTCCTTGGTATACGCGCAATAAAGTTTTGCAACGAGATTTGAAAATACCAACAGTCATGGAGCAGTTAAACTTCCACAGCAGCAGATATAATGATCGACTGGCTTCTCATGTTAATCATTTAGCAGCGGCTCTGGTCGTTAATACATGTCGTAGACGGCTCCAAAGATTTCATCCAAATGATATTCAAAATAGGCATTAAGCCTTATTTTTTGTTAGTTATGTTAATGTATATACTCTAAGCTAAATGCTTTAATGTCACTTTTTTTTAACATACCAATGTATTATAGTAAACTGATCGACATTCACTTAAGATAATAAAAAAAAAATATCGCTCTTAACTATGGTATATCTATAAATTGATTATTTGTAATTGATTTAAAATCTTAGTCATATACTACAAAGCCACTCCCCCTGAGTGAATACAAAAATCTCATTGTTATAAGTTTAATTGTTATTAAATTTATTTATTCTCGAAGCCTATATTTGAAATTATAATTAAGCAATGGGGTTGGCACTATATTAAAACACATTTCACCCTTTTTAATTTCCCTTTATACTTCATAGTCCTACATCGCACAGTTCTTTTGCAATTTCAATTTTTAAATCAACCGCTGGCAAAAATGTTATATAAGACGGAATTTACTGAAAACAAAAAATAAGGAAAACTAGTACCTTTTTCAATAGCGAATTTCTCGGAAACGATAGCACATAGAAAAGAATATTATTGTACATAACCTTTTTTCAATAAATATCTCGATATTTATAACAATTCGAATCTTAAATATGTGATAGACTTAAAATGTTTAAACACTAGGGAACGCATTGAGAAAGATTGTGCATTTGAAAGAAAATATTATAAATTGAAGTACAAATATTTTTTGAACAATAAAATTTTTTTTAAATTTGTTAATGGAAATGCATATCAAACCAAAGCCTATACAAAACCAATCTATACTTAAACACCTGTACTGTAGATATACTCGTATCTTTCAAGCTAACAACAGCTAATTTAGCCATATTATTATTAGAATAGTTCATAAGCATATAAGCAGTTTCGAATAAGTATAAAATGTAACCTATGCTAATAGATACTACGAAAATTTGTACGGTTCTTTCCGTGTTTGAGAAATGGAAATGAGCTGTGTGTCAAAAAGCAAAAAGCAGACTAACGCATTGTGTGCCAACTAATTTGAACAAAGTAAGTATTTACTTTTGAAAAATTGTATGGCAGCAAATAGCTGACTTATAACAAATAAACAAACAATGTAGAGCAATCAATGCGATTTATCTGTATAATTTGTTCGATATAAACGATCTGCTTATTTTGACGTGAACTACCTACATTATATAACAGGCAGAAGGAGGCGTGGCAGACCCATTAAGTATTTATATATAACTAGCTGGTACGCGGCGCATTTCTGCCTCTCCACCTGCCTCTCCATCCCTTTGCCAATCCTTCCCCTGTCACTCCTTCCCACTGCCCTACCTTCCTCATGCCCCCTTACCCTACCACCCATTCCCCTTCCCATCTTCCCCTGCCCCACTTTCACCCCTTCGCCTGGCACCATTTACCCTGCACACGTTCCCCTGCCCCTTTCCCTCGCTTCCCTTACTTTACCCCCTTCTCCCTGCCCCCTTCGATTCCATTAGCATGTATACAACATTTCATCCCTTATATTAAATGGTACCCTGCGCGTTGCTGCCTTTCCCCCTGCCACAACTACCATTACTCATCATTGGGAAGTCCCCTTACCCTTACCCTTACCCTTACCCTACCTATAGTGCTTCCCCTATTCTTCTTTCCCATGCCACTTTTCCCTACCAGCCCTTGCCCCAATTTCCAATTCCCCTATTTCTTTGCCCCTGTTCTCCTGCCCCTCTACCACCTTCCACCTCTTATTCTTCCGGCTGTTTCCCTTTCACATCTTCCCCAACACTTCCCTTTCCCTTCCCTATTCGATCCCATATACAACATTTAATCCCTCTGCCTTAAACTTTTTGGGCCAGGAACACTCGCGGGCATTCACAGTGGATCGAATTGTGAATCTAAACCATTCTCGAATCCCCAAGAACACACAGAAAAATTTTTATAAAAATGGGTCCTGCCGTTTAGGAGGAGTATAGTCACGTACATACGTACAGAAGATTTTTATATGTAAAGAGAGAGTTCTCCCAATGATCGAAAGTCGAAATTTTGTCTTTAAAGTGCCCAATATTAAAAATATCCATAATGTAGGATTGTCACAGAAATTGCTTTCGAGCCTACAATAGTTTCGAGCCTAACGTCGAGCTGCTCTTGATCGACATGCTCTACAATGTGAAGACGACAGAGCACGACACAGCTGAGAAAGAGAGAGTGGGAGAGGGTGAGGGAGAGGGAGAGGGAGAGGGAAAGGGAGAGGGATAGGGAGAGGGAGAACTTTGAGTCTTTGGGATTGGGCAAGAGCGTTACCTGGTTTTTAAAAACCTTCGCCGCAACACTTTAGAAAAGAAATTACATTCGTCCGTGCTCCTCACATTCTTCCCAACAAAAAATAATCAAGCGAATATTTTGTGTTTAGAAGGGTTAAAAAGGATGTGAATAATTTGCACTATTTATTTATATTATGATTTGCACTTTTTATTTATAGTTTCTAGATCAGAATCCAAATTCGAGTTGATATGGACCTGCCCTACTGTCCGTCCGTCCGTCCGTCCGACATACGTAATTTAAGTTTGTATATTTACACTTTCCTTTTTCATCTTCTTGTATAGGGACTACCCCATTTAATTGGGTAGTCCCTATACAAACGTGGCATCCATTTTAATGTTTTTTTAAGAAAATTGTTGTATTTATATAAAATATAGATCGTACCACTATAAGGTAGCACCCATACAAACTTGCTCTACATTTTTCATGGTTGCATAAATTTTGTTTTTTTTTTTGTTGTTGTTCGTAATTTAGTTAGAAATGTCAAATTTGGCGTACGTTACGTCAAATCTATTAAAATTTCTCAAATCTATGTTTCACATAAGGACCCTAGAACAAGATACAGGGTATCTCGAATTCGAGCACGCTAAATTGCAGCCCTCTTTTTTGTCTTGTATTGTGTTTGAAGGGTATGTAAGCTCTCTTTGGGGATTTTTTCTTTTTCATTTACCATATTTTGGTAGCAGCTACATTTGTATGACTAGTTTTTCGGTACTTTGGCTTAGTATTATTCAACGTTTTCAATATTACTATATATAAAATACAACTAGTCTGGGTATATCTTAATTCTACATTGCATATACACTATATTATAAGCAGAGCGCTTAATTGGCGAAAATATCAATATATGCATTCGCTTATATGTGAACTTAACTAAAATTTCAATGCATCCCCAAATATATTGTATGAGTTTCTAATAAAATATGCAAAACGTGCCAAAATCAACTTGTCGCTTAATGTCGCAGATAATGACAGCAAACTAGCAGATGCAAAATTGCAAATTTTGTGCCTGAAAACCGCTGGCTTTGATTAGAACGATGCATGTGTGTGTGTGTGTGTGTGTGTGTATTTATAAAATGGGTTTTGTACGTTGGACATTTGCTGCATAAATGTATGAAGGGGGGGCTAACGAAAGTACAAATCAGTAGTAAGTATATGTGGTTGGCCGTAGCTGGTTCCAAAACAGATCTGTTCAATGCAATCTTTTTATAAAGTTAAAATGACAACTCTCCATTATCTACGCATAAGAATTAAAAACATTAGTTTACTAACTAAAACAAGATAGAATGGTGCACTTGACTTTGCTCGACTTCGAGATACCCTGTACCTTTTTATACGCGGAATATTTTATTGGAATTGAATAAAAATTTGTATTATTGTAATTAAAAATAAAAACAAATAAATTTTAATACAAATCTTCAAAACGGGGTGTAAGTCTGCATGGCGCTGCCCTTAACCGTGGTCCGATCTGATTATATTTAAAATAGATCAGATAGAGAAATATCTTTTAAAATTTTTCAAAAATGTTACAAAATAATATTTTATATTATTATAACATCGATTATTATAGCATCGATTAGGTCAATATGTTCATCGTTCACAAAAATATCTGCATTTTGAATGACTTATAAAACTTACAGAGAAAAAGTCGTTATTTTAACTGATCTTCCTAAATGTGCAGAAACAATTTTGTTGACTAATTTTCAGATATTTTGTCTTAAAACTTAATATTAAATTTCATTTAGAACCAGGGTATAAAATCGGAACTGAAATCAGAACCTTAAACCGAAATTAATCACTTCAAATTAAGAACCGATATCACTGTTAAGTTCAATACTGACATCGATGAAAAGTTTTGATGATGAAATTGTCAATTATTTCTGCTATGCCAAACAAACGAAAAACAGTGTTCCCAAATCAACATGAAATACTAAAATCAGATATTTATTAGGTGTAAAATCCACACATTTTGATTTATCTTTGGGTATTTCTTACGGTCAAACTCTTTGTCACCTATTTTTTGAGAATATAAACTGTTTTTGGTAGCAAACGTTTTTGTTATCCGAGTACTCGATGAAAAACAGTTCGTTCCGAAATTTGTTGATTGCAGTTTGACAACGTTTTTTTATATGAAGTTTTTTTTCTATCAAAAATTTTCTCGATCTCAGTATTGGGCTTTAGAGAAGTTACTGAGAATGTAGGCATATCGGTTAGCTCATGTCATGCAATTTTTTCGGATGATTTTGTTATGAAACGTGTGGCAGCGAAGTTTGTTCCGAAATTGCTAAATTTTGACCTTGCTTGTTCGTAATTTTTTTTTCAAAAACAGCACTGTCTCAGCCACCATATTCACTGGACTTGGCCCCTGCGACTTTTTCCTGTTCCCAGAACTGAAAAGATCCAGGAAAGGGCGGCGTTTTGCTACGATTGCTGTAAGCGCTCAAGGTCATACCAAAAAGCGCATATCAGAAATGCTTCAATGATTGAAAACAGCGCAGGCATAAGTATATTATGTCCGACTGGGATTACTTTGAAGGCGACAAAATAGATATTGATGAATAAATAAATATTTTTTGTGAAAAATAAAAAGTTTCCCCTTTTTTAACCATAGTAGTAAATATTAGTAATTATTAGGTACCAGCACCGTACCGGTATACCGAAACTACAATTCAAGAACCTGGCCGGGAACGATTACCAAAATAAATTGCAACCGGTACAGAACCTTATACCAAAACAGGAACCAAAACCGGTTCGGTTTTATTCCGTACTTAAAATTTAATAGCACTTATTATTCATAAATAGTTGTTACATGTTGTTTATTACAATACGTCCGAGGTTTTTTTCTATCAAATAAGCGAACCTAGTACTTTTAAAACCTGTTAGCCTCTTTGATTACACCAACTTACCGAACTTTTGTAAATCTCTTCGTTTATATACAAAATATCCTTTTGTTGGCATTGTGCGCTGTGCTAGACTTCGCTGACATTTGATGCTTGGCATTTGCATTAATCCACATGTCGCGTCAAAGTTTTCATTGTGCAACACATGCTAATGAGCATTTGGGACAATGATTCAAGAATCAAAATGATGACACAATAGTCACAGCAAAAATATTGCAAAACATGTGTAAAATATGCTCAAAGCGTTAAAAGTTCTGAACATAAATTTGCCATTTCTTCGTCACATACGATTTTCATTCAGTCTATGCGCACAATTGACTTGAAAGCAAAATCTTCAGTCGAACAATGCCAAATCCCCAGCGTACACAGCGCATAATCATAGTTAGTTATCGCACACTAGGGAAGTTCAACAGTACATTTTCAAGTCAATCCCTAAGGACGAAGCAGCAGCAGTTGCTTAGAAAGCGAAAGCATGAATATAAATTTGTAAGGCAATCGGAGGAAGGAAGGTGGACTTCTTGTAGTTGGTCAGCACTGAGGTCCCTTTGCGATCCACACTCTGCGGACACATGAAACTACTTGCTGGACGTGTGCGCTACCTATGAATAAATAAGAAAAGTGTTGAATTTTACATTAGGTCGTCTTATGCGTCTATGGCGTTGGCGATGTCGGGTCGTCCTCGTAGGATATTGAAGCGTAGCAGCGTGAACGAATAAACAGTCTTACAGGCTTCTGCCAAACTGCCATGTTTATGTATGTATTTATGTGTGTATGTGTTTGTGTAAACATTTTAGTGTTTGAAAATTAAATGGATTTCTATTTGACTTCTCTGTGGCAGTAGTTCTCTAGCACTTGAGCACTTGGCAACTTCTAATACAGCTGCTCCTGCTCCTGCTCCTGCTACGCACTTTAAGTACTTGTCGAGTGTTTTGCTATGTGAAAGTAAATATGTGTGTGTGTGTTTGTTTGTGTTCTTAGTGTTAAGTTACCTACCTATACTATATCCTACAACTAAATTTGTGTGTGTGTGTGTGTATGTGTGCTGTTTTTAGTCTGCCTGCTTGACTGCCAGCAGCAGCAGTTGTAAATGCTTACGCGCTTAACTTGCCCTCTTCGTTGCTCTGTGCAGGATTTTGTGCCAACTAAACTCGACTAACTAACTTCTGGCAGCATTTGTAATAGTCATAGTTGTTTAGTTTGTACTAGTTATACCCTGCAGAAAAATCTATGTGAACAGGCTATAATGTGTTTATTGAAATGTAAAAATATATGAAAAAATGCTAATTGTAGTATGGACCTGAATGAAACGATTCGATCTACAATTATATCCGTTCGTTCAACTGTCTGAGTGCGTGTTTCCCAGAAACTATACGAATTGGAGACAAAAAACATTTGATAAGGATATGTATCGCCTTATGAAAGGTATCTAACAACAGCTATAAAGAATAAAAATACTATATGTAAAGCCTAAGAGCCTACCCGTGAGTGGTAGGTTTGTATGGGGCGACCGCTAAAAATGGGCGGGACATACATTTTGATATTTACCACCGTTTGATTTCCATATGATAATCCAACGGTGGATTTGTATGGGGGCTAACCCTAAAATTGGGGAGACATCGCATTAAAGGAGACATCGTAGACTCCATAAAATGCATATATTCTTGATCAGCTTCAGGAGACGAGTCGGTCTACCTATGTTCGTCTGCCTGTCTGTCTCCCGCCCACTTTTTTGGGTAACCCCATATAAACCCACTGACCACTTTGGTGCTGTTGTATGAAAAACATTTTTATTTAAGCCAATATCAGCTTGAAATTCGATATGGTATACACTTATACTAATGGACTTGTACTGCACACTTTCTTGGGTACTTCCTATACAAATTCACCCCCACCACCTGTCTGAAAGTTTGTAACGCATTAAAAGAGACATCGTAGACCCCTAAAGCATATATATACCTGATCAGCTCGACGTGCTAGCCATGTCCGTCTGTCTGCCTATCTGTCTGTCTGAATGGATGTTGTAGCTCATTTTTTGGGTACCAATTTTTATGATATACAGTTGAAAATTGGCACATAAACTTCTAATCATTGCAGTTTAATAGAGTATCAAGAATGACCCGCCACGCCCACTTTTTGGGGTAGCCCCATACAAACCCACCGCCCACTTTTGTCTTTTTGTATGAAAAAATTTATTATTATAGTCAATATCAATGAGGCACATTGATAAAATTTGACACATATATAGGCACGGGGACAAATAAGATCCATTGGAAAAATGGGCAGTGCCATGCACTTTATATAAGAGAAAGACCAAATTTGTCATACCTCAGCAAACTATTTGAGGCAAATGGATAAGGTTTTCTTTTCATATGTAAAGATTCACTTCAAAGATCTCATTGTTCGAACAGACGATCAGAAAGACAGACAGCCATATAACAGATGTCATATAGAAGATAAATAGGCGTGTTGTGTGCATAGACTTCTACTAAATTTAATAAACTCTAATTGCTTATGGTCAAGGATAATTTAAATGTTTAAAGTGTCTAGCACCCATAGTTTCCGAGATGTGTTATTTCGTACAACCAAACGGACAGACTGACGAAAAGGCAAATAGACGAACACATACATGTTGCTATGCACAAAGTAAACAGGGTTCTTTTTTGAACTGGGCATTTTCTGGTGGCCAGTCTTCTATATGCGACATAGTGCGTTGGAAAGGTAAATGCTTTCATAACATTTGGTCCACTGGAAGCGAAGATTTTGACGTATCGACGCGCCGACTGGGATGCCATTCACGATGTTGGTACAAACCTTTTGGATGGCCTCTAAGTTCACAGTACACTTTCCTTTCATCGGAAAATTCATTTTTCCAAAAAGATAAAATTCACACGGTGCCAAATAAGGTGAATACGGAGATGTCAATCTGTTGCTCCGTTACGACGTTACTTTTAGATTCTATAATCATATACATCACTGAGTCTTATCTACTTTTTTATTGAGTCTTATCTACTTTTATATCTTACATTTTATTTAAGCAATTTGGGTACGCTGAACATGAAAACCTTACTGATGAAAATGTGTGCTGTGTTACGCATTTAAATTTATTGCTGTTGATTTAAATTTTCTCTTCTCCTAGAACCCAAATCACAACCTTATTCCTGTAACAAACTCCGCGTCGCTGTGAAGGGAGCAATATAGTCGGGATCTTGACTATAGCTCTTACTTGTTCACTGTTGAAGTTGAGTTGATGTTGTTACAGTAGTCATCGTCATCATCATTCAGCGCCGCACAGCAAAATCATGGGCGACGTCGTCATCATTGTTAGCCTTGCCTGTCTTGCCGCCGTCGAACGTCGAAGTACCGCCCTGAGAAAATACTGTTAATGATGCAGATCCTTGCAACATTCTACCTCTCTCTCACACACACACCATTCATCGCAATATGTCGTTTGTATGAATTCTTGCGTGCGTGCGTCCACAATTTCTGCCTCGGTTCATAAGGCCTACCATGGATGTACCCTACCTACCTTAACACCTACCATGGATGTACATAATTCAAGTATTTTAATAACATTTGCTTGCCTGGTCCTGTAAGTGTTTAATTTTCTAGTGATTTAGCTGCATTTTCAGGTAGTAGATGTGACAAACTTTTGCGTAAAATTTTGTCAGCGAACGCAAACTGTTGGAGCCAGAGATGGATCCAGAACGCTTTCTGGGATGTGGGTACTGTACTAAAAACAAAATAAAGCCTAATATTATTTTATGAAAATGAAGTGAAAAACATTTTTTTTTTTTTTTTGTGCTGATCAAAAATGCTGTTGGCGAGGGAGGGTGGTGTACGTTCTCCAGTTCCCTAATCAATGGTTGCGACAAATCGAGCAGTATTTATTGCTAATATATAATCAAGTGGATATTTTAAGAGAACTGAAAGTTCGATAGATTAAGTTATTCTATACTTTTAAAGTGTCCTAGTATATAGGTTGTAGATCTAGTCGAGTTCACCATTTCTGAACTTTCAACAAATTCTATCACTTGCAAAATTTAAAGTTGTTGTTAAATAATTATTTTTGCGACACTCCATTCAATAATGCAAACAACTTTTAACCAATTATTAACAATTTTTTTATACAGACCTTTTTAGCGGGGAATACTATTTTAGAACGAAAAAAAAAACATTGTAATTTCTCTAAAAAATCACCTCTAACAATTATCTTCTCACACAATTGATGAACGACAAAAACATTGCATTACTTCACATTTTAATTACTTCACATGCATGGTTAGTTCGCTAAAGTAGAAAACGATTGACGATATTGTAATATGAATGTATACAGAAACAATCTCCTATACATATTTTCTGAAATATTACCTTAAGCTGAATATATGCGATACTAAGTATATACCGACTCTCGGAATCAATTATATGTTTTTTTAATTAATATAACTTATCAACTCATAACCACGTTGGAACTTATTAAACATTTCCATTAAATCGCGTACATTTAATAGTTGGACAATATGCCTTTATATGAATTATTCTACTCGGATTATGTACGAGGGTAAGACTGACATATTTTTAAAAATTGTATGAAAAACAAAATATGTTCTTAACAAGAAAGTAAGTACTGTTGGTAATGTAGAACTATGCAGACTATAAAATTTTAAAATAAAAAAAAAAATTTTTTTTTGACATCCACAAAATATAGTATAGTATGGTCTAGGAAAATCTAAATGACCGGGTTTGAAGTTATATATATATATATTTCGGGAACTGGCAACACTAATGTTAAAAGCAAAAATCTGGCAACACCATAATAAAGTTTTGCCATTTTTTGGCATAAATGTACTCACAAAGTTTTGATGTACATTTTGCTATTTGTTTTGTTTACAGTGAAGAAAAGCAATTTGGCCAAAAAATGAAAATTTCAAGAGAAGGTTTTCGTTGGATTATTTTTCACAACTTTCGACGTAGATTATCTCAACAAGAATGTGTCAATGAACTCAGTTCTTTGTATGGCGATAAAGCACCATCAAAAACTACAGTATATCGCTGGTATAGTGAATTCAATCGTGGTCGTAGTTCGGTCGCCGACGAATTCCGTGAAGTTCGTCCAAAATCGGTTGTTGTGCCCAAAAACAGCGATGCAGTGCGTGAACTGATAATGCAAGATCGTAATATGACATATCGTGAGATAGAGATAGTTCCACTTCAATACAATCGATTTTGCATGAACACTTAGCTGTAAAAAAAATTTAGCTGTAAAATAAATTTGCTCTCGTTGGATACCCCATAATTTATCAATCGCTCAAAAGAAGGCTCGCGTCGATTGGTGTAAGGAAATGATTAAAAAGTTCGACCGTGGTGCTTCAAAAGACGTGTATAAAATCGTGACAGGTGACGAATCCTGGATATATGCGTGAGCTGGAAATAAAACAGCAATCGTCCGTGTGGGTATTCCAAGACGTGCCAAATCCAACAAAATTTGTTCTGGTGCAAACCACTTCGAAGCAAATGATTGCCTGTTTCTTCGGCCGAATGGGTCATGTGGCCACTGTTCCGCTTGAGCAACATAGGACGGTCAATTCTGAGTGGTACACGACCATTTGTTTGCCGGAAGTCTTCGGAGAAATTCGTAAAACCAACAGCCACACGAAATATTCTCCATCATGACAATGCAAGCTCTCACACGTCTTGTCAAACAAGTGCATTTTTGAGCAGTCAAAGCATCGAATTAAGAAGTCATCCTCTGTACAGTCCTGATTTGGCACCCAATGACTTCTTCTTGTTCCCGAGTATCAAAGCTAAACTGCGTGGTCAACGATTTACGAGCGCCGAAGAAGCAGTTGAAGCGTTTAAACCATGTTTTGGAGGTGTCTCAAGAGGAATGGAAAAACTGTTATGCCAAATGGTTTGAACGAATGCAAAAGTGTATTGATCATCAAAGGGAATATTTTGAAAAACAATAAAGCCATTTTCATTTAAAAATGTTTGTTATTATTTGCTATTCCCGAAATATAAATAGTACCCCTCGTACATCCAGACGGCCCGACAAATGGGCGGACGGGAACATGGACACCACACTTCTTACTGCCTGTAACATGTTGGACATTCACACAAACTTATTATATATATAATGTCCCTTTTGTAAAAACTACCATCAATCGGACCAAGTAATACACATGATTTGCTTTATTTCATAAGGTATTCTATAAAGAACAGTTGCTTAGGAACAAATTTCCTTGCACATATTTTGTTTTTATATAAAGTAGAACTTTTATATTTTACAGCCTCAGAAACTTGTAAATTTTTGACAAACCGAAATTAAGACATGAAGGCCGAGAGGATCTTAGTGAAAATTGTTATGGGCAATTGTCGAATCACTATTAGAGAAGTTGCTGAGGATGCCGCCATATCTGTTGACTCATGCCATACAGTGTTTCGGCAGCAATACGAAGAAAACGGACAGATTTGTGGCAAACCAATTCATGACATTTGCATCAAGATAATGCACCTTCTCATCATTGGTTGTTCGTGATTTTGTGTCCAAAAACAAAACCGAAGTCATGCCTCAGGCACCATATTCACCAGATTTGTCTCCTGTGACTTTTTTATTGTTCCAAAACTGAAAAGACCCATGAAAAGATAGCATTTTGACACGATTGAGGAGATAAAGAACTCATTGCTGGAGGCCATCGCTCAAGGTCAAACAAAAAATCGCATCTCAGCAGTGCTTCGAGGATTGGAAAAGAATTGAACAAAATAGATATTGATGAATAATTAGATATTTTTTGAGGAAAACAAACAGTAACAAAAATTTATGGGATCTACCATGCCTCTTTCTGCCTGGGTGCAGCATATATAGAATTGGACGAAACCAGCCACCGAACGTGACGAAGAATGGAGAAGAAAATGTTCAAGACGCCTCGTTACATTAATTTCGGTCTTCCGAAAAATCCAGAAGGCCGAATTTATGGAAAAACTACTTTTTTGTTTTGTTTTGTTTTGTTTTTTTGACTTAAGAAAAATTACCATCGATTATTAAATTTTTCTTTTGTAGAGTAACTTCTAAAGAAAAGTTGTTTTTGCATAAATACAACATAAAATTGTTGTTGGGACACTTGCGGTGCCTAAGTTGAAACTGTCTTTTTAAGAGATACTTGCAGGAAGTTAGCAATTGCGAATATGGGCTGCTACAATCACTGCACTGCTACTTTACGTAACTCTAGAAATATATTGCTCGTCACCTAAATTGGGACACTCGAGTCAATATATTAAAGTGAATTAATATATTTATGTAGGGTGAATTTAAGTAACATTGTTAGACTATTTTTGGAAGTAACATCGTTGAAAATTCAATATTTTCTTTAGTTTTATGGAGTGTCCCAACTTAAGCAACATATATTTTTCTTACAAAATTGTCAGAACATGTGTCGAAATATCTTATTTTAATATTTTTCAAAACATTTAATTGCAATTTAAGTGTTCTGTGTGGCACAACTTAACACATTCGAAATTTAATTACTCTTCCTTTTTTCTGATTTTGCGTGTGTCCCAACTTAGGCGATATACATATTTTTCACAAATATTAGGCAGTCGGAAAAACACTCAAGATATTACTTACAAATTTCTCTTCTATGAAGCTTATTTTCTTTCAATCGAATGTTTACAAAATAGAAAAGAATTATTTATAAACCTGTCTCAACTTAACCGACATACTCTTAATATTCTTACAACGGCTTAGAAGTAATAGAAAACAACGCAGAAATATCTCCAATAATACAATGTAGTATTGTTCATACCATTTATATCGTTTTGTTTAACTTATTTTATATTTTATAGATGGTCCCCGCGACGTTGTACGCGGCCCTCCTCTTTCCCCTGCCACTCCTTCCACATGCTCCTTTACTCAACCACCAACTCTATTAAAATTAGAAAAATCTAAAAAAAAATGTTCTGTTTATCCAATCGCCACATTTTCACAGGATCACCCACCGGACTATTTTAAATATTGCCACAAAATTTGATCAAAATCGGTTGAGCGGTTTCGGAGTCTATAGGGAACATATATACATACTTCCATTTTTATATATATAGAAAATAAATTTAAATACATATAATAAAGTAGTAATAAAATTTTAAAAACACCAACTCATGATCATTTACCTCTTTAGCTCATGACCAGCTGGTGCGACATCTAGCGTTGAGTTGAACAACATATAGTTCGCTTGCTAGCGCTTATAGGAAATTGTGTGGTCCTCCCAACCTTTCACATACATACATACATATATAGATTTTAGATTTATATTATTATTGGCGCTCCGCTCCTATTGGTCTTAGCGTGATGATAGCCTATAGCCTTCCTCGATAAATGGGCTATCTAACACTGAAAGAATTTTTCAAATGGGACCAGTAGTTCCTGAGATTAGCGCGTTCGAGCAAACAAACAAACAAACAAACTCTTTAGTTTTATAATATTAGTATAGATTTACTCAACATAAATTCCGTCTTAGACTTTGGCCCATACAATTTGAGAACAATCAAAAAAGAAGCTTAAAGAAAGCGCATGTTCAAGATGAGTATAGAAAAATAGGTTTAATAATAGATCAGCCAAAAGTATGTGAGGGCAATACCAATGATGGTAATACCGCTCATTAACAGATTTAATATTTTATTGCAAGTTCTTCCTTACAACAAGCTTATTGCTGGAAACAAATTTGAAGAATATTCGCTGCTAAGCGCTCAATGAGAAATATCTTTGGAGAAACATGTCCCTAAAAGTTCACAAAATTATATACCATGCCATGAATATAATTCAAAATAATATTTTTTTTTCTACTAGGAGAGCTGTCTGTGAGGAAGCACAGAAAAAAAGGAAACAAAGATTATAGATTTTTTATATTGTAACGCATTAAAAAGGAGGCATCTTAGACCCCATAGAGTATATACATATATTGTTCATCAGCTCGACGAGATGAGTCAATCTAGCCATCTCCGTCTATCCGTCTGTCTGTACGTTGTTGAGCATTTAGCCCCCATACAAACCCACCGCCCACTTTTGACTATTTGTATGAAAATTTCTTTATTAGAGTCAATATTAGGTTGAAATACAATGTGGTGCCTTTTCATGGTCAGCCGCTTAACATACATAGACTAACGGGCGTGGCAGCCCACTTTTTGGGGTAGACCCCATACAAACCCACCATGAAATTTTGTGTTTTTTATGAAAAAATTCTTCATTTAAATCAATAATAGCTTGAAATTCTATTTGGTGGATTTTAGTGAACAACCGCTTCATATACATATACAAATGGGCGTGTCCCGCCCACTTTTTGAGGTAGTCCCATATAAACCCCCAGCTCACTTTTTTACTTTTTCATGGAAATCGTCAATATGAACTAGAGACTCGATATGGCGGCATCTTACACATCTACTACATCGTTTCATACACATCTACTAGTGGGCGGTACACTTTTATGTTTTACAATACTATTCAAATTTTCGTGTGAATGGTATTAAAGCTTCGGTTCAACCGAAGTTAACGTTTTTTCTTGTTTTGTTTTTTTTTTTTAACATGAAAAATATAGATTTTAAGTATATATAAGTATGTAAATGAAATCCGATTGACTTGAAACTTTACAGACGTATGGAAAGGATTAAACTAATGTTGTTGTGGCTCTCAGTAAATTTAGGTGTATCCAGGATTGGTTAATTGAGCCTGAACCAATTCAATTTAAAATTGGCACAATAATATGGTTTACTGGTGTATGATAAATTTTGTTTATGAAATTCTGAACTTGGCTAAATTTTAAATTATAACTTCACTGTATGACACTTAACTCGACTCCTAATCAAACAATGTTTAAATGTTTAGATGTTTAAATATTGAGCGGTTCAATAGTTACAGAATTTCGTTGACGTAAAACCTTTTTGGACCACTGTGCGAAGTCGAGTAGATGTCACACGATGCTTTTAAGAGCAACCCTGCCCTATCCGTCTCATTTATTGTATTGCGATTAAGTTTGGCTTGTATTTGGAGTACATAAACTAGCTGGATAGTTGCATCTTCCCTATAGAGGGCCCGGATATTCCGGATATTCACGGTTATTAACAAAAAAAGGCTTCCTCGTTGTCTTCACTGCTAGTTCTTGTTTGCGGTGGTGTTAACCAAATCAGAGCAGCAACCCTTAATAAAGGTGTACTGTCGGGTAGATACTCAAGGGATACGTGACTAACGGAAGTTTGTTAGCTGCTTGGGCCCCTTGCAAAATAATCGTTTTTGGCCAAATCCATTGTAAAATGAATAATAAATGAATTTCAAACAATTCACCAAACTAATTTACTCCACAAACAAGTGTGAATTGCAAAGTATGATATGTTAATATAACCAGAATGTAAAATATTTTAGCGTTAACCTTAAATTCTGAACATATTCCTTTATCTCCAAGGAACACGCACATGAGCTTCATCCATACCCGTATGATGAATGCGTAATTTATATTTAACTTCACAATTTTCATTTATTATTATATTTTCGCTGCCCTTCATATTCAAATTTGGTATTTAATAGGGCAATCGATATTCCATTTGTAATATTTTCATTTCGATTTTTTAAATTTTTTTATCTATATATAACAAAAGCCTCAATTCGAGTTGTGTCAATTCGAAACGTTTTCGATAGGAAAACGAAAGACAAAGCGTATCAAGTACGCGGCTGCCATTTCTTTCAATAATACGGAAATTTGCATATTTATTTGGCTTTTTTTCTGCTTCTTCTTAGTCTTCCGTAAAGTCCTTTATATATAGTATTTATATGTGTGTTTGCCTAACATCGTCCGCTCTGCCTCTGACACACCCGTCAACGTTTCCCGACATCGCCACAAAGCAAAAAAGTTGTCATCACTCGCTCGCGTAACTCAAGACGGAAAAGCCAAATTAAAAAGTAATTTGAAAACCTTTAAACGCAAAAAGTAAATTATGCAAACATTATGGTTGCCGAAAAAAGGACATCCAGAGAACCAAGCGACCTCAAGAGAGAGTTAGAGAGAGCGAGGGTTACTGCAATGAAATAACAAAAAGAGCCCAAAATGCCAACAGGGGCCAAGGTCGACGACTCTGTTGTTGCTTGTGTGTGACAAAGGCCCACTAAATGGAATTTTATTATTATTTTATTTATTATTTCCATGGGCACTTTCATTTTGGTGAATGTCGATGACGACAATTTCAAAATGTTACTAATAATCTTCTTTATTTAAATGTAAAATACCCAAATATTCTGACGCCCTCAATTTAGCACAGATATTTTATTAAAAAATTCAATATGTACAGTGCGGTGTATGCGTCAGATTTATTTATGCATGAAATCCTTCATTCAGACAAATTGTAAGTAGTATTTGTATCCTGTTATACTCTTACATACAGGGTGAAAAGGTATACTCAGTTAGTGTACTGAGTTTCCAAAAATTCAAAGGATGCGTGGCAGATCTAGTTAAATAAATTGTGGTTTCCGGCGTGAAGAAATCTTTTTAACGTCCAAATGTTCATGCTGAAATAATCCAGGTACATAAACCAACTGTCAGCACTACAGTCACATAAAATCGTACTGTACCCGGTGTCCGGTATGTGTTTTTGTACGACAGATTAAATTTCCGTGGCCATATTTTAGTCAGTGCATGGCACAGTCTATAGCTTAGAGGCATAATATGTTTCAAGAGTTGATTAAAACTCCATCTCTAATCCAAAAAAAATTTAACAGGTGCTCTAATTCAAGAACCATAAAGCTGCAATTTTCTAAAAGCACCCTCGGTTTGCATCCAAGGAAAATATATATAGCAACTTGACACTCACTATCGGCAGTCTATTCTCTCTAGGGTTTGCAATATCTGAGGAGTTGATTAAAGATTTGATTAAGGTTTGCAGCTGGTGATTTAAATGCTAAACATTCCCCTGGCATTAACTCTAATACCAAAGGAAAGCATCTATTTAATTTAGATGTTGCATCTCCCGGAAAACCTACGTACTTGTCAACAGAACTAAACCCCCTTCCACCATTTATCGAATTTGCTATGATTCATAACATTTCTCAAAATTTGTAGAAACAGAAGCTCTCCTCTGATCACTCTCCAGTTATGTTTAACTTATTGGAAAATGCTATGGCGGGTGGAATAAAATATTAAACCTATATACCACTATAAGTCGATTCGCCATCAGATACCTCTCCGGAAACTTATGCACTTTTTTTTAATTTTTTTTGGTTTTTTAATTTTTTTCTTTTGTGTTAAACAAACTACAAACGCCAAATATAGTTAATCTTATGTAAATTCTAATAAAATATCTAACATAGATCCAGATCCGACCACTACAAGGGGTATCTCCATACATGGGTGTTTTTACCGTCCATAACTTTCCAATTGATATATGGCCTATGTTTATTCCGACGGTCATAGCTATTTACAAGCCAAATAATTTTTGAAATCGGTGAAGTAGCTCCAGAATTCCGTCATATTTCACAAACTTTCACTCTTTATTATAATAGTACCTATAGATACAGGATGTACCTCTAAACCATTTAATTTTTCAAATGTCTTGTTTATGATATTAGTGCCAACTTAAAAAAAAAAAGAAAACTTTATTTACAGGGCACATTATAGTTTAGCATACTCGACTGCAGCATCTTCTCGTTGTTTTTGTCTGTTGCTGTTGTTGTAAAATCTATCTTAAATATGACATAAATTACTTCACTAACTACCTATGTACATGTACCATGCGCTAAACTATTCTTCAAAAACTATTTGAGCAAAGTGCAAAAGTCTGTGAAGGAGGGAATATACTCGTATCAGAGAATATAGAAAACTTTTCACATAACCTGACAACACCTCATTTGCGAAATTGAAAGTCAAAACTTTTGCAAAACTTGTTAGTTGTGAAGTGTATTTGATGTAAAATAAATTGACATTTAGTTGTCATAGTGAGTGTGAGTATCTAGATTTATATTCACATGTCATGTCTATGTAAGAGTTATCTGCAAGTGCCATAACGTGTTAATAGATAGTAAACATGTACAGAATCATAGACAACGGTGGTAAAATCTTACACCTTCAATGAAAGATTTGCACGTGTGCAGCTCACAGACGAAGAAAAACAACTGCAATAACAACATCAAGAATAGAGCACAAACAGCAATTTTCTTGTGAAATTTTCATCTTTAGTTTAGTAAACCTTGTAACTGCATATTTAAATTTTCATTTAAAATGCACATGCATAGTTTACATAGTTATACCGCACTCACTTACTCACCTACTCGCCGAAGCAGTTCCAAACGCATGCAACTTGTTTCAGTTCTTTAACTCCTGGCTCCATACTATTGTCACATCTGCTGTGCGGCTTTTGTTGCCTGTGGGAGCGGCATACAGCATATGCAGCTTCCTTCACACAGATTCGCAGCATGTTGACAGTTTTTGGTTTAAACTCAGCTAGTCAACTGTCATCCTCAACATTGCACAGTGGACTGGAATAAATAAATTTTTGTATTTACTAGACGAAACAAACGTAGTATAAATAGTAATATAGCATTAAAGAAAGCATCCGAAACCCCCATAAAGTATATACACCTTTGATCAGCTCGACGAGGCGAATCGAAATAATCATGTCCATCTGTCCATCTGTCCATCTGTCTCTCTGTGTATCTGTCTCTCTGTCCGTCAGTCTGTCTGTTTGTCCGTCTGTCCCCTGTCCATGTGAATCAACACTGAAGACTTCCTATGTTCCTACGCTGAACATATGTCACAATGACCATGCCACGTCCACTTTTAGCAAATATAAACCATCGCGATTACGCTTTCTGTAGGAAAAACTTTTTTATTACAGTCGATATTAACTTGAAATTCGATGTGGTGACTTGCTCTGGACGAAAGCATCACATAGCTATTAATGGGAGTGCCCTTCCTACTGTTAGAGGTAGCCCCCATACAGGCAAATGCCTACTTTGTTATTTTATAGGTACAATTTTATTTATTTATTTATTTTTTTTTTTTTTCAAAATAAGATGCTATATAGTTCATTGCGGTCTTGCTTACCGTTCGAAAGCCGTTACGAAAGATCTTAAAATACGTTTTCTTGAGCAAATCGTAAAGAGCTTTAATTTAGGTTCTCTTACCTAAGCTCCTCATCGTATTAAAACCAAAAGATATAACTCAATCTATCGAATGTTTTGTTAAACGATACAATGGGATCATGAGGAGCCACAAAAGAGTGCAACCATTGAAATTAGATATTTCTTTGTTTTTATAGAGATCCTCCAAATATTACGTTCTGAAGCTTCCCTTTTCTACTTACTCCTATTATTATGTATTATAATTTCTTATTGCATAGAGTGCTAATAGTAGAATATGTCTATTAGTTTTGACAAAAAATATTAAACACACTACTACTCGGTTATTGTACAATTTTGGTTATTGTCAATATTAACTTACATATATAAACTTTTTTCACTTATTGTTCTTGTTTTTTTTTTTTTTTTGTATTAAAGTTCTCCCCAAGAGACCATTCTGGATCCGTTCCTGGGTACCATGAGGGGCAACAAAGAAGAGCAAACATCTTTGGATACAAAAATGGAAGCATCAACGGCATACTATAGCAGACATGTCCTCTGCAGGTTATGTCCTCTTGATAAGTTATGACTTGGATCCGATCACTTTTCTCAATAGCTAGTGCTAAACGTTTTTCAACTCTACACTGCATGGCTTAATGGCTTGTGTTAGTAGTAGTGTTCCAATTGTATAATTAGAAGTTTTATCATGCAATGTTGAGAAAACGGTTTAACCAATGAATTTCCAGGAAAAACTAGTTTTCGTAGAGGTTAAAAATAAATACATAACCTCAATATATCAGACTAAAACTATGAATTATCGTATCGAAAATTAAAACAAGAGAAAATATTAAATATAGTAGAACCAAAGCTTCATCACTCTTAACACTTTTTCATTAAATGTTTAAGGTGTTTAGCTTATAACTATATGAATACTGAATTTCAAGTTAATATTGACTTAATTGAACAAGTTTTCGTAAGAAATCCGAAAATTTGGATTTCGATTTGGACGAAGGCTACTCCAGACAGACAGACAGACACGCAGCATATTGCAAATAAAGGAGTGTTTATTGTATACATTGACTTCACTCAACTCATCCAAATCCATTAAATTCTCATACTTACATTTATATAGGTAAAATAAAATTCACACACAAAAGAGTGAACTGAAGAAAATTAAAAATTTTACACAGTTATGCATTGCACTGAATGTGCACATTTACTAATAAAACATTTGGAAAATTGAATGTTTCAAAATTTATCGATTTCTTCCGCAATTGGAATGTAAATTTTTAGGTATATAATTAATTTACATTTTTCTTAAGCTACCGTAAAAATGTACCAGTTCTGAAGTCAGATATTATCCCTCAATGCTAATTTACATTTTAAGCTTAACACTCTATGACCTATGAATACTGTTTACACAATGAAACTTTCGATTATTCACCAGCCTTTTTTGGTTTCGTCCCACTGTGCATCGTCGTCGACTTCTGCTTGTATTGCAATGTGAGCTACATAGAAAAATTAAATAAAAGTTACCTTTTAGAAATAGTGTCTAAGTTAGATACACTTTAAGAAATTTAATTAAGGCAGTATGACATTTACTCTAATCTGCTTGGTTCAATACTTTTAGAGCAATACAGATTATACGGGGTGTGTTATAAAAAAGATGACTACTAAAATTTCGCGAGCTGCCTACAGCCTGTGTATATAGTGTTTTTTTTTAAAGTTACATTTTTCGGTGTGGATAAAACTCATAAATTGGTCTGATCTATCCACGCTGTTGTCATTTGTGTTCAGTTTGGTTTGGAATTTTAGTATGAAGTCTAATCAATTATCGTTCAGCTCGGGAGTTTTATCCCCCGGCCAAAGTGCTTTTTACTGTCACATAATTGTTCAGCCGAGAGGATAATTCTATTCTTTGTTGTACGTTTCTATGGATCTACCAATTATAGAGGTCCGATCTGGAGTCTTCAATATCTCGTTGTTAAAACCAAATGACGGACAGACAGATGTGAATCATCTTTATTTTCACTTCCGGTATTGGGTATTTTCAGCATCACATCAGATCGGCGTCTCATTCAACTTAGTAATGCATTGTATGTTAAAATTAGCTGTGAATTATTACCGCAATAAATTTTAAAATGTGTGAGTATAATTCAAAAACTCTTGCACTACCTGCTGCAGCTCCAGAGGAGAGACGAAAAAGCTCAGCATATCCAACATGGACAGTTGTAGAAAATGAAAGGAACCGGAAGCCACGGAAACTATAGAAAACCTTATCTGCAGCTCACTAGCAATTGGAAATTCAAAATTAAAATACCTCGACTCAATCAGGCTTGCGTCACTGGAAAAGGCGGCCAGAAGGACTTCTAACAGGCGATTAGAGTTCGCTTAAAACGTAGAAACTCTAGGACTTTTAAAGCTCCTGAATCATCGGTCTCACTAAAGGCCATAGTGGTCTATGTGTGACCTCTATCAAGAGGTCAGCCGGCTTAACCTATATAATTCACATTTAGTTCACTAGTTTTCTCTCTTAACTTCTTGATCTTTGTCATTAGCTAAAGATTTTCTACGCTATAAAAATGTAAATTGTTAATTGCAAAACTTCTTACTACAATATAATATAGTAATATACCTTGTACACGTCATATTTTTTCCATAGCAATACATTTTTTTTGTTTTTTTTTTACCTTGGAAAGCGTGAATTTTCAGGATATATTATTGTGGGCGTAGCATCCAAAACTTTTTCTAAACTTTATCTGCGTACACATTTTCTTCCAAATTTTGCTTTCTACAAACTATTTTACAAAATATGCCAAAAAAATTGTATTATAAAATTATAACAAATATTTAAAAAAATATAACATCTAAATTTGGTTTTATATGTTATATGTTGTATTATATGTTATGGAAAATTTCACGAAAAGAGCGCGTATATACCAGCAAAGCCGACGTGTTATTTACCCGATGTGTTATTCCACACATAACCTCATTATGTCTACTTTATGTTTCAATAAAAGTTTTATAAATTTTCAAAAAACAAAAGTTTTTAATTTAAAAATCAAATCCGGCGCTCTAACAAAGACACCCTATACCACTGCGGTAAAACGGCTGCTAGCTATGAAATTTCAAGTTACTTTTGATTAAAGCAACGCAGAACAGTCGAGGTCTCAACATTTTGTTGGACACTTCGATGAAATAATGTAGGGCCAGTCCTTTAGTAAAAAGTAAAATAAACTAGTAAAATAACAATCTATTCATACGAGTCAATTGTGGAACAAATAGTTTGAATTGCTGAAAATCTTAAGGGAAATGCCGAAAAATGGCTCAAGCCAAAATAATAGAACTTTCCCCAAATGACTCCAAGTCTAAAGCTATTCAATGCCTTCGGTCGTAACATTTGTATAGGAAAAAAATAATTTACAAATGAATACAAGCCGAATCATACTAACTATGATCCATCAAAACTATAACTGACGCAGTATTTTCGCTATTTATATCAGATTTCAGTTACCATTGACTAATAGCCTCATGCAAAAGGAAAATTAATAAAAACAAGAAAAAACGTTAACTTCGGTTGAACCGAAGCTCGACTACCATTCACACGAAACTTTAAATAGTATTGTAATACATAAAATTGGAGGTTTAAATAGGGGGTGGTACACGCTCACTAGTAGATGTGTATGAAGCGATGTAGTAGATGTGTAACATGCCAACATATCGAATTTAAAGTTGATATTGACGTTTTCCATACAAATGCATAAAAGTGAACTGTGGGTTTATATGGAACTACCTCAAAAAGTGGGCGGGACACGCTCCTTTGTATATGTATATGAAGCGGTTGTCTATTAAAATCCACAAAATAATAATATTGAACTAAATGAAGGATTTTTTCATAAAAAACACAAAATTGCACGGTGGTTTGTATGGGGGCTACCTCAAAAAGTGGGCGGACCACGCCCAATTGTCAATGAATGTTTAGCGGATGTCTTTTAAAAGGCACCATATGGCATTTCAACCTAATATTGACTTTAATAAAAAAGATTTTCTTACAAAAAGTCAAAAGTGGACCATAGGTTTCAATAAGAGCAACTCCAAATAGTGGGCGGAGCACGCCCGTTAGTCTATGTATGGAAAGCGACTGACCATAAAAAGACACCACATTGCATTTCAACCTAATATAGACTTTAATAAAGAAGTTTTCTTACAAAAAGTCAAATGTGGGCAGTAGGTTTGTATAGGAGCTATCCCAAACAGTGGGCGTGGCAGGTCAATCTTGATACTCTATTAAACTACAATAAAAATTGGTCCCCAAAAAATGCGCAACAACATACAGACGGACAGACGGACAGACGAACAGTCGGACATGGCTAGATCGATTCGTCTCGCCGAGCTGATCAAGAATATACATACTTTATGGGATCTACGATTCCTGCTTTAATGCGTTACAGACTTTCAAACAAACTGATAATACCATTTTACACTATGTGTGAATGGTATAAAATAATAATACTGATTATCAACATGTCAAATTTTCGTGAATGTTCACCACTCACAATTTTATTTTTTCAGTGTATTCTTTTTTGTACATCTTTAAACATTTTTTGCTTATATGTAACATGTTTCCAGTGAGGCTTGCAATCTTTGGTCTCATTTAGCAAAAAGCCTTGTGGGAAATCGGTTTCAGTTTTCACTTCTTACTTTTGTCGCATGTTCTCCAACTTTTCCCCTTTCGCACGGAATCTCCGTTTCTGTTTAATTTGTTGTACTGCAGAATCTTTTTTTTATGCATTTTTAATTTTGTTGTTGTCCAAAAGCATGAAGATTTTACTTTAAAACGTCAACGAGTAAATCCCAGAAGAGTGAAATAAAGCTAAGTAATTCTTCTACTGCATTAGGATGTTAGATTTTTTTTTATCTGTTTCAAATTATTGCGTTTTAATGAATTTAAAACCAACTGACAATGATCCTTTTCCAACAGTTTCGAAGTTTAGTCATACTAGAGTGAGTGACAAAAGAACTGCAAAAACTTAGTTTTAATTAAATACAATCACTTTTAAGAGTTCATATATATGTTTGAAAATGCTGCAGCTGTTACTCCTGTTTTAAGGTTATTATGACATTTAATGTCATATGTCTTATTTTTTATACGTTAAATCAAAGCAAATGCAACAATAAAACAACAACAATACAGTCAGAAGTATCACAATCAAACGGCAGGATATAGAAGCGAACATATTCAGCACTTAGCATAAAAGGATAATGCACATATAACTTCTACTAAAGTACCTTATGCACACATATACACACACATGTATGCATCTGATAAGAACATCCAAAAACAAAAAACTGGTCGAAAATTTAAGAGAGCCAAAAGCTTTCCAAATGCTCTCTTAGTTGACTTAAAATAAAACAGATAAGCCGGTTCGAGCAACAGGCGACGACGCACAAAGTAAGATTTTGCACATTTAGCGTCTTGAATTCAATATCTCAATAACTATTTATAATAAATGGTGCATTGAAATTTGTATATATTGTAAGTACTGGATAAGTACTGGGCAGATTTAATTGTGGAATGGAGTGTGCGATGTACATCCATTTCAACGTCTATCTGAATGTTATATCTATGTATGCTCGAAATCTAAATACCACCTGTTCGTCTGTCCACCCTTCTGTCCATTTGTCTGTATAGATGAATCCAATATGACCGGCTAATGTATTTTTAAGGAATTTTATATCAAATGAAAAACCGCTTGATGAGGTAAAAACCAAGTGAGAAAGCCTACTTACTTTCAACTTCCAAAATATCTTATATAAATTTTGTGAGGAAAGTTAAAGATTTTTCATTTGTATTGTTTGGATTTTTGGCAAGCTTCTTTGATTTTATACCCCTGTTCGTTTGTTCGATTGTATAAATAGATTTCAGAGCGTATAAGAGATAGGGACACCAATCATAGATACTTAGATTATATAAGATCCAATAGCCGCTTGACTTTAGAAAAAAAAAAAATAACGCTGCAGTCGAATGTACTCAAATTCGAGATACATAGTGTCTTACCTATTGTTCCGATCTGTACCTATGTTTCCTATCTGTAGCTAGGAGGACGATTGACATAAATTTCACCTAATATAGCGTTTTTAGTTTAACTAGAGTTTTCCTTCGACCTTGGCATTGGTGTTGTATTTTGGTACACTGTACAAATTTTAGGATTTAGAAAGATTCTCATAAAATATCGCGAAGTACAAAGCAGGCACATAGAGTCACACTTTGAGCGCACTCCTTTTGAACCGCCCTACTCTAAATCTGGGCCGGCAAGAAAATTAGCGAAAACAGTAATTAATGCGCAGTTATGCAATTAATTAATATACAATTATAGAAGAATATTTGTGGGTTTTTTATATCCACTCTTTCGCTTTTTTGTTTTAAGTATTTACTTGATTCCTTTTCTTTTAAAATGTTGCCAACAAAACCACTACCAAAAAACACACTCAACTGATACTCGCCAACATGTTGGCAAGTGCACCCAAAACAGTTTCGAGCATAATGTCGAGCTGCTCGACCAACACGCTCTACAATGTGAATCGCCCTTTAAAACACGACATAGAGATAGAGAATATTTTGTTTTCCATTCTTCCAACTGAACCGAAAGGAACCGAAAGAAACAAAAAAAAAGAGAGCAGCTATGCGGAATACATTATTATATTTTTATACTATTCTACCGTTAAAGTGCATAGAAAAATGTAAATAAGGGAAGCGACATATCAACTTACTCTTTTTTATTGTAAACTAGCTGGTAGCCGGCGCGTTGCTGCCCTTCCCCTTCCCCTTGCAAAAACAAAAAGGGAAAGTCGAAATGTCCAAATTTATAGCCTATAATCTATATATATTATATCTATTAAAGACTCCGAAATCTCTACGCTCAATCATATGGTCGGACATCACTATGTTGACTCTACTTCCGATCATAGAATAAATGTATATTTTATGGGGTCTGTCACACCTCCTTCTGCTCGTTACATACATTTACTCAAACTTTATGTAACCTTTTACACTATGGGTTTTAAAAATTTCCAATGAACAACTTCTAATTTTCGAATTTTGCCCTGTTTTTTGGATTTGGGAGCCCTGTAAATTAGTCAAAGGAAATGGTAATATTGATTCAGCTACCGATGCTGATCAAAAATATATATATATATATATATATATATATATATATATATATATATATATATATATATATATATATATATATATATATATATCTCTCTCTATCTATCTATCTCTCTCTCTATCTCTCTCTCTCTCTCTCTCTCTCTCTCTCTATCTCTCTCTCTCTCTCTATCTATATATATATATATATATATATATATATATATATATATATATATATATATATATATATATATATATATATATATATATATATATATATATATATATATATATATATATATATATATATATATATGTATACTTTACGGGGTCGACTACATCTCTTTCTGGCATGTCTTTTCAGCATAGCTACATATTAACAAATTTATGTATGTGTTGAATTGAATTTTGATATGAAATAATTTCTTGTGTTGAGTTCAACCATCGAATACGTCCTGCCATCCCTTATGTAATATTTGGAATTAATGGTATTTTTTTATGTACTTTTTATATGGGTCGTACAAAATTTTTTTACCAACTGATTATACTTTACTGCCAATATTTTTAAGTGTATAAGAATTCCAACTTTGTTTGAATGATAGAACGAGTAACAAATGTCAAAAGTATTATAAAACAAATGACAATAAATCTTTGCGTCATAAAAAAAGCAACTGGTGGACAACTTTAATAAGAGCCAAGTGCAAAAAAACTTGAACAAGTTGTACCGAAATTTACGATAATTGCGACAATTACATTTTGTGAAGCACCTTGAAATGCATTAGAAATAAGCAAACGTAGAGTGTTTGTGTTTAAGAAACTTTAAGAAAAGTCTAGGAAGGCCAATAAGCTGGCAGCATTAGGAATGATTGTAAAGGTTGACATTTATACTAATAGATCTTCCAAAGGAATAACTTTCAAAATATGCTTTTGGACAGCTCTACAGACAAGAAGAGCATATCATGCAGGCTTACTTTGAAATCCTGCTTTTAATTCACAAAACGTATACGGGGAATAATAAAAGTCCGCATAATTGCTGGTGTTTAATTGCTTTATAAAAACTCCAAAAATGGTAGACGTTTAACAATGGTCTAACGATTTTATAGTTTTTTATTTCTGGGAAAATGCCAAATTACTGATGCAAGGTCGGAAAAAATGCCACCACCAAAACAACAAGCAATTCGATTTTTACCGTCTTTCGGCCTCAACTTAAGGCAATACAAATTTTAAATGAATTCCAAACTATATATAAAGGAAACACCTTCTCTTAAGAATGTTTCCAAGTGGTTTCGAAGACTCTTTAAATATAATATAGATATCGGCCACAATCTTCGACCGACGAAAAAAATGTGACTGGTAAATGCTACAGTTGACAAAGAACCACGATTGACTCAAAGCGTGATTGCTGAGGAACTACACAGAAAAAAAAGGCACTCTAAAGGTCATTCTTTTATCCGCAGTCGTACTTACAAAATTGAAGTACCATTCGTACTAAATTTTCTTGAATCAAGTGAAAAATGGGCACGATTTATAAATCAAGAGCAGAAATACTTAGTATAAGTATAAAAGTCTTGAAATAAGTGTAAACATCATGAAGTTGGATCTGCAATTGGTAACACGGTCTTAAAAATTATGGTAGAATTTAATAGTCTCCCTTTGCACTTCGAATTAAAATTTATAGTAATAATATATATTACAATATATTACTTATCTTTTTCATACCTTATATATAAGCATATATTTGTCTCATAGTTATCATAGCTTTGTATAAAATAAATTTATAAACCTCGAAAAAAAAATGAATTAAAAAGTTAGAAACAATCTTCATTATTCTTATTTTAATGTCAAATCATCTACAAATTCGAGTTTAGATTGAAATTACAATTCTAGGAACGAATATATTTTGGCATCAATTCAAGCTAAGTTTTTCTTAAATCAATGATATTTTCCGTTCATATCAAGTACAAATTAAAGCTTTTTGGGTACGAAAAAAAGGTCTTGAACCCAGAATTTTATACATCGTTGAAGAAAACCCGCACTCACCATACATTTAATATCGATATGGTTTAATTTATGTATGTAGCAAATATTGCAAAATGATCTGCTGCACATGAAGAAATCTGCTCGATGTGTTCGATGAATTTTGAAGGAGATCCAAAAAGAGGCTCGAGTTTGTTTTGTTCAATATTTGCTAAGAAAATTTCAATACGGAAAGTCTAGCAACTATGATTAAACCATAACAGGTTATGAAGCTTATGTTTATAAGTACCACCCGGAAACCATGGTATTTGGCAGAAAAAGAGCAAATCCACACATTAAATCAATACAGCAAAAGTCACAGTTATGTCTATTTGCTGCACCAGAGCACAAATTGTAGCTGCTATTCCTCTAAACACTAATCAGGCAGTAACTGCAAAATTTTTTGCTGAATGGTATATCAAAAGTTTTCGAAAATTAGTGTGAAACAGTAAGAAAAGAGTAACAGTAACTTTATTGTGGTCTCTGGCATTGAAGAATTTCGTTCAAAAAAATTTATGGAGAAAAGTCTACAGGAGAAATGTGGAAGTTTCAAGACAGTTTCGACAGGTTAGCCTACATTCTAAAAAGGATTGAAATTTTTTTCTAAAAGCAACGACTTTTCTTCGCCGCCTTGTTTAATTATTGAATAATATTCTGCCATTAGCCGTTAATATTGATATATAGCTTTCCAAAAGCATATTAATTTGCTTGAGCAAAATTACTCTTATCAGACCAAAAGACCAAAAATAGGAGATCAAAAATCCAAACTGTCATGAATCATTCGTTTTTAGGATGGTTGCTTACGTATCTGACGTTAAAATGGCAGACAAGTTTTTAAAACCTCGAAGTGAAATTAGGTATTGAGAAGTTTTTACGGTCGCTGATTACGAATCTTATTCAACATTTTCGAAAACAAACTGGCCGAACTAAAATTGAGAACGAATTTTGGAAAAAGTTTTCCATCTGTATATAAAGTATAAAAAGAGTACCAAAAAATTTGACTAAGTAATTATTGCTGAGTATGATTAATCATTCTGAGTATTGAAAAGACAAGCAATTCTATCTAAATTAAATGCTCCTTTTCGAATTTTGAAAATCTGAATTCACGAACTAAAAAATATCGAGTTTCAAAGAGATTGAAGGACTTTCTTCAAAATGTTTCTAATATTTTCTGTCCTCCATTTGTTTTAAGAAAATGTGACAACTGTGAGCTCAAAAACCCCTTAATACTAAATTTAGTTTCGATTAAATATCTTTTAGAAAAAATAAGTCCGCCAATATTGATCCGCCACTTTGAGAGTTGGCGTCGAGTTTAGGACCCGTATGAACCATGAGCTCTATGAGCTGTATGATGAGGTTGACATAGTCCAGCGCATTATATTCCAGAGGCTGCACTGGGCTGGTCACCTCATCCGGATGAACCCCGAAGCTCCAGCACTAAAGGTCCGAGATTAAGATGGCAAGATAAGGTCTATGATGACCTGAAGAAGGTCCGGATTGCTAGCGACTGGCGCCGGTTGTAGAGCCACTTAAGTAAGTAAGTAAGTAAGTACTTTGCTGTGAAAATTTGTATATCAAAAACATATAACCCAGGACAGTTTTGATTTTTGGTCAGTTTTTTTTTTTGTGGGATTTTCAACCACTCGGAGCTATCACAAAAAATTTACATGCCTATTAATATATAGGTGAGTACATAAACGTACATATACACATTTTTGATTCAAATTCAATTCCCGTCGTCACACACATCTAAAAAAAAAAAAAAAGTTATATTACTTCTAAAAACACCATTTACAATTGAGAATGAATTATAGGGAAAAGTGGAACAACTTCAGCTTCGTTTTGCTTGACATTTTGTGACAAATAGTTGAAACGAATAACACGAAAGCAAATAAAAATTAAATGGATTGCTAACAGTAGACAAGGAAAAACACGACGAAGACAAAAACAGCAACATCATCCTTAACATCAACAGGAGCAGCAAACGAAGGATAGACTATTTACTGCAGTACAGAACATTAAAAGGAAATTGAAGCCATTGACTTTGGAATGTTGAGATATTCTGTTCGCCAATCGTCCTCATCATGGTCCAGTGTTGAGCAACGCTCTTCCAGTGCGCTATTGTTCTGGAATACAAAAAAAAAGCACTTTGGGTGCTGTGCGCTTCTTTGCTGCGTATAAGTAATATAAATTTCAATTTGTTCAAATGCTTAGCATACTTACTCCTGGGAGTCAGCAGACGTATAATAGTTGAGCATAATCTGTATTATTACTATATATTTAGAATATTATCGCTAAATACCTACAACTACAACTACAATTCGTTATTGTTATTATTGTCGTGGTAATCAGCGCAAATTGTTGCAATTTCATTTGCATTTAAATTTCATTAGCGACAATGTCGCCAACTCTAAAAACTGAGTAGATAGAGTGAACAAATGCTTCAAATGTATCCGCGCATAATTCAATTTAATGTATATAGCAAGTATATATACATTATATTGTATACTTATATTGTACATGCGATGCTATGCGAATTAATAAAATAATATAGTTTGGTATTGCTATTTTTGTTGTTATTGCGCCGCATCATCGGATTCATTATTCAATTATAAAGTATTGTATATAATTGTCGACAAACACTCTAGCCATACATAAAATCAGGGCTGCCGACTTCTCTTATACCTGCCTACCATTTTTGAGTTTTTGTATGAAATTTGTTTGTTTCATTTTCCTTATTGAGCTAGAAACGCCAAATTTGATATATCTTTCGTCAATCCTAATAAAATATTCCAGAATCATGAACATAGCCCCAATATGTTTATCTACGGTTCAACTGAAGAGCCTTAGATACGGTTGAAAATCCGGTCTTGCTTATTTCTCTCCTAAGCACCTGTATTGTCAACATTAATTTGCTACATCCACTTTTAGCTCATTAGCATTAAAACCAACGACCGACTTTTGGAATTTTGTACGAAAGTTTTATACCCTATACCCATAGGATAAGAGGGTGTATTAAGGTTGTGCAAATGTATGTAACTGACAGAAGAAGGTGTGTCTGACCTTATAAAGTATATATATTCTTGACCAGCATCGTAAGACGAGTCTATATAGATATGTCCGTCTGGCCATCTGTTTGAATATCGAAATCTTCGAGAGTATAAGAGAGAGACTTTAAGTCTAGTTATTTAGACTCTCCTTTTTCCTCTACAGATAACTAGTGTTGAATAAACATGCCAGCCCCACATTAAGCCCAACATTAAACCCCACATTACATGTATTCAAATTTTTTTGGTTTTGTAGTTAATTTCGTTAGAAATGCCAAATTTGGTGTGTCTTACGTAAATCTTCATACAGTATATGTCCAGATCGGACCACTATAAAGGGAAGTACCTGTACGCACTTGCCTACAAATTTTTAGTTTTTGTATGCTAGAAAAACCAAATTTATAAGCCGACAACTGCTCCATTTTTCAGTATCCGTCAGAACATTTTTGGTTTTTTTTTGTAATTATTTCAAATTTTTCACCAATTCTAATAAAGAAAATCCCTCATATGTCCAGATAGGACCACTAAAGAATGTAATCTATGATTCATATTCGGAGCCTTAAAAAGGTGCACGGTATCTCAAATTTTAGCACACTCTACTGCAACGTTCTTTCTGGTCGAGACTGCCCAACAATCTAGCGAATGGCGCACCAAAAATGAGCCGAAACCGAAAAAACCATGTCAAAGTTGGTCGGTGATGCTGATCGTTTTCTTCGATTGCAGAGGAGTGGTTCACCATGAATTCGTTCCAGAGGGTCAAACGGTCATTAAGGTGTACTACTTGGCCCTTTTGAAACGTCTACGTGAAGCAATTCGTCAAAAACGGCCGGATTTGTGGATTCATGGATTTTTCACCAAGATAATACCTCGTCACATTCCAGCTTGATTGTGACTGAGTTTTTTCTGAAATAAAAGTCATCGCACAACCACCGTATTCATCAGATTTGGCACCCTGTGACTTTTTTCTGTTTCCGAAACATAAATATCCGCTCCGAGGAACGCGTCATGAGTCAAGGAACTAAAGGCTATCCCGGCCGAGGCGTATAACAAGAGTATTGAAAATTGGATTAACCATTGGCATGCTTGTATTGACTCAAAAGGAACCTATTTTGTATGAAATGCATAAAAATTTTATTTTTTTTTAACCATTCCGGGTCAATTTTGGTAGAATATTAATATAAAATTAGATTCGGTGCATTCCTGTAGACAGACGCTGGTCTCCCGCGCAAGTTTAGGAGTAGTAAGAAAATAAAGCTACCACCTTCGTTCAGTTTTCTTTTGGTTTACAAAACAAATATTTTTTTCTTTTAGGTGATTCCGCATGAATTTCGTTCTACACAGATAAAATGTCTGTCTCAAATTATTGATACCATTTGATCGTTTGGGTTTTGGTATTTGCACTATTTTCATTTGACGTCGAATTTCGAATAGAAAAGTTTTCCACTTCCTCACCTTAAATTATACCGATCTTCCTTAAATTTTTGAAATTATGAAATACTCATCAATACTTCACTGAACTCTGGTTTGTCTCCTTGTATACACTACAAACAATTCAATTAACGCACTCACACTGACACTCAAATACTCTGACAACACATTCTGAGTTGTTATGGCTAACAGATGCGTTGTGAATGGCCAGTCAAATAGAGTACCATGACTAGCAATATACAATACAATAGATATGCCGTCGGCTTGTATGTCTGCCAGTCTGTCTAAATGTCTGTGTCAATAAATTTTAGTACAATAATTGCTTTAAAGCTTTACGCATAGTAAATTTTTCCTGGCAGTTGTTCAACATTTGCTGCTAATTGCAAAATTTGACAATAAATTAAATAATGCGTATCATGCGCACAAGATCGATTAAAATTGCGCTGAATATCTGTCGCACGTACGGATAATTATTGTCGACAATTTTGGTCAATTTCATGCACTTTTTGCTTTGTAATTACGAGAGTAGCCCAAAAAATATTTGGAAAACACATCTTTCACAATCAATTGGAGTGCAACCCTGGGTCTTCATTGGCCCATGGATATTAGGACCAGCACATTATGTCTTTTATGACAGGGTACCCAGAAATCGATTTTTCTTAAAAACTTTATTGGGTTATTGACTCATCATCAATTTTTTCCGAATAGAAAAATCAATAAATAGTGTTAAGAACAGCAAGTCATTTTGGTCGCTAGTCAGGCAATTGAATAATTCAACTCGGAGCTAATAAATTTAAGTAAACCCGAATCTGCTGGTAGATCATTTCAAGGCTTTGCTATGTACTTATAAGACAACTTCGCAATATAATGAAGTGCGAATTATACGCAGCAGTACAAAAGAATAAAAAGATACAAAATTTGTATCGCGCATTGTTTGCCTAAGTAGGATGTACGATGAAATTCGTCGATTGCGATTAAATGTTTCGTGTTGGCTGTTCTTGCACGTATCGTCGGGTATTTCCATCGCTCATATCCCACGATTTGGCGAATGAAAAGTATAGCTCTGTTCAAAATAGTTTGAAATAGTATCTACAAGTTCCAAATAAAAGTGACAACAAACTAAATAAAAATTTGTAAAGATTCAAATTTTTACCAGATATCTGGCATAGTTTGAAACTGGCTTTGACTGTAAAACCAGTTTCAAGCCATTTTGTAGAAAGCTGTCGCGACACCATAACTTATATATATATACTTATATTTTACTTTATGTATATTTGCTCAGCCGGATCGATATAAATATCTGGACTGCTTGTCTTTCTATGGGAATGGAGACGTACAGTGTCGTACGGGACCAACTAGTTAAATTTGTTTATATATAAAACAGAAGATAATGATTCCTTCAGCTATTCCAAATCATTTTTAATTTATGCATATACCGAGATAACAAATCTGAATAACATTTTTACGAGTGCTCTAACCTTTAATGCCAATTATACAATTCAACACGTTAGGTCAAGGTTCTCAAAATTTGCATCTAGCTCATGTAGAATGATTTGTTTTGCCAGTCAACCGTTTTTGCAGTTTAAAAATATATATTTCAGAGATCCATATCTAGCGATTATTAATCATATCTCCGTCGAATCATTTCAATACTCTTCAGTAATCGTTCCATTACTTTTAAGGTAGTCGATGTTAATGATTTCATGCGAATTCCAGAAAATATCAATTCCTTAATTGACTGTCAGACCCACCTACAGACAATCCTAGATTTTGATTCTAAAACCGAAATCTGCTGCTTCAGCTGTTGCTCGACTTCATTTCTGCTGTGATAAAAACATGTTTCGAAACTTTTATTCCGGTAAAATATTGCCAACTTAATCTCAACTTAATAACGTTCGTAATTTACTAAAACTTAGATTTTATTGGCCGTTTCTTATGTGGTCATCTCTTTTAGTCGTCCTGGGCAGTCATCACTAAATAGGGGCTACTCCAAAAAGTGGACAGTACTCGTAGATATGTATGAAGCGACCATCTATAAGATGCCACCATATCGAACTTCAAGTTGATATTGACGTTTTTCATACAAATGCACAAAAGTGAGTTGTGGGTTTGTATGGGACTACCTTAAAAATGGCGGGTCATGCCCTTTTGTATATATATATAGAGCGGTTGTCCACTAAAATCTACCAAAATGGGGGCTACCATACAAAGTGGGCGGGACACACAAATTAGTCTATGTACCAGTATGTTAATCGACTATCCATAAAAAGGCACCATATTGCATTTTAACCTAATATTGACTTTAATAAACAAGTTTTTCTTACAAAAACACAAAAGTTGTCAGTAGGTTTGTATTGGGGCTACCCCAAAAATAAGACGGTTCCCACCTATTAATGTATATGCGAAGCGTCTGTCCACTAGAAGGTAACATATCAATTATTAAGTTGATATTGACTACAATAAAAAAGTTTTTCATACAAAACATTCAAAAGTGGGCGGTGAGTTTGTATGGGGGATACCCCAAAAAGTGATTACCCCAAAAATTTGATAGTCTATTAAATTGTAATAAATATAGGTGCATATGCCAATTTTCAACTGGATAGCATACAAGTTGGTTCACAAAAACTGCGCAGCAACGTACAGACGAAGAGAAGGACAGACGGATGGACGGACAGACATACGGATATGGCAAGATTGACTCGCCTCGTCAAACTGATCAAGAATATACATACTTTATGGGATCTACGATTCCTGCTTTAATGCGTTACAAACTTTCAAACAAACTGATAACGCCATTTCACACTGTGAGGCCACAGAGTCATAAACAATGCTCTGTGGGCCTTGAAGCGGAAAATTTACTGTAACACTGTCTTTATGGATGACACCCCTGTCTTATTGTTAAGGTGCAAAATGAGCTACCCTCCCCCTACCTTGTCTTAATCCGATCGTACTTGCAGAATCTCTCGTTCAGGGTCAAAGTCAGAACAGAGTTGTCATTAATTCACCTGGCTCGAGCTAGTGTGCTCGCTCCTTTTCTCACTGCTCGCTGCCGACATGCTACACAGATGATATCTGCATCATGGTAAACTCAAACTCAATAATAGTAGCCGGAGACGCAGTATCTGGAGTATCTGGAACAAAAATTGACAGTCAGAGAGACACAGAGACAGTCAGACGGAGATAGCTAGATCAACTCATTTCGTCTCGTCTACGACTGTGGTCTACGACGCTGTTTTTAATACGTTACAAACTTTTCGATAAACTGATAATACCATTTCTAAACATTGGCGAATGGTATAGAAATGTAGAATTTATGCATAGAAAAGCTAAACGATCAAATATATCGGAACAATAATCTATTATATAAAAAAGAATTAAAGTTTAATTCTTCTAACTTAATCCGATCGTACTTGCAGAATCTCTCGTTCAGGGTCAAAGTCAGGACAGAGTTGTCATCAATTCACTTGGCTTGAGCTGGTGTGCTCGCTCCTTTTCTCACTGCTCGCTGCCGACATGCTACACAGATGATATCTGCATCATGGTAAACTCAAACTCAATAATAGTAGCCGGAGACGCAGTATCTGGAGTATCTGGAACAAAAATTGACAGTGAGAGAGACAGTCAGACGGAGATAGCTAGATCAACTCATTTCATCTCGTCTACGACTGTGGTCTACGACGCCAATGGTCGCCAATGTTGCTCAATATTTATACAAATGCTATCTAAAATAAATGAAATATTATTTCGTTATTATGTAAATACTCGTATTGAAAGTATTGTTAATTCTCAATGATGACGTTCATGATGATGCAGAGAGCTGTATTGTATCTCTGGTACAATAACTTGTAGATAATGAAAAAATATTTGTCTTAACTATATCTTCGATTCCTTCCCTTTAACATCTAAATATTTCAATTTTGCAGACTGAATAGACGATGTCTAAAATGCGGATATATTAATGTATAAATATTCCTAATAACTTTGTCAATTTAACAAGACATTTTTATAATTTTCGCACGTAGGTAGTGTGAAAAGTATATTATCAGTTTGTCAGGAAGCTTCATGGTAGGATACGTCGTAAATCAAATATAGTACATTTATGGCTATCCATTTCGTAGTTTTAAAACCATACTGTTTGACATTTACACCAATATAGCATACAACAAAGGATCTCATTCGCCACCAATAGCAAGTAGCCCATTTTATACCTGGCTCAAGGCCATTTTACATTGGGAAATATTTTTTACATATTTTTCCTCAAAAAGAAAAAGTTTAAGTTCCCATAAACACGTGTTTCGAATATAGCCACAAGCCTCATCAGAATATTGGCTACACACTGAATATTTTATTATATGCATTTCTATATATATCCAATGATGAACACATTAAACTTTCCAAGCATGCTATATCTCTCTCATTCTTAGAAGTGCGGCCCTTCAGTGCATTGTTACTACATTATTCCCTTATAGAACGTATAAATTTGCTGTTGGTGTTGGAATTATTTTTTAAAGGAATTTTTTTTTTCGATTTTTGAGCGTTTATTTAAAAAAATGCTACGTGTGTTTTGGCATATTCCTGCCGTTTTTGCTTCAATGCTCGGTTCAATTGCATCAATTGTTACTGGTAACGTTCACCAGTGATGGTTTGGTTAGGTTCCAGCAGCTCATAGTCCACAACACCCTTCTGATCCTAGCAAACACAGAGCATGAGCTTGGCAGCATGAATAATCGGCTTCGCCGTCGATGTTGATGCATGGCCGGGTGGTCCCCATGACTCTTTTCGCTTAGGGTTGTCGTAATGGATCCACAATACGATGCAAAAAACTCTTCCGATTATGGCGTTGAAGCAGCTGTTCACAAGTGAAAAATCTCCTTTCTACGTCTCTTGGCTTCAATTCGTACGGCACCCAATTTCCTTGCTTTTGAATCATTCCCATGGCTTTGAGACGTTTGCCAACTGTTGACAAGTCAGCTCCTAATGATTCTGAGAACTTTTGAAGGGTTTGACATGGATCTTCGTTGAGTAATACTTCCAATTCTTCATCTTCAAACTTTTTGGGTTGGCCCGGTCGTTCTTTGTCCTCCGTATCAAAATCACCGCTTTTAAACAGACGAAACCACTTTCAAATGAAACCACAAAAGCAAACCTTCCCGCAAATTGCGTTTTGTTGGAACAAAAGTCGACATGTTCACAGAGCAAAAAAAAATATGTTGTTTACAATTCAGTGCAATGACACATACTGAAAATTGAAGCTTATGAAGTAGGCTTTCAAATGAATATAGTCACATATCCGATGCGATTTAGTGCTAGCTACGCCATCTCTTATGTATCCCTTAAAACTAATTCCAACACTCAATTAGACTGGGACGTTACAGCATAAATATACTACATAGACCTTAAATATATGTTTCCACATATATTCTTATTATATTGATACCTCAATGGTTAAGAAAACAGTTGTGACAAAGCGTCCCCTAATCTAGAGCTCATGTCAAATATTACCATTAAGAAATAGTTTTTTTTTGGTTGGCATATAGGTAATATTATAAAAGATCAAATGAAATGATCGGTTCCACACAATTTGACGCTTTTCCTAATTTTGTGGTATAAAATTGATTGGCGATTACTTCGCCAATTGTTGTTACGCCTTCTACGGGCCTGCTGGGCTCTCCTCATTCTTGCCTGTCGAGCTCTCCTCCTTCTTGCCTGTTGTCTCCTTCAGCCATTTTATTTACTTATTTCTATTATACCAAATTTATTTACTTATTATTTTTTATAAAGGTGATATGTTTAGACGTATGTGAGATGACAAGGAGAAATGATTCCAAACGAAACTTCACCATCAAATGGTCCGATAAGAAGATTTGGATGTCGGAAAGTTCATATACGTTAAAACTACATACCATTAAGTGGTATACGGATGGACCTTTGACGACAAAATTAATTGGTCTTGGAATCGTAGGCCCCAGATTAAACCACTGGGAGATATACCAGTATATTTCAAGCTGAACTGTGCGCTATAATTAGAATGGTAATTTGGAGACAGACATTCAGGAGGTGTTAAAAGCTCAAACTCCGTCAAGTCCAAAAATTTACTTGCTGTGCGTCCCAGGACACACTAATATAGAAGGAAATGAGGTAGCCGTTAGCTTACCAAGAAAGAAGCGACAATGCAAATGGTAGGGCCGGAGATATGTTGTAGCACTGGGTGACACACTATTCTGGGACTAGTCCGCAATGAAACAAATAGGGCATAGAAGCACCACTGGGCCATGAGCCAAGGGGTAAGGCAAGCAAAAATATTCCTAGAGGGTTTCGACCCAAACACAGCAAGAACAATGCTCCACCTAGAAAGAAACCATCTGAGAACATTGACAGGAATACTTACAGGACACTGTCGACTGAGGAAACACCTATGTGTGATGGGTGTTGTCGTCGAAGAACTACCAAAAAATGTAGATCGTTGGATAATACTAAGGTTTATTCAACAGGTTGGACTAGTCAAGACATCTAAGTAAGAAGGACAAAACAATAGATCTTTTTAGGTCGCAGTATTCAATAATGTCCTACAATAATATTTGTAATAATAATAATAGCACAGAGACCGAAGTGACTCATAGCATTCATAATTTGTTGAGCAAAAAGACAATATTAAAGGCACATAGTGTCGGGTAAAGCATGAGGAAGCACTTAGAAATAACGATTCAATATAGAGAATCAACTTCACCACTTTCGATCTTACGAATGAGAACTACAAAGAGCATCGATATTCGTGCAGACAAAATTGGAAAATCAATGAGTTTTATTCTGTCCACATATGGCGGGAGTTGTACGTCGGAAACCCAATTGAGATTTCTGTGATCAAACAGCAGAAACTGTTTTTGAACAGACTCAATTGGATCTTTTCCTATTTTACTATCAGCGCGTCTTGGGCGGTATGTGAGTATGAAGAATTTCAACTTCAATGTTGTAGAAAACTTCGTCTATCTGGGAACAGAAATTACCAGCGACAACAATGTTAGCCGAGATATCAGACGAAGAATCACGCTTGCTAATCGCTGCAACTTTGACATCAACGGATACAGCGTCTTTAGGAGGGTCCGAGAGAAAGATTCTTCGTAGGATTTTTGGTCCCCTTAGAGTTGGCGTCGAGTGTAGGACCCGTATGAACCATGAGCTGTAGTTCGCGGGGGGTTATCACCGCAAACCTATTTTTTATTTATTCGTGACGCCGAGACGAGTCAATCAAACGAGCCCAAAATCAGAAAAATAGGTCCACCCTCTCAAAAGTTATGAATTCAGGAAATTTTTGACGAGTTGTTTTTTTGTTTGTTTGTTTGAATCCTTTAGAAAACCAAAATTTTATTGATACAGTATTTTAGTACACAAAAAACTAAGAGACTTTTGTTCTACAACTTTTTTCATTATGGCGGCATTAATTTCAATTGGTTCAACGTATAATAGCTCGTTGAAAAGGTCTTGAATACCTAACATGAATGCTAACATGATGCTGTACAATCCCTAAAATTTAAACCCAAATTTTCGTGCTCATATTTGAAGTGATAATACTTTGCGAGTTTGGGCAAATTTTGATACATTATATTTGATAGTATGGACATTTAAACTCTCCTTTTCAATGTTCAGACAAAGTGTGTGAAGAAAACATTTTAAGGGGTTCTTTTTCAATTCTATTGAAATGTCTCGCATATGTTCCGCACGGACCACTTAAAAATGTAGCCAAACACACAAAAATAAGGTTCATATAAGAAGCCATAAGCAAAGTATTGGTTTCATTTAAAGTTTTATCCAAGCACTTTATTCATCTTCTCTATTCAAATGACTGATATCAAATTAAAAAAAAACCTCTTGACGAGGTAAAAATCAAGTGACGAATGCCTACTTGCAACACACAAAACTACTGACATAAATTTTGAGACGATATATTTATATTTTTCATTTGTATGGTTCAAATCGATTGTAATATGTAATTAAGCGTTCGTCATGTTGCGATATTGTGGTGAATTTTCAAGAATATGCTTAAGTAGAGAAATAAATTGATGTCCTAGGAAAAATGTGTATTTTATAGCATAAAAAGTTTAGCAACATAACGAACGCTCAATTGCATATTGTGGCCTAAAATATTATACCATTCACACATAGTGTAAAATTATATTATCAGTTTATCAAATATATGTATATATTCTTGATAAACTCATCGAGATGAGTCGATCTAGTCACGTCCGTCTGTTTTCCATTACCTTATTTATCTGGCCTTTGGCCTGGAATTTGGACGAACGTCCGCAATACACAAGGCCCTCGCTTCGGAGGCCTAAAGGAGGCAGCTGTCAAGTGTGCCAAGAGCAACGATCATACAGCAGAAGTGCTGAGCACTTACCAAAGGCCTGTGAGTTGTTAACTCCAACGAAGCTGCGAATAGAAGTCTCTTTAAAGGGCTCTCAATGGAACAAGTGTCGAACTGCCAAAAGAACTGCTTACGCTGTGTCAAGCAGAAACACTGCCAACCATGAACTATGCTGCAGAAGACAACTTGTAGAGGGGTGGGGACACTTTACGGCGACCTATTCATAAAATTATACGTTATGTGTTACTCACAGCTTAATAATAAATAAGCACCTGAACACAGAATATTTAAATAAATATTAGCTAAGCTAACTATTGTACATCAAGTAAGAAATACGTAAGCAGATTTAAATTCTATTGTATGCGTCGATTAGAATATAAATATGAGACTCGGAAAGTAGATCTGCTCTATATTCAATTGATTTTTCACGCTTTTGGCAATTTTTGCTTGCCTCTTAGTAACGCAAAGCTGGATAACTACTGTCCATGTGGCTGACGACGATGATGACACTGGTAATGGCGGCGATGATGGTGATGATGACACTGGTACTGGCGGCGATGATAGTGATGGTGGTGATGATGAAGTAACAACTGAACCAACTATTACTACTCCTAATCCTAATGGACCATCAGTTACTACTGCCAAACCTGATAATCAACCAGTTACTACTCCCAGACCAGGTGGTGAAAATTCTCAATCTACTACTGTAAGACCTGGTCAACCAGACCTTCCAGGGCCTGATGGTCCTAATACCCCTCCTAATACGGACTCCAGCAACAATGGCAACAACTATAACGCAGCTAGGCGAAGAAAACAACAAGCAAGAAGAAGGAGAGCTCGACAGGCAAGAAGGAGGAGAGCTCAACTGGTAAGGCGAAGGAGAGCTCAGCAGAATCGCAGAAGGCGTAACAAACATTGGAGTAATAATCGTTGCTGCTAAACAGTTCAATGTACACAGAGCAGTCTCTGATCAGATTCAAAATATTCAGAAAATAGCAAAATTGAAAAAAAAAAAATTATAAATAAATTTATCAACTATTCCATACACTCCAGGTGACTTTCAGGTGAAATACCAATTTAATTGCTCCCATAACATAAGAAGTGTCCATAGACAGAATGATGGCGACCATCGTCGGATTTATGGTTCCTTGTACTATTTCTAGCCAAAATAGCACTGAAAAGGCGAAATTATAATTACTTATTGCGGTTTCCCGTAGTATTGCCATAATTCTCACAAGTTGTAGTGGAGTTCTGTCAATTGAACAATACTCTGGGAAGAGCACATTGTGGGAAATAAATGTGCCAATGTATTTTTGCATTCGGCAATAGTGCGCAATATTGATATGAGCAATATTGAGCAAGAAGCATAAAGATTGTATACCAAACAAATACTGGAATAGGGTGCAGACAAACATACTGCCAGACAGACAGACGTACACTATTGATATTTAAGTTCGATTTATAAAAATTAAAAGAAAAAACGTTAACTTCGATTGAACAGAAGCTCTGAGGAGGGTTTAAATAGAGGATACCCAAAAAAGTGGGCGGCACATGCCCACTAGTAGATGTGTATGTATCTATACAATGCTACCATTTCTAAACTTTCAAGTAGATATTGACGTTTTTCATACAAATCCATAACAGTGAGCTGTGGGTTTTCATTGGACTACCTCAAAAAGTGGGCGGGACAAATTGCAAATTTTTTTTACAGTTAAGTGTTCATGCAAAATCGAATTTATTGAAGTGGAACTAATGTGCAAGGATGCCTCTATCTCACGATATGTCATTATCAGTTCACGCACTGCATCAATGTTTTTGGGCACAACAACCGATTTTGGGCGACCTTCACGGAATTCGTCGGCGACCAAACTACGACCACGATTGAATTCACTATACCAGCGATATACTGTGATTTTTGATGGTGCTTTATGTGAGAACTGCAGAAGTTAGTTCATTGACACATTCTTGTTGAGATAATCCACGTCGAAAGTTGTGAAAAATAATCCAACGAAAACCTTTTCGTGAAATTTCCATTTTTTGGCCAAACTGCTTTTCTTAACTCAATGTAAACAAAACAAATAGCAATTGTACATCAAAACTTTGTGAGTACGTTTAAATAGCAGCCCTCGTATATGTACACCGACATGTTTTTCTGAGCGTAACTTTAGTGAATTAAATAAATAAATTTATAAATAAATTTCGCACTGATTTTAAAAAGCATTGAAAATGGGTACATATTTATATACGAGATACAGCGTAGTAGGAAGATCTGCTTCAAGCACAATACTCACCTGACAAAAAATGCTTAAGTAGAGAAAATCTTATTATTATTAAATCATTTTTTTTTTTTTTTTTTTTGCATGAAATGTCGTTCATTAACGCAATTGTGACTTTGTATGTTGACAAAATTACTTTGACGGAAATGATCTTCTTCGCTACGTAGGACGATTATAACACCTTATATGCGTGTTAGATCTCTTAAAGTTGAAACCACCAAACCCGATTTTTCAGGATTCAGTAAACAGCTCATAGTAGATAGAGTCATATTTCTAAGATCTATCGATAACTTAAGTGATAAAAGGATAATCTAACAGTAGATGGAATACATTTTTAAATGTTTGTATAGAAATTATTAGCACAAGAAGTATCAAAGACCCCATAAAGTATATATATTCGTGATCAGCGCGACAAAATGAATTGTTGTCCTTCCTTAAGTCACTCTGAGAAAAAAGTTCTCTGTCTACAGACAACTCGACTACAGCTCCCCAGACGACATTGAAACGAACCTTCGCTAAAGCAACACATTTGCGAATAATCGTGGTAAATGGTATGCGTTAGCAACTGCCGTTCGAAAAACTCTCTCTACACCCACACGAGCTAAGAAACAATAAAATTACAACACAAAATGTAAAAATGTGGTGTGTCACTGTTATAACCATAATATAGGGGTGTCACGGAAATGACTTCCGTCCCTAATTCAGGATCGCCTAGAATGAGAACAACAAAAAGAGATCATGTAGCGATGTGCTATGTCACGAAAGTGTTTTCCATGACACACCTATATTATTGTTATACTTATTATTGGACCAAAGGTCGAAATTCGACCACTGTGAGAACTCTAGTTCATATAAATGCACAGAAGAAGAAAGGGAAAAGGGTTGATATATAATAAAGGATTTTCATGAGTTATGTCCGAACTCTGATACCTATTACTCTGCCGTTTGAGGTAGCAACGCTGTCATTCTTCGACATTCTTTGTATTCTGCCATAGACACCATTTGCAACATTCAAGAACATTGTTAAAATTTTAAAACTTATCATAAGCTTCGAAATATTTTCGGTCAAAATGATAGTCCAACTGAGAGATCAATTCAACGACTTATCGCGAAATTCTGCTGAAAGCTGTTCGATTGCTGAATGAGCATCCCTTTACGAATAGCGAGAATATTTCTGCCGTTGCTGAAAGTATGACTGAAGACTCAAACCTCTCGCTTCCTCGTCGTGCACAAGGAGTTGATCTTTCTGCGGATTCAACTTTTGGCGAAAAAATCATCTTCAATGTGAAGCACATTTTTAGTTGAACGGCTTAGTGAACAAATAAAATTATCGCATTTGGGAGAGTAATATACAGCAGTATCAATAGAAGAAACTTTCTGTTTGATCTGGATTTTGATCAGACGACGTCATTAGGCCATACATCTTTCGAAACGAGAATGGCCAGACGGTGACCGTCAATGGCGAACAGTATAATTGATTGATAATTGACTCGAACATGAACGACCTATAGATCCAACAAGACGGCGCAACGAGTTACACATAGTATTAAGTATGCTTTTGAAAGCAAGTATAAAAGGCAGACAGACGTACTGAAGTCAGAAAGTTGCCAGGCCAATCCGATCAAAGAAACCCAGTGTTTCATGTACTGCTTGGTCACAGATGTAATGCAATGGATTCCTTATTTTATCCACTTTCATAAAACGGTGTAAAAGTTTTGACAATATTGCGATTAACCAACGTCAAACAGTACTTTGAAATTATACGTTTAACGTCAATTTCGGCATGACCTGCTTTCTGTCCGTCTGTCTGTTACAATAGTTGTCAAACAAAAACTTAATGATGCAGATTAGGTACTTCAGGGACTACTTTTAAATTAACATCGCACCAGAAATTATCGATACTATCAATGTTGACAAGTTATGGTGTACGAGTTACAAATATTTTGCTCTAATGTAAACATAAATATAGTCAATCCATTTCAATGGTATTGATGATTCGGCTCTACTTTACAAGTTGTTACAAGTATTTTCTGTTGTTTATTTTCTTCTTCATTAATTTGCTATGACTTATAGTTACATAAACAATTTTATGTGCATAATTTCAAACTTTGGCAAAAATAAATCACACAATATTAGAAACTGTAGTTTTTTACGTATGTTCATAATACAAAACGTGGACAGCTCAAAATCAATTCTAACCATGTGCGGAGTGCAGCAGCGAGCACAATAAACCAATTTAAAGAAGCCTTATGTAAACAGCCTAACAATGGATTATATCTTGCGTAAGCCGTATACACAGACTCAAACTAGTTTCTCTTGCCAATGTGTACCCAATTATTCACGTAATAGCAAAATGCAAGTTGCAAAAGTAATCCTTTCAATGTGTATGCGAACTCGAAATGGACCCGAACGATAACAATTGAAGCATCCTCACTAGAAAAGCACACAATGCAACTCAGAATGATCAATGAAACGTTTGCGTATGACTCTGTTTTGTTGTCACAGGACAATAGAATATGTTGAAAGGCGTCTGGGTACGTTGCTAGCATTATTAATAATGTATGGAATATAGTTTATGCTCCATTGCTCCTCCTTATGTTGACGAAATAAACTCAAGAGCAATTTAAAGCGGTTGGACATGTGGTCGCTGTCAGTTGGCCAGACAACTGCAATACGGTGTGCGGAACGAAAAGGATAACGTATTGTTAGCACAATGTGAAGCACATGCGACAGACAGAGCTTAGCGTAGAAAAAAAAAATCATTAAAAAAAAATGTTATACTTTTCGCAACATTGCATAACTGATTTGAACACATATAGAATTGCATCTCTTGGCACAAATAAAACAACTCAATTCAAACTATTATAAAATGATATTAGAAACTTTATGATTCAGTAAAACCGAACAATTACTAACCTGCATATATAAATGCTTCTCATTAATATCTAGAATTGACTATAATATATTTACGCATATATGTATATCTATATATACAGGTGTGTCACAGAAATTTTCTGATTTTGGGTTTGTTTGCAAATCACTCGAAATACCCGTAGCTGTCACAGAAGATTGTACAACAATATTTATTTTGTTTCGTAATTTTAAAGCAGCTAATCGTTTTTCTTAACTATGTAACTGAATAAACTGCTTGCGAAATATAACATGAGCTTAATGTGTAAAGTTGGTTAAAACCTTCTAATTCCAAAATATTCAACCGATTTTGAAAAAATATAGATTGTGCACTGACCAATCAGAACTTTTCCATAGAAAAAAAACCATAAAGAGCTAAGGGTATAGTTATACTATACTAGGTTCGCTGATCGCCTGAAATTCGACCATCTGCGCCGACTAAATTTTTCAATTCATTAGAAAAGCCCATATTATACATGACCAAAACTCGTATTTATAAATTAATTGTCAAACAAACAGAACAAGGAAGAAAGGTTTTGCTGCACTCATAAAGAGAATGTAAAAACTATTTGTGAATTATAAATACAATTAAGTTGTATGTGAAGTTTACTATTAAGTTTTTACCCAAAATAGCTAACTTTTTTTTAAAAATGGTACTACAATATTTATGTTTACGTATTTATATACGAGTATAGATATTTTCTGTACTTGATCATTTCTTCTCAGGTGCGTAGTTTGCTTAAATAATACTTTCAATATGCTCCTTAACACAAAATTTGTTCTACAACAATATAATATAAATACATATAATTATTTTCTTTTGTTTAAAATTTTAAGGTGACTTCCGTTTTACAATATTTAAATTAACTCGTATTTAATAATTTTCTATTTATTTTTACTGCCATATTCAACAGCTGACGAATATTTAAATTTCAGTACAAACTATTGCTCTAATTCAAATCTAGTTAAAGTTTAGTTTAGTTTAAATATTAGAAAATTTCTATTGAAGTTTCTTTTCTGTGCGTGAATAAACGTCATAAATGACGTAAGAACATTTTCGGCATATTTGTTTTGTACTCTTAACGTTTTTTTTATGAACTTATGACAAAGCATTGGTGAAAGCATTTGCTCAATACAGTCTATCATAATTAAGACAATATATTTACAGGTACCTACATACATTTGGAAGCTTGGTATGAATAATTCACTGACTTTTAAGCAAAATATCAGAATTTGGACAGTACACTGTAACATCGACTTGCGTCATTAATTGGGATAGGATCGGATCGATTCGATTTTTCGATTTTTTTTTTTATTGAGAAGTAGAATTTTTTTAGCTTAATCATCAGTTGTAGTCCATGAAGTAAGTGGGATAAACTATGGTTAGGAAATATTTTCTAATTTCAATTTTACATCCGCTGAAACTATGTCAATTTTTTACCAACCGAAAAAAGACATGGTTTTTCGGGGCACTTTATCCAATTATTACCACTCCATAAATTTGAAACTGATTTTAAGATTCTCATTGGTCTTGAAAAGAAGAAGTATAGATCATGTTGAAATGAAAATAAGTAGGGGATTTTTTATCCTCTATCCTTGGTCTGCATTTCATCAAAATCGACTTTCTACTCAAATAAAATATTCATTCTTTCTATTTTTACTCTGGCAAACAAGAACGGTAATCCTCTAAGCCGTCTAGCAAACCGATATTATTTTTCTACATTCTGTATAAACAATACAAAATCAAACAAGAAAAAACGTTAACTTCGGTTGAACCAAAGCTCTAATACTATTCAAACGTAATTTTAAACAGTATTGTAAACCATAAATAGGGGCTACCCCAAAAATGGGCGGTACACGCCCGCTGGTAAATGTGTATGAAACGATGTAGTAGATGTGTAAGATGCCACCCATTAGTCTATGTATGTTAAGTGGCTGACCATAAAAAGGCAGCATATTGCACATCAACCTAATATTGGCTTTAATAAAGAAGTTTTTCATACAAAAATTCAAAAGTGGGCAGTAGGACTGTATGGGGACTACGCCAAACAGTAGACGAGTCCCACCCATTAATGTATATGTCAATTATCCGTTCACTAAAAGTTACCATATCAATTATTAAGTTGATATTGACTACAAAAAAAAAATTTTTCATACAAAAACTCAAAAGTGGGCGGTGGGTTTATATGGGGGCTACCCTAAAAAGTGGGTGTGGCGGGTAAATCTTGACACTCTATTAAACTGCAATAAAAATAAGAGTATGTCCAAATTTCAACTGGATATCATAAAAATAGGTCCCCAAAAATGCGCAACAACATACAGACGAACAGACGGACATGGCCAGATCGACTCGTCTCGTCGAGCTGATCAAGAATATATATACTTTATGGGGTCTACGATGCCTCCTTTAATGCGTTACAAACTTTCAGACAAACTGATAATACCATTTCACACTATGTGTGAATGGTATAATAAAAAGGACCGAACGATTCTACACAAAGATTGAATGACTAACTGACTGCATGATACATTGAGCAATATTCAGAACAGAATGCAACTTTTAGTCAGTTCTACCGGAGATTTTGGGCTACATTATTGTATTTTACAATACATTGATTGGCTAACAAGCAAAGTTCGTTGTTATTGTAACCTAATAGATATCCCCTGTGACATATTAAAAGAGAAACATAACTTAAAAGCATATTTGACATTGTGAAATTGAAATTGAAGGAATATTTATGTTAATTTTGACTGTATTATTGGTATACTACTTGCATTAAAAATTTTAAAAGAGAAATTCAATAAAATTATTTAATGTTGCACACCTGAGCCAATTTTCAAGCACATTCAATTTAATTCAATTAATACATTCAATTTATTTGTCATCAATGCGGATTTCAGTCCATGTTCGTACAGAGCGCGAAAATTCAATATTATTGTAAAATGCATAAAAAAGATGGTATTTAGTTCGAAAAGGTCAATTAGTTTCCATGGTATCACAGCTATCGAAAAAGTAATGAGAAATCAATTACAACGAAAACTTAATTAAATCCTTTAATGATTAATATTTTCTGTTTTTATTGAAATATGTTTTTAGAGTTGTTTTCATGCAAATGATTTGGTTCAGAAGACGAGTCGATGTAGATATGTGCGTCTGTCCGTCCGTCAGACGGTCTATTTGAACGAAAATATATCGAAGAGTATAAGATAAGTATATAGACGTCAAGTTTGTATATTTCGAATCTTCTCTTTGGATATAGATTTTATTGAAATAAGTACATGAACATGCCTTTAACACTTTTAACACTTTAACTTACATGCAAACCTGTCTCAGGTATGAGTTTTAGTATGAAAATGTATTATTTTTAAATATTTCTAATTTTTTTATCAATTCCAATAAAATATACCTTATATGTCCAGATCGGACCACTAAAGATTATAATCTATGGAAATCCCACAAACACATCGCGTTCACCCATGTTATTGTGCTTTAAATCATTTGTTATTGTACTTTCTACAGTCCTGGTCAAATGTTGAGTCCCCACCCAAACACTTATCCTACATCCGCCACTGGTACAGAGTATCTGGAAGTCGAGCACATTCGACTGCAGCGTTCTTTCTTGTTTATGAAAACATTAGCTGATAAAAAATTTTCAGATGATGAACTGAGTAAGTTTTATAATAAGTCAACGCTTTTCTTTCCACTTTTTTTCTAACTTTTTATTAAGTACTCAGCATGTCAAGCACTTCTTGTTGGAACAGCTGCCATATCTGCTTGCTTTTGCATTCGAACATGTTGAAGAAGATGGAACTAGCAACAATGTTTCATAGAACAGCTTTTTGGACAGATCCTCTATTCAACGAAGCCCATCATGCATTCAAAACATTTGACCAAATAGAAAATTATATACAGCAGCATTCTTTTCCTCTTTGTTTTTTTCATAAAACCTCCGTCTGACCAAAGGTTTTAAGACCAGAGTTTCTTTCTGCAAGGAAGAAAATGGAAGTCTCGTTACAGGAATCACTGAGACTATGGAGATTTCACTTCTATAACTTACTTGACGGCGATGAAGCGAACAATGTCGCTGATAGCGAAGCATTTCTAGAACCAATAGTTGATAATACTTTCTTATAGAGCCACCGGACTATAACGTGGTCGACTCAGCAATTAAAGAGCTGAAGAATAACAATGCGGTAGCTCCCGGCAAGGCGTATGCACCAATACAGAATATGATCCGATGAATGCATGCCCAACGACTGGAACTCAGTGTACTTTGTCGTATCTTCAAGAAAGGAGACCCCTCCCTCCTCTCCTTTCAATCGGATTAAAAAATATGTCCCGCGCAATGTTTAAACAGCTGTAGCCATACACGGATACACTTATAGGACAGTATTACCTAAGAAGTCGACAAGTGACCAAATTTTCATCCCACAACAAATTCTGGGAAATACCCGCGAGTACAAGAACGACTCTCACAACCTATTTCTCGATTATAGGACCAATATCGACGCCCTATATGAAATTGGTATTCTAACAAGGACAAAGCATCGTCAGAGTAGAAAAGACTTTTTTAATCTCATGATGGAGTACATCCCAAGTCATAAGGAAATGTTGCTACGGCGAGTTAGCCAGGCAGTCTCGGAGCGGGTCTAGTGTTCAACGAGGACAAGAAGGAGTACTTGATGTCTACTTGCAAATAATCATCGTCGCATCTTGAACGGTACGTGAGAATGAAGAATTTGAACTTCAGTATTGTAGAAAAGTTTGTATAGTTGAGAACAGAGATAACCAGCAAAAAATCTTCAGCTGGAGATGTGGCGAAGAACACGCTTGCTAATTGCTGTTACTATGTGCTATGTGTTAGATCAATCTCTCGAAGTACGAAGATACAAATCTAGGACGCTGTTAATCCCAGCCCTGCTATATAGCATAGGACAGGATCGTGTACCCTGACAACTCTGATCATTTTTGGAACTGTTAGAGTTGGCGCGGCGAGTGTCCTATGCGTTTGAACCTCGAGCTGTATGAGCTATATGATAAAGTGGGCATAATCCAGCACATCAAATTTCCGGATGGAAAACGAAGCTCCTGTAAGGATTGCTTACGAAGGGAACCTAAATTTAATTGATGGAAAACGTCAAAATAATGAGTTTTTGTTGTGTGAGTTTAGTTTGTGATTGCAGATATATCTATACTTTGTCATGAATTTTACGTTATGATTATATTGCTACTTTTAAAATATTGACATATTGATACTCAATATTTCAATCCTAATCCAGTAACGATTAACTTATTGTTTTACTTGAATGATAAAGTGAACCATTGTGAGAAATTGTAAAGAATATGTGATCTATTTTTTTATGTAAAAGAAATTCCGTTTCCGTTAAGGACATCGCCAACGCCATTGGAATACAAAGAAATAAGTAATGAAATTTATTTATTAAAATATTAATAAAGCAAAATGAAGGATGAAGTAAATAAAAGAAAATAACTACTGCACTTTTAATCGTATTGCATTTCTTATACTTTTCGCTAATATCTGAATTATCCTTTTTTACTTCCGTTTTGGTCAGCCAGATGCCTGGCATAGCTTTCATTGAACTGAATTGAATTGAATGTGAATAGCATAATAAATTCCTTAACACTATTCGATATTATTGAAAAAGACCTTCAAACAAATGTAGAACGATATAAACAAAGGGTCTTAGTTAAAGTTAGAAGAAGAAGTTATCTATTGTTCGCACGCGAGACTTACTATAAATGAAGAAAAATTACGTCTAACATGTCATAAAATATAATTTATGCATTGACAAAGCGAAGACGTCTGCTGTTTTAGTAACGCAAAAGGACTTCTTTTGTACTACGAGTATTAACACATGCAATGAATGTGCGAGAGTATCTCAGAGTATTATGTATCAAATAAAGAAACCTCTAGACGAGGTTGAAACCAAGTGACGAAAGCTTGCTTTCAACTCCCAAGACTTCTGATATCAATTTTTTTGACGAAAGATTTATATTTTTCGTTTGTATTGGTGCGATTGATTTTAATGTGTAATTTAGCGTTTGTCATGTTTAAATGGCTTTACGAATTCGTTTCATATTCATATTCTCTTAAGTCAAATACTAAATTACAACATGATGAACGCTTAAATACGCATTACAATCAATCGCAACAATACAAATGAATAATATATGTCGTCACAAAATATTCGTCACAAAATTGATATTGGTAGTTGCAAGTAGGTTTTCGTTACTTGTTTTTTATCTAATTAAGAGGTTTTTTATTAGATATCAGTCGTTTTAATATAGCACAAAAAGAAATTGTTTTGCTAGAACTGTAAATGAATAGATGACGGCGCATGTATATGGTGTTCCATAAAAAGGGTTCATTTTATTTTATGAGCTGAGGAATTCGTTCACAATGTTAGCCTTGTGAGATGGTGCGTTGATTGTATATGTTTTAATAATTTCTGAATATACATTTCAAGACATTTTTAATGGTCGAACTTATCAGCGTCCTTGAATTCGAGATACACGAAATCCTGTTTAAGGCTCCTTATATGATTTTCATGTGATTATAAGATTATATTTCTTAGTGTTCCGATCTGGATACATGCGGGATATATTATTAGAATTGATGAAATATTAAATTTACTTAAAAATAAAAACAAAGAAAACTCAAAAAATGGGGCAGGTTTGCAATTGATCAGATCTGGGTTTATATGGAATATTTTGCATTTTTAGCTTAATTAGGAACAAAAACAAAAAATTTCATATAAAAACTTAAAAATGGAGATCAAGTTTTTAATAAACAACAAAACCATAGAAATTTTCTTACAAAAACTTAATAATTGGAGCAGATTTGTATGTATGCTACCCCTTAAAGTAGGGTTGGCATATTCATTTAATACTAGTTATCGAAAGAGTGAAAAGGAGAACCTAAATATCTATACTTGAAGACTCTTATTGTCTCCAAACCTGACAGATGGCCAGGTGGTTAAACGGGCGGTGCGATAGATCGACACACGGACATGTCTATATCCACTCATCTTCCGATGCTGAATAGGTATATATACTTTAACGGGGCTGTCACCCTTGCTTCTGACTCATATACATTTGCACAAACTTTTTATACCATTCTACCCTATGGGTGCAGGGTATAAAAACTTCGTCAGTGCGCGCATAATATAGTACTCATGGGGACTTTCGTCACTTGCGTGGACTACCGTCCACTGTGCTCCAATAATGGTGTATTCATATCACGCATACGCCATGTGAGACACAAATATCAATTTTCAATTTTGCAACTGTCAAATCGAGACAGAGAGACAAATTTAATGTCAGTCAATCACAGCTAACGAATACATCGATTTGATATATAAAACAAAAATTTATATACTTCATATAATTATATTTGTCACATTTTGGCGTGAAATTGTCACGGATGCGTGTTAAAGTGTACATTTTTAGCTTGCAGCAAGCAATTAAAATTCGAAAGTTATGTGCAAAAAACAAAATGTGCTTTTAAATCAATGCCTAGCGTTGAACAGGCTTATGCAAATTGATAAAATTTTCTACTACAACACTAAGTATGTGAAAATTGAAATCACATATGTATATATGTAGATACTCGTATTCCCATATGTCGAAGTGTCGCCAAGGCTACATTCAAACATTAATCTGTATCTATAAATTTTCGTCGCATGTCATCGAAATTCCGTTGCCGGCTGATTTTGCTTGTTCGTTTCCCCAAATGTCAGATAAATCTTGAACAATATCATTTCATATGTATGAAGTAGAAGAAGAAAATCTGCTGCTATGCTTTTATATATTTTATATAATATATACATATATATATCTGACTGTACTACTTGTATGTGTAAAATTAAGCGAAATCACATTTGTTTGTCTGGCTTAATGCACGAACAGTAGTCAGCATTTCAATGGCTAACTCTACTCCCCTACAGTAGATAGCACCACGCTGCCATGCCACTTGATCCGCTTGCGGTGCTGTTGTCGATGTTCTAGATAGGTCGTATGTTGTTCACAGTTGAAAACCGCTAGCCCCTCTCTAAACGTGCAACGTTGCTTGAAATAGCTGCATATACTCCTACTACATACGTGGGAGCTACAAAAAGTTCAGTAAGTTGGGTTGAAAAAGAAACATACGCCCGTGCTGTGGTTTTCGAATTATAATAATTTGTTCGAAAATTATTTCGATAAAATGGTCCGTTTTACACTTTCGGAAGAATTTCATGATTTGAATTTACCAGATCTTGAGAATATGAATTTCATAGTGCCAATTTCAAGTGAATTCACATTAGCCATATATCAGAAAATGTTAAAATATACCAAATTCGATCATATAACGAGTTAAAAATACCCTTCCTCAAGAGGTATTGCAGCTCGCGAACCTATCGCTTTTATTATTCGCACCGAGACGAATCAAGAATATCTACTCCTGCTCCAAAAAAAAAAATTTAATTCTTTAAGCTCAATACTGAGATCGATGAAAACTTTTAATACCGAAAAAACTTTATATAAAAAAACGCTGTCAAACAACAATCAAAAATTTTCGACACGAACTGTTTTTCATTGATAAATTATTAATATAAATTTTGCTACCGAAAATAAGTGTGACGTTTTGCATTTCCATCAAAAAAAAACCAAAGAAAAATCAATATGTGTGGACTCTTCACATAATAAACATCTGATTTTAGTATTTCATGTTTGGGAACACTGTTTTTTGTTTGTTTGACATAGCAGTAAAAATTTACAATTTCGGTAGCAAAAATTTTCAGTATTGGGCTTTAGTAGATAAAAATTCGGTAATTTATAGTTTTTTATATATTAAAATAGGGCGGGCTGGAGTTTTCGTTTTTAGTATAATATTATGTATTTTTTAGTAGAAAATCGTTCTATATTTTATAGTATTTTCTTAAGTACTCTAATTTCACTGATTTGAAGACATTCAAATGGCGTGCAACATAGCGTCCTCAACCATATCCGGGCTAGTGTACAAACAACATAATTTCCTGTTGCATTGCCCGTTCCGATACGATGGGGATGAGAATGGAGCACAATATATAATGGAGCACAATATATAATGGAGCACAATATATAATGGAGCACAATATATTTAAGGAGCGGAGTACGGAGTGGAGCAATCGGGAAATTCTAGTTGCTCCAATAACCTGTGTATAAATATATTAAATTTATGTATTGTGAGTTCAAAATACTTTTTTTTTTTTGTGGTCAAAATTAATGAAAAGATTCCATCGCTGCTTACTACGTTTTTCCACCTCTCAGCCAAATTTCGAGATTCATCTTGAAAAAATTATTCATCTTTAGAGGCAATCCACAGTAGAAATTTTCTCATTTTCAGTTACTTTTTTAACTTTGAATCATATTGGGAGTAGTCCCTGAACTACCTAGACTCCATGAATGTTTCTGTTAACTACCATCTGTTAATAGACTACTGTCAAATTTTAAGCAATCTACATCATTAAGTTTGTGTTTGACAGCCATTGACAGCAGACACGAAAGGCAGACAGACGGACAGAAAGCTGGTTGGTGCCGAAATTGACCTCAAACGTAAACGTTTGATAACTTTGAAATAGTGTTTCATGTTGGTTAACCGCAACAATGTCAAATAAACTTGGATAAAATATGAATCCATTGTAGCACATCGGCGACCAATCAGCAGATGGTTTTCCTTAGTTCGATCGGCAACCTTCAGTTTTCTGCCTGGCTTTCATATTCGCTGAGACAGCTTGGAAACAGTTTTTGGAGATAGCGCACTCAATTTCTTAAACATTTTAGAATTCTGACAAAAATGTGCACAGGTTTCAGTTGTCGAATCTCCATTATTACCGATTTTTTTGATATTTTGAATGAAATATCTTTAAACTATAAAATTTTAACGACAATTTTTGAATTTGAAAAGTATTTATCGAAAAACACCGATTTAGCGAACTTTGATTATATCCCTAGCATACTCGTATGTGCTTCGCATCGCAGGCAAATCATGCATTATGAAATACATTTCGAGAAACGAGCACGAAAATCGCTTTACATAGAAGTCAGCTATCGATAGCAGGCAATCGACGCCATTTTATCTATCAAATATTTACTATAGAATGAGTTCTATGAGTGTAAATTTTGTGTGCGCTTCCGTTCCGTTGTACTTCTTCGCTGATTACAAGCATCGCGCATTGTAAAGTGCAACTTAAACATACCATACCACCATACCAAAATCAAGTAACAAACTAGAACTTAAATCTAAATTAACACTTTTGTCAAATACCATCTGATCAATAAATACCCGGAAATTCTCATTTAAACGAACTTCGCTTAGGATATTGTGAAATCTTTTCATGTGGTTGATACAACTGTCAGTCATTCTGTCAGATGGTTCTTGCGAAATTACTTGGTAAAGAAGTTAATGTTTGGCGAGTATGAAGTTGAAGTATGAGTTGAAGTTTTTTTTTTTCAAAATCTTTCAAAATTTTAAGAAAGCCTACGGAGAGTCGACAATACCAAAACACAAGCATACGATTGGTACAAAGAGTTAAAATAGAGACGCAGTATGGTTGCCTCGTTCGGATTGTCTATCTTTGACTGACCAAAACGTCCAAATAAACAAGATAAAAAAGTTTACTTCGGTGGAACCAAAGTTTACACACACACACACACGAAATTGCAAATGGTCTTGTAAAACACGCACAAGGGTGGCGGGTTTGTATAAGGGCTACCACAAAAATTGGGCGGGACACGTTCATTAAATCGAATTTCAAGCAGATAATTTTACATACAACAGCACAAAAGCGGTTGGTGGATTTATATGGGTGCTACCCTAGGAAAGTAAACGGAACTCGCCCATTAGAATATTTATATGACGTGGCCGTCCATAAAAGTCACCCTATCGAATGTCAAGCTAATATTAACTAACTAAAGAAGTTTTTCATATCAAAGCACAAAAGTTTACAGTTGGGACTACCCTTAAAAGTAGGCGAGATAGGCCTATTAGTATATTTAAATAAAGAAGTTTTTAATCAAAAAAAAATCAAAAGTGCGAGAGGCTTGTTTGTACTGGAGCTACCCCAAAAGGCAGTGAAATGCACCAATTGTGAAGCGCCCGTCCATAGGAAACTACCAAGTCAATTTTTAAGTCGATATTGACTGAAAAATATCCAAACTTGAAGTCACAACAATGAAGTGACAAGAGATAAACTCTTTTAGTCTCCAATAACTCGTTGTTCAAGCAGGCGATTAGACAGACGGGCAGAATTCGACTTTTTATCAAGAATGTGCTCGACTCTATGGAGACTGCCTTACCTCATTCTGCTTGTCACACACACTTCCACCAAATTAATACACACTTCTACGCTAAGAATACAGTGTATAAAAAGCCGCTAAAAGTAGTTTAGGTACCAGAAATTCATTTCGTGTTTATTCGTTTTAATTTTTTATTTTTCCCTTCTTTTCATGGTAATAAAGATTTTATTTAAATAATCCAGCAGCTGTACAGCAAAAAAAGTTGAGAAGTATTTTAGCGCAAGCGAAATACCAGCAAACAAATTGTAGAATAACACTTCAAGCTTTGCTTCAATAGAAGCATAATTTTTTTGAAACATTTTTTATATTTTATTTGTTTTTTTTTTTCAAATGATTACCCTTTACTTACTGTACCAACATGGGTATTACACATTGTGGAGTTTATGGCACATTAAAAACCAAGTTTAGCATTGAGAACTTTATATGACTCAACTAGAAACTATTGTATTAATTCTGTCAAAATGGTGAGAAATGTATGTAACAGCCAAACAGAGGGATCATATATCATATCTCTATATAATATATACATATCAACAAAAATCAAGTCTGGATGCATGTATTGTATATCTGCATAAACGTCGAAATTTTGAAGACTATAGAATGAAATCTCAAAAATGCGTATAGATACTAGCAGAAACTTACTAATTATACTCTACCCCAGAGAACCAAGGGTAGAATATAGCACCAAGCCCACTTTTGAGGGTAGTCCCCATACAAACCCACCGCCCACTTTTGACTTTTTGACAAATGGGCGTGTCCAGCCCATTTTTTGAGATAGTCCCATAAAAATCCACAGCTCTCTTTAATGCATTCGTATGGAAAACGTCAATATCAAATAGAATTGGATATGGAGTGGCATCTTATAGATGGTTGCCTTACACACATCTACTTGTGGCAGCCCCAATTTAAACCCCCACTTTTATGTTTTACAATACGATTTAAAATCTCGTGTGAATGGTATTAGGGTTCGGTTCAACCGAAGTTAACGTTTTCGCTTTTTCTTTTATACCATTCACACATAGTGTGAAATGGTATTATCAGTTTGTCTGAAAGTTTTTTAGCGCATCAGCTCGACGAGACGAATCGATCTAGCCATGTCCGTCTGTCTGTCTGTCCGTCTATATGTTGTTGCGCATTTTTTTGGGGACTAATTTGAATGCTATCCAGTTGAAATTTTGCACATATGCTTCTTTTTATTGTAGTTAATAGAGTATCAAGATTGACCTACCACGTCCACTATTTGGGGTAACTCCCATACAAACCTACTGCCCACTTTTGACTTTTTGTAAGAAAACTTCCTTATTAAAGTCTATATTAGGTTGAAATGCAATGTGGTGCCTTTTTATAGTATGCCGCTTAACATACATAGACTAACGGGCGTGGCACGCCCACTAGTCTATGGAGTAGCACCCATACAAACCCACCGTGCAATTTTGTGTTTTTTATGAAAAAATTCTTCATTTAGTCCAATAATAGCTTGCAATTTGATTTTGTGGATTTTAATGGACAACCGCTTCATATATATATACAAAGGGGCGTGTCCCGCCCACTTTTTGAGGTAGTCCCATATAAACCCACATTTCACTTTTATGCATTTGTATGGAAAACGTCAATATCAACTTGAAATTCGATATGGCGGCATCTTACACTTCTTACACATCTACTACATCGCTTCATACACATCTACTAGTGAGCGTGTACCACCCCCTATTTAAATCCCCACTTTTATGTATTACAATACTATTTAAAGTTTCGTGTGAATGGTATTAGAGCTTCGGTTCAACCGAAGTAAAGGTTTTTTTTTTTTTTTTTTTGATTAGTTAAGCTAGAGTCACAAAATTTGGTGTATATTAAGTCAATTATAATAATATATCCTGCGTAAGTACAAACTGCAATATAGTTCCTATAAAAATCTATGGTTCAAAAAAAGAGTCTGTCATCCGTCTGGATGTTGTAGCTATTTTTTTCGGCACCAGTTCTTAAGATATCCAGTTGTAAGTCGGTACATAGACTTCTTTTTATTGCACTTTAATAGAGTATCCTGGTAGTCGCTGGTGTAGAGATATAGTAAAAATGCATAGATAGACCGACATTGTAGTTTGTAATAATAGGTTTAAAGACTCCTCCGTATTAACAACGATAAATTATTCAATTGAAATTACTACGCCTAGAATAGTGCAAATGCAGAAAGCTATATAATTGGCAAGTCAAGAACAAAAGCAGACAGAATTCTTTTGCGCCTACGGAGGAATTAGGCATGTTCAAAAAATTTTGCTTAAAATGTCATGCATAACTGCCGAAGTGCATCATTAATTCAGCGCTCTGAGGTGACATTGCTGACAACTATGATGACTGAATTTCGTCTGAATTGCAATTAAAACTCTTACTAAAGTTTACCATTTTAATATAGTTTGTTTTTAAGAATTATGTATGCTGAATGTATGTTGAAAACAGAATTTAAGCACATTGAGCACATTTTAGATTGGTTTATTTTATTTTTTTCATATGGTTAATATGCTATGGTTAATATGCTATGGTTAATATGCTATGGTTAATATGCTAAGGTCAATAGGTACTACAATGATAGCTCTTATGCCATTTGCCTAAGTGTTACCGTTTCCGAGACATACGAGTCTAAAAATAATGCATTTTGTAAAACTATGTATTTGGTTGTCAGAAAAGTCGTAAAGTATTTTTGAAATATGTATTATTAAATAAAGTTTAAAAAAATAACAATTTACCCCTACCCCTCTGTGAATAGCTGGCTACACCTTTGCTTGTTCTTACTCTGTTTGAGGAGTATACTAAGTATCTTGAAGCTAGTGTGAAGGGTATGAAAAGTTTTTCTCTTCTCTTATTCACATTTAACAAGCTGTATGCGCAAATTAAATGAAAAAGAAAATTAAAAGTGTACCAACAAATAATTTTTTTCCAGCCATTGTAGTAGTTGGTGAAGCACATGAAAACTTTTGCTTTTGTTTTGGCTCATTTGCATGAATTTTGAATAGCAGAACAAAGCAGAAATATATTCCACATACGACATGTATGACAGATATATATATAATGCATGTATATATGTATCTACACTATGACTATATAGTTGTACTTAGATATATATTCAGTGAAGACCGTGCTAGCTGCTTCCTTGACTTTTTTATTTTTTTTGTCATTTGTGAACGCTTTGCTACGCAATAAATCATAGCAAAAATACCATCAAGGACAACGAAGCGCGAAAGTCAGCTACTTCTCCTTTTAGCCTTCACCATAACTCTCCGATATTGCTCCAAATGCAAAGCTTCACGGCTACATCATATCGACAAACAATATTTACACTAATGAAGTCATTTCACAGTTCGATGCTATGCGGAGCATTCAGAGACCTCCGTACCCGGCTGCAGACAAAGTCGCGCAAGGGGCAGAGGCTGACGGTGATAGAGTGAAATATGGCGCTGCAGGGCGCGAGTTTTATTAGAAATACTGATTTAGTCACGTTTCAAACACTTTTTATTATTATGTATTTTGTATATTGTATATTTATGAGCTTCGATGATGTCGTACATATGCGTAACAGATAAAAACAGTGAAGGCTCAACATCTCAGCGTGCTCTCTGAGCTGTGAGCAAAAACGCTTAAAGCGGGTGCTCTGGGGCGCTTTGGGGCACAACGGTTTGAGTTAAGCTGTACTGTAGTTCAGTAGAATCGTTTTGGGTGTGTGCAATAAGCAAAACTTTTTGACGTCAAACTTTCGTAAATGCAAACTGCAACAGTTTCATATATTTTATATTTTAATTGCGCGAAGCACATGAGATCAGAAAATAATATAGACGAGTGTGTGGGTCGTAATTTTCTACGCAGTTTCCCGCATTATTTTCACTGCAATTTATTAAAACTAAAAAAAAAAAGAAAAACAAAAGTTAGGGGCTAGTAAGAATGTTGCAGTCATGAGTTCACGGCTTCGAAATACCCTCCTTTCTTACTTTTGCTGGCGTTGGGTTTGCATGGGATAACCCCAACAAAGTTACAAAAAAACGCCCATTAGAATACATATGTGAGGTAGCCATCCAAAGTAAGTACTATATTGAGTTTCCAACTGACATTGGTTTAACTAAAGAAGTGCTTCTTATAAAAACACGATGTGCGCGGTGGGTATGTAGGGGGCTACACCACAAAGTGGGCGTGGGATATCAATATGCATACTCCATATGCTTGGGCGCAAACACGCTTTCGTACATGGTATCAGCCAAATATCTTTAAAATTAAACACAGCATTGTTAGACCAACTCTTCACGTCATTCTTTCAATAAAGTACCGGGAATTGGTCAATAAAAAACAAGAAGCCTTCCAAAATAATATCATTAAAACATTGAATAAACGCATTTTTCGGAATTGATCTAAGTTCTTGCCGCGAATTCTCTTTTCTGTCTTCTATCGACTAAAAACGAGTACCTCGAAGTAGTAGTTTCAGTTTTGGAGAGAGAAAAAAGTCGGCGAGAGACATATCTGTTGAGTTTTTGGTCAGAATAATAACCTTGTGAGATGGTGCGTTATCCTAGTGAAAAATCCAAGAGTTTTCTTTCAGCATATCTGGCCTTTTTCGACGAATTTGCTCTCTCAAACAATTTTTTTCAAAGACTCAGTGTACTTAGAAATCAGGTACACTCGACAGCAGCGTTCTTTCTTATTTTGTATAAAATTTTGAGATATTAGGCTGAAGCTTATTAGGGTCCTAAACACATAAATTATCCATATTAAAATCATACGCCCACTATTAGGGTTAGACCCTATATACAAACCTACCACCCACTATAGACTTATTGTATGAAAAAAATTGCAATATGTGTGATCTTTCACTTTTAGTCATAGCCCACAATCAAACCTATCACAATCAAAATACCATGGCTTCATATGCACGGACGCTTCACATAAATATCAAGCGGCATATCCCACCAACTTTTAAGGGTAGCCCCCATAAAAACCCACCGCCCACTTTTCGATTTTTGTATGAAAAACTATTTATTGCAGTTCATATTAAATAGAAATCATTGATATTAATTTACTACCCAAGTTCAGGCTCTAAGGTTTTACAAACATTTTTTTCTTTATAACTGCTAAACTTACAATTTTTAACTTCTTGTGAAATGTATTTAAGTTTCAGTTCAACCGAAGTTAGCGTTCTTTTTTTTCTTTTATTTTTATTATACCATTCACACATAGTGTGAAATGATATTATCAGTTTGTCTGAAAGTTCGTAAAGCATAAAAGAAGGCATCATAGAACCCATAAAGTATACATTCTTGATCAGCTCTGCCTGTTGAAATTTGGCACATACACTTCTTTTTATTGCAGTTTAATAGAGTATCAAGATTGACACCGCCCACTTTTGACTTTTTGTATGAAAAACTTTTTTTTTGTAGTCAATATTAACTTAATAATTGATATGGTAATTTCACATGAACGGACGCTTCTCATATACATTGATTGGTAAGACCCGCCCACTTTTTGGAGTAACCCCATACAAACATACTGCCTACTTTTATGTTTTTGTATGAAAAACTTCTTTATTGAAGTCAGTATTAGGTTAAAATGCGATTTAGTGGTCAGCCGGTTCATATACATATACATACATATACAAATAGGCGTGTCTCGCCCACTTTTTGAGGTAGTCTCATACAAACCCACAACTCACTTTTATGCATTTGTATGAAAAACGTAAATATCAACTTGAAATTCGATATGGTGGCATCTTCTAGATGGTCGCTTCATACAAATCTACTATTGGGCGTGTACCACCCCGTCTTTTGGGTACTCCCTATTTAAACTCCTCAAGTTTATGTTTTATAAAACGATTCAAAATCCATTTTTAAGGAAAGACAAGGCATACTACTAAAATTTCAGTAACTCTAATAAATAGGCAAATGCAAAACGTTCACACCCTTTTCAAGCCCCTTAAATACAATATATTTGTATGTTTCTATCTTTTTTTTTTGGAATGGTTGTGAAGAGGAGGAGGAACAAATGTAATTTTTTTTCCCTGAGCTCTCTCCCTCTTTCAGCTATGTATATTTCAGAGTGAGTGACGCAGGAATAAACAACAAACGAAAATGTGTTGTTTTGGTTAAAACGAAAATTTCTAAAAGTTTTTTTTAAAAAACAAACGAGTTCAGCCGTTTCCCTTACAGCGCTACAACTCCGTTCTAATTTTTCTCTAAGACAAATAACAGAAATTTTCCTTAACACTCCAACAAATACCTTTCCAACCCAGCAAATTGTTCGATGACAATGTTGCGTATTCCGCATAGCTGCTCTCTTTTCGGTTTCTTTCGGTTCCTCAGCTTTCAGTTGGAAGAATAGAGAAAAAAATATGCTCTCTGTCATGCTCTAGAGGGCAATTCACATTGTAGATTATGTCGTTCGAGCAGCTCGACGTTACTCTCCAAACTGTTGTGGACGCACTTCCCAACATGTTGTCAGGCATGATAGTGATTTTGTTGATAAAATTTTAAAGAAAAGAGGAATCATTTATAACATTATTTATTGCATTATTTATGGCATAACTTCGCACTAATTATTTTTCCCTATCTTTTTTTTACCAGCCCTGATTTAGAATATGAGTCATGTTTTGTACAGGGTACCAAAATACAACACCAATGGAACGTAACTACTTAATTCAAACTTTTATTTCACTTTACCATGCGTTTGTTCGTATGTGTGTAAAAACACGAATGTGTTCGTCCCCCTGGGGCTATGGCTGGACAGGCGAAAGCGTTTTCCGTGATATTGATATTTTTTATTATTGGGACAAAAGGTCAAGGACTACTGGGAGAACTCTATTGTGAAATAATTTCGCGCACGTAGCATATAAACCGATCGATCGACCAAACTTCACAGGATGCCTCCATGCTTATGTAATATTTACACTATCATGAAATGAACTCCAAGCTGGCAACATGTAACAGCAAATTAACATGTCAACTATGCACAGAATAAAATATTAATACTCGAATTATTAAATACTAATATAAAACACATTCTTGGTATCCCAGCAAATATCGTTCGGCTTTGCATGATGACGCTATCACACACCCAAAGCGTCGTCAGAGTAGGAAAGAACCTCTCCGAACCCTTTGATACCAAGAGAGGTTTCAGGCAGGGTGATGATTTATCGTGCGACTTTTTTAATCTCCTGATGGAGTACATTCTACGCCAATGCCCATACGTAGAACGATCGGGCACGATCTTCCATAAGGAAGTTATGCTACTCGCATACGCTGAGGACATAGACATCATAGGCATCAACGAACGGCGAGTAAGCAGTGCGTTCTCGGAGATTGATCATGGGCCTAGCAGTGAACGAGGACAAGACGAAGTACTTGGTGTCCACTCGCAGACAATCACCGCGTCTTGGACGGTATGTGAGTATGGAGTATTTCAACTTCAATGTTGTAGAAAACTTCGTCTATCTGGGAACAGAAATTACCAGCGACAACAATGTTAGCCGAGAGATCAGACGAAGAATCACGCTTGCTAATCGCTGCTACTTTGGGCTCAGCAAGCAAATTAGAAGTAGAGCCCTCTCTCGAACTACAAAGATAAAAATCTATAAGACACTGATAATCCCGGTCCTGCTTTATGGCGCAGAAGCATTGACACTGACATCAACGGATACAGCGTCTTTAGGAGTGTTCCAGAGAAATATTCTTCGTAGGATTTTTGGTCCCCTTAGAGTTGGTGTCGAGTTTAGGACCCGTACGAACCATGAGCTCTATGAGCTGTATGATGAGGTTGACTTAGTCCAGCGCATTAAATTCCAGCGGCTGTACTGGGCTGGTCACCTCATCAGGATGAACCCCGAAGCTCCAGCACTAAAGGTTGATGACGGAAACCTGAACTTGATTGGTGAACAGCGTCAGAGAGGACGTCCGAGCTTAAGATGGCAAGATCAGGTCTATGATGACCTGAAGAAGCGCCGGATTGCCAGCGACTGGCGCCGACGCGCACTAAACTACACCGAATGGTGCGCTTTCCTACGTGCCGCCTTGATCGATAGACGGTTGTAGAGCCACCTAAGTAAGTAAGTAAGTAATATAAAACACTGTGTCGACGCTTCAAACGCGTCATAATGAACCCCAAATCCTGTACACTAATTTCTAAAAATAATAAATAAGAAAATTGAATTGTAGTTGAAACTCCAAAACTGTAGCCGGACTACAGAAAGTAACATCTAAACCGACACCTGCGAGTATCGCTAGTTAAGGTCTATAAAAATTCACCATTGTCAAAAAATTAACGATTGATCGGCCACTTGAACTATCAACTATCTTCGCCTTTCAAATTTCACTAGAGTAAGAGACGGACGTGTCCGCAAGCAAATTCATAATCAATAAAACTTATAAAATAATATTATAAAATTATAATATCCAACTCAATTCATTTTATAACTACGGTTTACACACACTGAATAAGCCAAATAGGGCAAATACATAGATGTTTCGTTATTGCAATACGTAAAAGGAAAGCTTCCTCGAATTCAAGGTTGGCGCTAAATACTGAAATTTCATTTCACAACATAAGAATTATATGATGGCAATAACGAGAGAATATCATAAAATAGAGAGGAGCTCATGAAAAGTTTGTATAATAATCTACATTTCATGAAAAAGCGTTTATTTTTCAACTTATCATGAAATGTTTTCATGATAAATCCCATCGTATAAATAAAATAAAAGGTAGATAGAAGATAGACAGAAAATAGATAGATAGATAGACAGATTGATAACTATATGCATTCTTTGTGTGGGGGGAAAGTCTTTATGAGTGTTTCATAATTTGTGACAAAGTTAATATACTATTTAAGCTATATATGAAGGGAAAGAAAGGCAGGATGCGCCATATGAGCCCCATAGTGCAAGAAAAAAATAATAGCAACGTCCTCATCGTCCTTGTCATAGCTGTCATTTTCCTAGTCACATGCGGCGTAGGAGTGATATTAAAAATATGTAGCTACGCTCATTTCACGAAGCAAATATTACAGTAGAAATAATAATAATAATAATAATAAAAATAATAAAATACAAAATGCTGACAACGCTTACAACGTCTAGAAGTAGATAGCGCGAAAGAGACAATGACTGTAAGTGTAAATACTTAATCGCTATATGTATGAAAGAGAAAACTACTTACGTAGGAAGCCATCCGTATGCAAAAATGCGCAAAGTTTTACAGGAACAAAAAAATAAATAGCATGAGGCTCTTGCTAGGTAGCTTCTACGAGTACTGGCAACTGGCTGGCTGGATGTGTTCGTTTTTAGTGCTTAATATAGCGAAGCACAGCTGAAGGAGTGCTATAAAGTGTGCCATAGTGAAGTTCAGAATACCACAGCAACAGCAAAATTATTAAGCTGCTGTGACTGCAGTTAGTGATGTTCCCGCTGAGGAAGTATCTTTGAGGTAGCATCAGGAGCAGCAGCAGCAACAGTCGCAGCAGGAATGCTATGCGTGCACAGAGTGTGAAGAAATATACAAAGAATTTAACAATTTTCTTTATATTTCTATCTCACGCGCTATGCTCCATTGACATATTTCGACTATTTTATGCTAGACCGCACCGTTAACTTCACCACACACCAATGTGCATACGAGACGACTAACGAAAGTTCGGTAAGTTTATTATATTTTATAAGTATTTCACAAATCCAAAAATTGTGGAGAACAGTTTAAAGGAATTAAATTCTACAATTCAGAAAGATCCATAAAATTGTAGATAAGGCACCGTTAAAGTGAAGTACTGGCCCAGGTATTTGCTTGCCAATGCTTGGCAATCTTCCAAAACACGTTCCGGAGATTCCTCAATCTTTAAACAGAATCTGCATGTACTGTCATTTTGTATTAGGGTTTTTTGAGCCTGCATTGTCCACAGAAGCTGCTCTTACTTCTACCTATCCTAAACATTTTCCTAGCTGCCTGTTGCTGTACATATAGATGCAACGGCATTATGTTAGGTCCAGGAGAACATTCGAAGCTGCAGTTGGACAAGTGAGCATGGCTCCTGGGATTCAAATATTAGACATTCTCTGAACCTTGTTCAGTGGTTTGCTGGCTATCATTAATTTTACTCGTTCCGCCCAAACTTCGGCGCCTTATGTTACCACGGGCCTGACCATAGTTAGGTACATACATCTTAAAATGTTAGGTTTGCAGGCCCAATTTCTCCCTGCGATAGACCTACATAAGATCGCCATTGTCGCTTTGCTAACGATAATGTCCACATGTGGACATATGGAATGCTATCCCAAGATACTTAATCTCTTTGAAGAATTCTATTAACGTATTCTTATGGGTTTCATTTATACTTCCAACTCTGTCATTAGAGTGCTGTAATATTTATAGCTTGTGAAACGCGTGGCTTACTTTGTACAATCATTTAAAGCAAATATCTTTTGTTATATTCAGACAATGGAAAAAAACTTTCATTTGAAAGAATTGGAAGCTGAGTTGGATGAAGTTAATAGCTCATTACCACCGTTTAAAGCTCTTTACTATTGAGTTAAAGTTCAAACTTTAAACAAAATCCAACATACATAATAAATATTGTTCAAGACGTCAAATTGACTGCTGAACGAATTACAAACACAATCCGGACTAGTTTTACCACCGTTTCGTAACCTTGAACGAAAATTTAATCGATCACAATAACACAGAGAACAAGTAACCGTCGAAGCAGCGGATTTCTCCGGCCGGATCGGCGCCGAAGAAGAACATGGTGGATCTGTCAGCGAACAAGCTCAAGGCGACAGATTTGTTGGCATGTAAGCGGCATAATTCACTTTGATAACCTTAAAATATAGAAACTGATGTGTATGTTGATCGCACTGATACCATTGAATAATAAGAAACTCGTATAATAAGAAACATTCCCGTCTCATGCATCTAACGGTGAACGAAGACAAGACAAAGTACTTGATGTCTCCTTGCCAACTATTGACTACTGTCATTATGGAGAAATTCAATTTCAATATTGTAGAAATCATTGTCTACATAGGAACAGAAATATCCAGCAACAACAACGTCTGCCTGGAGATCAGACGGAGAATTACGCTCGCTAAACGCTACTTTGGGCTTAGCCAGCAAATTAAGAGTAGAGGCCTTTCTCGAAGTACGAAAGTAATAATCTATAATGTACCCATACTCCTGGTCCAACTATATAACGTAAAAGCGTTTAGCCTGACACCATTGTATACAGCGTCTTTGGGAGTGTTCGAGAGAATGATTCTTTGTAGGATTTTTGGATGTATTAGAGTTGGCGACAAGTTCCGTATGAACCTCGAGCTATATGATGAGGTTGACATAGTCCAATGCATACAACTCCAGCGACTGCACTGCGTTTGTCATTTTATCAGTTTGCACCCCGACGCTCCAGCACTGAAGGTTTACAAAGGAGGCCTAAACTTAATTGGAAGACAGCGTCAGAGAGAACGAAACAACTTATGTTACCATGACCATGTTTCCATGTCTGAGATGATTTCTTCAAACTTGGTATTGACCACTGCTGGCGCCAGCATGTAAAAAAATACAGCATATGGTACACCTTCCTACGTGCGGCCAGGACCGATACACGATTGTACTGCCATATACGTAAGTAAGTATATCAACGAAAATTAAAATTAACAGTCTCAAAAGTTTCCGCAAACCAAGTTTTACCTCTAATTATACACAAAATTGTAGTCTCATAGAATCTTCATGTGCCTGAAAAACTTCCACTCAATCAAATATGTGTAAGTGAAAGTAGTTTTGAAGAAACAAATATAAAAATAGTTATATAAATATATAAACATGCAAGATGAAAAGTTTTATATATTTCTATTTCTTTTGCAATCTAACTTACCGAACTTCAGTTATCCCCTCCATCATTTTTCACTTTAAACGCTCATAAATTGTAGAAACATATTTTATTTTATTACTGACGCACAGTCACATCGACGTTGAAATGTCATAATGTCATGCGACATTTTTTGCAGCACCAACAGCAACAGCTGCTACTCATGCTCTTTCTGAAATTGTTCTACAGAATCTGTGGAACATAAAAAATAAAATTACTAGATAGCATTTAGTGCACGGAACCCACTTTAACTATTCCAAAGAAAATCGAATAAACTGGAATCGAATGGGGGAACGATTGAGCAACCAGGCGCGTAAAAGCTAATCAAGCAAATTGGTCATAAAAATAAATCGCATTAAGCTTTTGCGTCTCGATGCCAAAACACACCTTTAAGCCTGTGAAATAGATTGCATTTTAACACTCAACTGAAAAAATAATACAAACATATGCTGAAATATACTCGTACATTTACAGATGTTTAAACTGCAAAACGAGAGCTTTGCGGCTTGGAAAGAAAAAAAAAAACAAATTGCAAAACGAAACTAAATTTTATCAACAATGCAAATGAACTGATAAGCTACTTTAATGTATAAATTCATTCAAATAGAATTTAAAATATACATTGTACAAATGTGTGGTGCATTTGAAATGTTCAAATATTGATTCTGACTCAGATGATTCTGATTCAGAATGTCCATTCTGCCATCAGCTGTGTGGCACATACCATACATCCGTACCATCCACTGTACGAACCGATGATGCCGCCGATGATGGTGCCATCATATCGAATGGGATCATGCCCATTTCTATACGAGTATGTATATGAAGCGGTTGTTAACTGAAAACCCCTAAATCGAATTTGAAGCCAATATTGATTTAAATAAAAGTTTTCCTTAAAAAAACACAAAAATGTACGATGGGTTTGTATTGGGGCAAATTAAAAAAGTGGGCGGAACGCGCCCATTAGACTATGTATGTTCAGCGGCTATCCATAAAAAACACCACATCGCATTTCAATCTAAAATTGGCTTTAATAAAAAGTTTTTCATAGAAAAATACATAAGTGGGCAGTAGGTTTGTATGGGGGCTACCCCAAAAAGTAAGCGGATCCCACCCATTAATGTATATCTGAAGCGTCTGTTCACTAGAAGCTAACAGATCAAGTTGATATTGACTACAATAAAAAAGCTTTTCGTACAAAAGGTCTAAAGTGGGCGGTGGGTTTGTATGGGGTCTATACCAAAAAGAGGGCGTGGCGGGTAAATCCTGATACGCTATTAAACTGCAATAAAATAAGTATATGCACCAACTTTGAGCTGGATATCATGAAAATTGATGCCCAAAAAATTAGCAACAACATCCAGACAGACAGACGGACATGGATAGATTGACTCGTCTCGTCGAGCTGATCAAAAGTAAGATGCCCCCTTAAATGCTTTAAACCTTCAGACAAACTGATAATACGTATTCACACTATGTGTGAATGGTATAATATAAAAACAAATATAAACTGTAACAATCCAAATGTCCCTTTTGGAAAACCCTGTTTAATCTTTGTTCATATACTGCTGTTCGATGCTTTCTTTAATGCGATGCAAATATAAATTATAAAACTAGTCAAATTCTGAACGAAGAGTATAATAAGGAAATATATCACCTGTTCTGCTTTTCGACTCCGATTAAATACAATAGTTCGGAAATGTTTTCGTTAAACTGGTCTGTTTTTATTTTCGAAAAGAAACCGCGTTTTGAATACGCTTGACATTAAGAATATGTATTTCACAACATAAATTGCAAGTGAAATCTTATCATAATATCCTCCTGAAAATTAAAAACAGACAATTTTAACGAAATCATTGCCGAAAAATTTAATCAAATACGGAAATCGGAACAGGGGTCATACGAAGTTTTTCTGTATTTGCAAATTTTTTGTTAGGTTTGTACTGCCTATACTGTCCTGTACTCAAGCAATAAAAATAACAATAAATAGATAGAACTGTTCCAGCCTGGAAGCCTTTCTGTGAAGCTAGCAATATGTTACACAATTTACGTAAGCTAGTAACTTTCCAGTTAGCTAGTATATATTTCTCAGCCCTGTCAACAATATCATCCAAAATAATAACTAAAATAATTTTGTTAATGATACATAGTTGAATTGGCGTCAAACTGTGTTATAATCAGGGTATAAAAGCGAAACCAGATCCTGAACCGTTAATCGTTAACCGAAATCAACCGATTCAAATTGAGAACCAGAACCGATATTTTAATTTTTTTTTTTAAAACGGGAACCTTTTACCGAAACAGAATAAAATGAAGGAACCGTACCGTAGTATAGTTTTGGTTTACATTTTAATTTTTTTAAGATAAATATTTATTTATGCATTGTGTACTTATGCATAATGTTTAAAGAAAACAGCTGATACAAATACGGTTAGAAAATTCCACAAATTTCCCAGAACTATTCGAAATGTCAAAAGTTATTCTCGCAGCCACGCAAATAAGCGTAGGGCGTTTGTTTTCAGGTGTCAAGTTTATTATAAATACGCTTAGGCTGGATGCAAAAAACATATAAAATTCGAAAAGTGGGCAGTGGGTTTCGAATTGTGGCAATGTTCAGCCTAGGAAGTATGCATACCAGATTTCAGACAGGGGACAGACGGACATAGCAAGTTCGATTAGTCTCGACGAGCTGATCAAGTTCCAGTGCTGTTTCCAATCCTCGAAGTACTTCTGATATGCGCTTTTTGATATGGCCTTGAGCTTTTCCAGCGATGGTCAATCGTGGCAAAACATTGTCCTTTTATGGGTTTTTTAAGTTTTATGCCTTGTTTACATACACGCAACAATTACGCAACTTGCAACAAGTGGTATTTGCAGGCAACAAAACGCAAAATTTCATAGTTAAATATGTCAGTTACATTTGAATTTCGAGTAGAAGTTGCGTGCAACTATAAATGTTGCGAAAGAATTTCTGAATACAGCTCTGTGTTTTTGATTAAATACACTAGTATTGTAGCAAAAAGTGATTTAGAGCACTGAAATTTCGGCTGAAATCCGGGCGTCCAAGGTCTTCGAGATCGTTCGAAAACGTAGACAGTGTTATTCAGTCTGCTCGTGACAACCCGGACCTTTCGATTCGGAAGCGTGCTGTTGCTTTAAACGTGCATAGATCATCATTGTTTCGCATTTTTAGCAACTTCATACATGTCCAACAGTTCATGAAATTTTTCCTGGCAAATTGATCTCCAGGAGAGGTGACATAAATTGGCCTCCAGGAAGTCCCGATTTAACCCTTATGGACTTTTTCCTGTTGGGTTACGTCAAATCTAAAGTTTACGACAACAAACCGACTTCCCTGGCACAATTAAAAGGAAATATCCGTAATGAAATGGCAGCCATCACGGAGAATACCTGCCGAGCCGTCATAAGAAATTTTAGTGCTCGATCAAATGAATGCCGTGAACGCAACGGTTTACATTTGGACAATATCATTTTTAAGAAATAAATTCCCAAAGTGTGTATTTTAATATGTAATAAACATTTTTTCAATAAACTACTTACTTTTTTTTATCGATTTTTTTAAATGTGAACTGTCCTTTGAGACACCCTGTAATATGAACGCAAACGTAGTTTAATTATCATGTTCAACACATTACATTTCATTCTCGTCGAAGCTTTCGGCAACAGCCTTTCGAAAGATTTCAGCAGTACTTCTTGGTCCGTCGTCAGCAGAGGTTTCGCTTACTGGCTGCTCCCTTTCTGGATTGCTTCCTTGCAATTCCCAATCTTCATTTAGTGAAGAACACAACAGCATTGTGTGATTGCGTTTGCATTTTTTATATTACTATCTAGGCCTTTGCCTTTCCGCCTGAATCTAGCTTTTAGTTGTTCAAAAGCGTTTTCAAAAACACGCCTGGCATTAGAAAGGTGGTAATTAAATGCCTTCTATTGTTCTGTAGCGTTAATTAAAAGAGGGTATGGCTTCATAAGCGTTGTTGAAAAACGAAACGCCGAGTCCCCGATCAGTAACTCGGGGACCCTTACTCCACCAAAATTTTTTGCGTGGTTTTGTAATAGCTCGTTGTTATTAACTGCTATTTTTAATTAAACATTTTCGTAAATTTAGGAGTCGTTGCACCTACCCGGAGCGCCAACATTAATATACATAAACCGATATCTGAAAAAACAAAATATGATATTTACAAAACATAAAATCTCCGTATTTACATAAATTACAAACCTATAGTCCACAAGTGCCAGAAGTATGGTAGAATACCACGCTTTATAATTATAAAAATCGGAGGCATCTTCCTGTGGTGGCTTTACTTCTATGTGACATCCATCTATTGTATATATGTATAATTAAAAACAATGTATTGAAAAGTTAAAATTTTTGCATTTACCAATCGCTCCAATGCATTGCGGAAATCCAAGCGTTACGAATCCTTTGACACATTCGTGTCTGGGCTCAAATAGTGAGGCGCAATAATTTGCCACACTTCAGTGCTAAACTCTTGCACAATGTTGCACACACTCGCCACTCCGAACAAATTGCTGATAGTGCGGTTCTCCGCCCAACGTGTAAAGGACTATTGCTATCCGCTTCTCCAGTGGAATGCATTGGCGAAAATTTGTGTCTTTTCGAGATAAGAACTTCAATTTTTCCACAAGTAGTTGAAATAACTGCTTCTCCATTTTAAAATTCTCTTTAAACAAAGCATCACTAGCTGTAGCCATATCTTTTTCCCAAAACCATCCGTTGCCTTCCTATGCAACAGATAAATTGTAAAGTTATAACAAATTAGTAGACAAGCCAAATTTTACTTACAACTGTCCAAACAGTCCTTGGATTTGCCAATGGTAATATTTCGTCGCAAGTCGCTATATAAATGTTTCTGGGTGCTGGTATTGAGCCACTGCACGCTCATCCTCGTCATCGGCTAAGCACTCGAGCATCTCCATAGCTTTATTTTTGCTACAATTGATTTTCGCAACTATAAGTAAACAATAAAAAATAGCATATCATGAGCCTACCGATATACCGATATAATAGTGATTTGACGATTCTCCATAACAATTTTCTTCACTACTTCAACGTTTTCGTCAGTTATTAACGTGCTGGGGCGTCCTGGGCATGCATTATCAATAACGTCTTCTCGGTCTTTATAGATTTCCGTTACAAACTCCGTGACAAAATTATAATACTATTCACACTATGTGTGAAGAGTAAAAAAATTTAAGTTGTTCGCATTTACTTACTATCGAATAAAGAATAATTAAATTCAAAAAATTCAAATGACATGCTATTAATTTGATAAGTGGTCTTTGGAACGTTGGTAATACTAATTATTCTCTTCTTTTCTTTGAACAATCTTAATAGTGACCGGTACCGTTACCGTATCGGTATACCGAAACCAACCGTATCGAAATCCATTACCGAAATAAATTCAAACCGGTACAAAACCTTGATATGTAACAAAACCGGTACTAAAACTGAAATAAGTTTTAGATTTGTTCTCTGACAATAATAGATCTTGTGAAGAGTATTATTCGGATGCAGCAAAGTTAGAGTATCCTTTGTTTTCGGTTGACGTTGGTTTTCCATATTCATATGTACATAAAAGTGTAGTTATTGCATGCCTTTTGTAATAAGAAAAAATTCCAAGAATTTTTAAACTCTGTCAAAGCAAAGTTTATGAAACTAAGCTAAAGCAGAAGATTGAGTAGGTAGGTAGGTAGGAAGGGTATAATGATGAGTTCAAATTTAGATTTCTATTGAATTCTGTGTTACACTAATACGAGGGACAATCAATAAGTCCATAAAAAAAATCAAAGAAATAAATTAGATAAATTTTGATTTAACATTTACTCTCTAGCATTTATTGAACAAATATACAATTGGTACAATTGATTGATTGATTACAACTCTTTGTTTTTTTGCGGTGGTTTCTTTCAAAATGTTGGCTTTTTAAAATAGTATAATAACTTCCTCTATCGTTTTTATGATTTACAAACGTCCTGTAAATCCTACTAATATTATAAACGCGAGAGTTTGTATGGATGTGTGGATGTGTGAATGGTTGTTACTCCTTTACGCAAAAACTACTGAATGGATTTTAATGAAACTTTATAGTAATATAGCTCATATATCAGAATAACACATAGAATTTATGAAGATTAAATTAACACAATTATTTAATTTATTTAATTAATTTTAAAAAAACACAGCGCAAACATTTTAACCACGTCTGCTCTGAGTAGACGACAAAAAGCTGATAGCTACAAAACCGTCTAGCGTTCATGTGTTTGCCTTAAATGGTCATGTGTGCGGGATGATTTTAGAGAGGCGGAGAATGAAAGAAAAACGTTGGCTTTTTGAAAGTTTCAAATTTTTGTTAATAGAATTTGGGTTTTAATGTAATTCAAAAAAAAAAGCATTTGTTTAAAAAAGTATGCATGTATATGCCGCTTATTTCTGAATAAGTTCCAAAAATTTTTCTATAATTCTATAAAATGGAAATTCATATACATATAAGAATAGGTCGTTACGTATTTTTCACCCTCCTACCCCCACCCCCTATTTTTCAATCTCGATTTTAGCATTTTTGTATGAACAATTTTATTACCCGAGGGGTCATGTAGAAGGGCGACGTGGAGAAGTGGGGCAGGGATAAGGGCAGCTATGCGCCAGGTACTAACTAGTAGTATTATAATCTCAACAATGAACTTGCACTGCCTTATAAAGCATACACGTATTTTTGATCAGATCAACGAAAATTATCGATCTATTTATATCCATGTTTCAATCTATACATCTTATGTAGGTGCTGTTACCAAGATCTTGTTCTGTTCGTTATAAAACCAGCTTAAGATTTCGGTGTGTTGTAAAATCGCAGAATCTTTCTACCGTATCTCATCAAATCAACCTATAGTAGAGCTCATACTATAGGTTGACCGCTGAATCTTATTTTTATCTTTCAAATCTTCTAAAATAAGCTAAATAATTTAGTGTTAAATATTAGATCTATATTACCGTCTATATTAGATCAAGTCATCACAATATTTATATAATCAGACAACATAAACATTATATGTTTAATTATTTATACATTATATGTTTACATAAAAGTCAAAACTTAAATAGTCTAAAACAGTTTAAAAAAAAAACTACTACTTATTTAGTTCATTTCAAATTTATGCCCCAAGTAACGGTTTAAAGATTATTCAATGAGAAAGTTCCAAATTACGAGCCCTGTTTAAAATGTCTGCAGCTAAATGATAGCAACAGTCTTGAGACAGCCTGGCAGTGTCGTTGCGCTTGTGTAGCGATGCCATTCATTCTAACTGTTATCTTGTATATTCTGCACATTGGGAACCCTAATTGCTGTTATGTGCCCGCCGACATTTACATTGGAAAGTTTAACATTTTTATCATAAGATTACGCAGAAATTTTTGACGTACGAGTAATTTTCGAAGCACTTTTTGCACTCAAAGGTGTGTACCTACAAAACGACCTGTTAAGATCTGCAACAGTTTCTGCATGGGTCAGAAACGTTGACCTCGCAATTTATTGTTGATGTGCTGCAGGGAAGAAGTCGTCGAATGCATCTCACTCTTGAGTGATCCGATCTATTGTCGTGGTGGAGGCGGATCCGTGTTCGGCTGACGGTTTTCCTTAATTCTCTGAATACTTCTGGCATGTGTACCATTCAGAATTGTGCGTTAAAAGTTATTGCAATAAAACAGTAGTGAAATGACTAACTTTCCGAAAAAAAACATGAGGGCCATTTGCTTCGAAGTGCTTCGTCCGTGAACAATATTTGTTTGATTTACCTCGGGTTGGAACTACATTCAGTCGATTGCTGTTTTGTTTTTTGTTTGTTTTTGAACCAACGCGGCTGTATTTCTTCAACATTTATTTATACCAATGGATGCGAGCCTTTTTGGGCGATTGTCAAATTATGCGGTATCCAATGCGAACAAATCTCACTAATGCAGAATGATAGCTGAATCTCCTGTTATGTAACAATATCGAGGGTCTTGGACGACCTCTGGATTCGTCTTTAATAGAACGGCAACCATGTTTTAATTCAGTATACCAGTCATAAACAATAGTTTTGATGGTACTTCATCGCCAAAAGTCGTAGTAGGTTGATTGATTTTTTGGTCGAGATGAATTTTTCAAGTCACCTTAAACATCACAAATAATGCTCCTATATCAAAACGTTCTGTGAACGTTTATGCTAGAAAATGTCAAACTTTCCAATGGAAATATCAGCTGGCACATAAAAACACTTAGGGTTGCCAAGACTCACAATAGCAGAAAATTTTTAGTGCAAAAAGAAATTATTTAAAATACAAGGTGTCTCAAAAGAAAGTTCACATTTAAAAAGTACGTAGCTTATTGAAAAAATGTTTATTACATATTAAAATACACACTTTGGGAATTTATTTCTTTCACGGCATTCAGTTAATCGAGCAATAAAATTTCCAATGACGGCTCAGCGGGTATTCTCCGTGATGGCTGCCATTTTGCGACGGATATTTTCTTTTAATTGTACCAGGGAAGTCGGTTTGTTGCCGTAAACTTTAGATTTGACGTAACCCCACAGGAAGAAGTCCATATGGGTTAAATCGGGACTTCGTGGAGGCCAATTTATGTCACCTCTCCTGGAGATCCATTTGCCAGGAAAAATTTCATGAACTCGTGGTAGTGACCAGTTGGACGTGTGTGAAGTTGCTCCGTCCTGCTGGAACCATGTTCTTTGGTTATAACCAGGAAAGTTTTGCAGTTCAGGCACGAAGAAGTCGTCTAACATCTCCACATAACGCTCTGAATTCACTGTAACTGTGCGTCTCCTTTCATCTTTAAAAAAGTAAGGGCCGATAATTCCCATACGGTCACTTTAGGCGAATGTAGGGGTTTCTGACGTTTGTGTTTTGGATTGGTTGCACTAAAGTAGCGGCAATTTTGCTTTTTTATATGTCCATTAAGATGGTTTATGAATTCAAGCCTCTGCCCAGCATCCTGCGGCTTTAATTCTTGCACCAACTGAATTTTGTAGGGGTGCAGCTTTAAATCTTTGTGTAAAATGCGGAACAATGATGATCTATGCACGTCTAAAGCAACAGCACGCTTCCGAATCGAAAGGTCCGGGTTGTCACGAACAGACTGCGTAACACTGTCTACGTTTTCGAACGTTCTCGAAGATCTTGGACGCCCAGATTTTGATTTTTCCAGCGTTGAACCGGTCTCTTCAAGCTTCGCGACCCATTTTCCAATGAGTCGAGGGCTTGGCGCATCATTTAAATGACGAACATGTCGAATACTGCAGAATTTTCTACGCGCGACAAACGCTGAATTACTGTTTTTGTAAAACTCACGTACGGTCCGCTCCCGAGTAACGAAATAGTTGCGTTCATGCAATCAGCAAATCAAATGTGAACTTTCTTTTGAGACACCCAGTACCTACCTACCAATACTTTCAAAAATATTTGTTTAAATTTCTAAATTCTTAGTGACTTACTCTCATACGTAGAGCTGATACAAATTCATTTCAAATTCGAAAGAATTTAATTACTCTCAAGTACCTACGTACATACGGTATCTATATTTTGAAACACAAATATAGATGCACTCGTTTACTCGTATGTATATATAAGTACCTGGAAGTAATTAAATTACATCACATTCAGTGGCAATGTTGCAGAATACTATTTCGAAAACAATGAAGTTCACCAGAACAGTAGATACTTGAAATCTTTGCCTCAATTGAATTGCACTTGACGTAAAACTAATTTCCAAGCAGGCTGTTCATATTTATAATTGCTATTTGGAACTTTAAAATACAAATATATAAAGAGAAAGTGGCAGTGAAGGGTTCATTCAAGCCCTGAGGACTAAAACCAATTACGATGCAAAGTATATATTGTATTTAGAATTCACCAATCCAACACCTGTAACAATTGAAATTCAATTTTAATTACAACGAAAGCCAACGCTAAGCATTGTACGAGTATAAAAACCAAATGCATATAAATTAAATCTGGTGCTAAAATATGGTTTCAATTAATCAAAACGACCGCCGCACAGTGACTCGTTTGCAGAAAGCATGTGGCAAAAATAATATTTCACGTTGTACGTTTTGGTAAGTAATTAAATTTCATATATTTTAATTTAATAATTGCTTAAATTGACTATGTTTACTTTTGAGCTAATATTTTGATTTGTAAAATTTTTCAAAGTTTCAAAATATGCCAACAAAATGCAAACAGATGACAAAATGCAATTTAAAGGACAACTTCAACTGGAGATTTTTTTTAAACAAACTATTGATTTATTTTTAAATTAATTAAGCTAATTTTTAAACAAAGAATTTAAAGTGCCAATACAGTCATATTATAAAGTGTTATTGTAAATTTTATTTAACGTTTTTGGAATGTTTCGGGTTATATATCATTTGAATAAAATGGGCAGTACAAAACGAAGCCGCAATTTAACCGAAAGGTTTGAAATTCTTAGTATGTGTTATATCGTTCAGGAGAAGTTTCTCTTAGAAATGCAAGTAGAAGAGCATTCACAAATGATTGTCCATATGATCTCATGGTAAAATTCAGAAGTTGATATAAAATATGAGTGCAAATTTTGATCCCGTTTTCACTTTTTTGAATTCCTTTTGATCCCGTTTGATCCCGTTTCTGTTATTTGAATGTTTTACAAATAAACATGTTGTACATAATGATATAATAACTTTTTACAACTAAAATTTATTACTATCCCCCGTGCTTCTCTTGGAATTGTCACTATGAAATTTATATGCTCAAGGTCTGGTAAATTCAAATCACAAAATTCTTCTGCAAGTGAAATAAGCACCATTTTACAGAAGCCGAACACTTTATTTGGACTCCAAAACCGGGCAGTGAGGTATGTTTTAAAATAAAATGCATTTAATTACTTGCATTAGATATTTCTATATTTTATTACCATTCGGTGGACGACTATGATGAGAATTATGCTCACGGGTCATCTAGTTTTTTATAGTCTCCGAAATCTTAATGTTCAGGCTGACGGACAGTCGGATATGACTATATTTATATACTTATGTGAACTATCGCACCTCATTTTAGCTGTTTCATACCTTTCCCTATGGGAACAATAAATCGATTGTTTCATGCGCGGTGAGGCAGGTGGCGCCATCGTCCAGATCCATACACCAAATTCGAAAATTATCTTTGATGACTAACCCATTCAGATCAAAATTCGGCTCATCGGCTCATCGGCTCATTGCCTAAATTTGCTATGATTATTTATATTGTCCCACTTGACAATTGAATTTTGCAAGCAACGAAGAGTTCAATGCTACAAAACGTAAAATCAGCTGTTTTTCAGCTGTTTTGGAGAATATGATTTAGATTCTGAAAACTGAATAGAAGAGTTTGTTGATGTTATGTGCTACCAAATGGATAATTTTAAATTTGACTGCATGTGCGATAAATGATGGAAAAGAATAATACCATTCCATTTTCATCTAATTGGCTGTTGCAAAAAAATTAAGAGGGTAAGAAAATATAAATACTTTGCGATATTTTTCTACTGATAAATTAAAACAAATTAGTATTAAAGTCCTATGCATGTTTGCATAAAATGCCACCACTATTGTTTGTTTTTAAAGCTAGGGGATGTGTCCAGGTTCATTCCCAAACCGGCATACACTCGATTATAAAATCGACAACAGCATTGATTCAAATAATTTTATTTTTCGTTCAAGTTAGGGCCTTAGTGAACAGCCCCTTCATATACATATACAAATGGGCGTTTCCCGCCCACTTTTTGGGGTCATCTAGTTTACAAACCCACAGCTCACTTTGTTACATTTGTATGAAAAACGTCAATATCAACTTGAAATTCGATGTGGTGGCAGCTTATATATTGTCGCTTCATACACATCTACAAGTGGGCGTGTACCGTCCACTTTTTGGGGTCGCCCTTATTTGAACGCCTTCCAGTATGAATGGTATTATAGAGATTCGTTTCAGCCGAAGGTAACGTTTGTCCTTGTTTTGGCTAACATTTAGCTCGTGTCCTACCGCCGTCAGAAGTTATGTTTTTGGAAAACTAGCCACTGTGCGCCGTTTTAATTAAAGTTCTCCCTTTCTCTCCCCTTGCATAAATCTGTTTAATTTCGTATTTAAAAAATATTCGTTTTATACCAGTTTGGCAACATTTGAGTCCGATATTTTAATTGGCTATAGTATAAAAATATTAAATAAGGTTTGAAATTCGAGTAATATATATAATCGTAAATGTAATATGTTGTTATAAAATAACTACATTATTTATTTTTTGTGTGTGATTTTATAAACATGAAATATTTGTGTGTGGCAATTAAATATTTATTTACACATTTAATTTTCTTTAAAATTCCAAACAAATTCGTTTTCGTTGCACATAAACGTGCGTAAATTGCAGCAATTAATTAATTTCATTTATTCATTTTTTTAATGCAATAAACAAATTTATCATAAGAACAGCATGAATAAACATTTATGGGAATTAATTTAATGTTGTTTTGCAAATAACTATAGAATATTTTAAATATGAAATATTAAAATTTAAAGAAGTTGAAACAATTAACAATATACATAGGTAGAAACGATGCATTAATACACTTCTTAAGATATAATGTCAAACTGTGTATATTCTATCCAGAGAATGTTTTTATATCCTGACCTGGAGAGCTAAGCGTAAACTAAGTTTGAATAAATATATAAGGCAGAATAATGAGTACCAGACCCCATAGGGTATATATTAAGGATGTGCAACGTGCCGATCGAACATTCGAATCAATTCAATTTTGGCCGAACATGAAGCGAGCCGATCGATGCAATCGGTCTGTTCGGTCTGTTCGGTCTGTTCGGTCTGTTCGGTCTGTTCGGTCTGTTCGGTCTGTTCGGTCTGTTCGGTCTGTTCGGTCTGTTCGGTCTGTTCGGTCTGTTCGGTCTGTTCGGTCTGTTCGGTCTGTTCGGTCTGTTCGGTCTGTTCGGTCTGTTCGGTCTGTTCGGTCTGTTCGGTCTGTTCGGTCTGTTCGGTCTGTTCGGTCTGTTCGGTCTGTTCGGTCTGTTCGGTCTGTTCGGTCTGTTCGGTCTGTTCGGTCTGTTCGGTCTGTTCGGTCTGTTCGGTCTGTTCGGTCTGTTCGGTCTGTTCGGTCTGTTCGGTCTGTTCGGTCTGTTCGGTCTGTTCGGTCTGTTCGGTCTGTTCGGTCTGTTCGGTCTGTTCGGTCTGTTCGGTCTGTTCGGTCTGTTCGGTCTGTTCGGTCTGTTCGGTCTGTTCGGTCTGTTCGGTCTGTTCGGTCTGTTCGGTCTGTTCGGTCTGTTCGGTCTGTTCGGTCTGTTCGGTCTGTTCGGTCTGTTCGGTCTGTTCGGTCTGTTCGGTCTGTTCGGTCTGTTCGGTCTGTTCGGTCTGTTCGGTCTGTTCGGTCTGTTCGGTCTGTTCGGTCTGTTCGGTCTGTTCGGTCTGTTCGGTCTGTTCGGTCTGTTCGGTCTGTTCGGTACGTTCGATACGCTCGCACGTTGCCATGCATCAATCAGTATTAAATTTTTATTCTGCTGGGTAGTTTGCACGTGCAAAAAAAAAATGGAACTAAGTGAAGCAAGTATTTTGGCAGTATTTTGAAGATACTGAAGAACCAAAAAAAAAAACATGCAAGAGATGTGCAAAAACGATAATTATTAACGGAGCATCGACCACAACATTATTAAGGCATGTAAAAGTACATGATCCAAGCCTGCAAAGCACTGGTAAGTAGTTTTTTTTTAATTTAAATCATTATAAAGTGTTCCACAATTTATTGAATTTCTGAACGTACCTACGTTTGTGTGTTAATAATACAAAATAATTTAATAAATGTCTATTGTTGTTAACAAAGGAACTTTGATATGCACTCACGTCTACAAGAAGGAATCAACTCGGAAATGTTATCTAAGTATATATAAAATTTTATACAAACGTTATGTAAACAGCTACATACATACGTATTTCAGATATGGCATTTTATTTCCTAGCATGATTTCGTTAATTTTGATTTGTTTCATTTTTTTTTTATACCTTTCACACATAGTGTGAAATGGTATTATCAGTTTGTCTGAAAGTTTGTAACGCATTAAAGGAGCAATCGTAGACCCCATAAAGTATATATATTCTTGATCAGCTCGACGAGACGAATCGATCTAGCCATGTCCGTCTGTCTGTCTGTCCGTCTGTATGTTGTTGCGCATTTTTTTGGGGACCAATTTTTATTCTATCCAGTTGAAATTTTGCACATATACTTCTTTTTATTTTAGTTTAATAGGGTATTAAGATTGACCTGCCACGCCCACTATTTAGGGTAGCTCCCATACAAACCTACTGCCCACTTTTGACTTTTTGTAAGAAAACTTCTTTATTAAAGTCTATATTAGGTTGAAATTCAATGTGGTGCCTTTTTATGAACAGCAGCTTAACATACATAGACTAACGGGCGTGGCTCGCCCACTATTTAGGGTAGCTCCCATACAAACCTATGGTCGACTTTTGACTTTTTGTAAGAAAAACTTTTTTATTAAAGTCTATATTATGTTGAAATGCGATATGGTGCCTTTTAAGAGACAGTCGCTAAACAAACATAGACAATTGGACGTGGCCCGCCCACTTTTTGAGGTAGCCCCCATACAAACCCAACGTGCAATTTTGTGTTTTTTATGAAAAAATCCTTCATTTAGATCAATATTAGCTTGCAATTTGATTTTGTGGATTTTAATGGACAACCGCTTCATATACATATACAGAGGGGCGTGTCCCGCCCACTTTTTGAGGTAGTCCCATATAAACCCACAGTTCACTTTTATGCATTTGTATGGAAAACATCAATATCAACTTGAAATTCGATATGGCGGCATCTTACACATCTACTACATCGCTTCACACACATAGTGTGATTACTTTTATAATTTATTGGTAGGTACAATAGGTGGCGAATCCAGAAACAGCTATTTTTAAAATGTCCTGTTTCCAATTTCTTCGTTAAAATGCGATGAATCGAATCTTTGGGAATATTTAATTCCATTTCCATAGAATGCAACGAAGATTTCGGCTCATTTTGTATGAATTCGATCACCACTGATTTGTTCTTTTCGATCACCACTGATTTTGGCCGGCCCGACTTTTTATCATCACAGAGGTCTTCACGATCTTCTTGAAAACGTTTAAACCACTCGTGAACATTGCTACGGGATAGACAATTGTCACCATAAACTTGTTTCATCATTTGGAACGTTTCGGTGAATGTTTTATCAAATTTAAAACAGAACTTTATATTTTCTCTTTGTTCGAGATTCATTTTTCGACCGATGCCCAAAAGATACTGTCACTTTTAGCGCGATAACTTCGGTTTTCATACAATTTTTACAAGATGTCAGTGAAGGATGTACCTTTCCAACGCTTGTACATACCAATAGGTGGCGCCACCAGAAACAGCTATTTTTAAAATGTTCAGTTTCTTTTGCGACATACCTGGTATTACACAAAAATTTGAACTTTCCTCAGTTGTACCTCAGCAATTTTAGAATCATGATTCTCCATAACAATTTTCTTCACTGCTTCAACGCAGGTATCGTCATCAACACCTTCTGAGAAGAGCTTGTACACTTATAAACATTGTTACAGACGGACAAACAGGGCTAGATCGACTTTTAGTTGGAGTCTCCGATGATTTCTTTACGGCGTTACAAACACTTTTACTAAATTATAATGATTTTCATACTCTGTGTGAAGAGTATAAAAAGTCATTTAAAATCAATGCCAGACAAATGTTTGATTGAAATGCTTCGTAAAAGGCTTATTGAGTTTGCATGAAATGCATTTTTATTTTTATTTGCTGCTTATATATTTTCCATGCTGCTTGAAAATCCTTTCAATTTATGTGCATATCCTTACTGCTGCTCTTCATACAATACATTATGTGCACATTGCTCCGAGTTTGTTCTTTTATAGTACAATATTTATTCTATATACAAATAAATTTCATTGCACGTGACTTTCGAACTCTTCCACGCTGCACAAAATAAATAAAATTCATAATGGTAAATACGACATGTACTGAAATGCTACGAATCGGAAATATAAATCATAAAAAATTGATACAAAATCCTGCTTTAAGTTGAAAATATTTTGCAGTGCGCTTTTGTCCTTTTTTCGACTTTGTCCTTTGCATAATTAAAGCAATTGCTTGAAATATACAAGCAAATTGTCTGCATCACAAAAAAAAAATTTAATATGGCGCTTCCTTATAAATATCAAACAGTCTGTTGTACGATATTTGAGCTGCAAACTGCTAAGTGGCAAAGGCAAAGTGAGACGAAAGTGAACAAAAAAGTTTATAATTTGTTCTGGTCAGAACTTTTTCAATTTAAATTTTTTAATATTTTGTACAACATTCTAAAGAACGAAGAAACACGAAAAGATGGAAGTGAAAGTCAACACCTAAACAGGTTGTAAAAAACGTATACCTGCAATGAAATTTTTATTGCAGACCCTCACACTTTCAAAGCACTTTTCTTTAGTTGCTCCAAGGAATCGAGCAAATAATGAAAAACCGAGCAAGCTGCTACAGTAATTAAGTTGCCAGCCGCAGAACTTTCCTTGCTTTCCTTTAAGTAATAAATAAATTTTTTGAGGTTTTCTTTTTATATTAAATTTCGACAAGTTTTTTATCGCTGTTTTTTGACTTCATGGCATTTTTGTCCTTATTTTTTTACTTATTCTCCTTGCAATCAATTCGACTTCAAGCAATAATAAACTCAATTCTTGCTTCAATATTTGCTGGCTTGCAATTTGTCAAGCGTTATTGCGCTGCTTATACGCAGTAGTAGAATTGCAAGGACCTTCAACGCAGAATAATCGCATTTTCCTTCGTTGCGTTCTCATCGCGCTGTTCAATTTTTTTTCACTTCATTGAATTTGTGAAAATGCAGTTTGACATATAATGATAATGTTATCTTGCAGTGTTGAAGAAGGTTCTGGCAATGGCTTTTATTGTTTTTCTTTTTTCTGTATTTAGTTTTTTTTTTCTTTTTTATACAGTTATCCTTGTTGTTATGAAAAAAATACTAGCTCTTGTGGGCATAATACCCTTCAAGTTTAAAAGGTATACATTTTTGTCAAAACTTGCAACACAATGTATGACAGACCACTAAGAATTTAACTATATATATCCATATAAGGCAAGCGGAATATTATCATAGAGAAGATTTTATTAAAAAATTATAGGAAATGATGGTTTTGTTTTCTATTTGTTTCGACGCATGTTTCGTGACAGCAAATTCTGATGTAAATTATGCTGTATCTTTAGAACCATAATATTTAGGGCAATTTTCACGACTTTGAAATATATTAGAAAATATGTATTTCCAAGATATGCTATTGCTGGAAATATATTTAGTAGGGAATTTCACTACTTCACAATAGTACAATAATAAATCTAATTCGAGTAGATCTGCAGTATAAATCGATCTTTTTCCTGTTATCGTTGAACAATCGGTTACTTTACTCATTTATCGGATGAGTCCAATAGCTGATAAATTCTGAACCGGTGGACAGTTCATGCATTTCCACAAACGTAAATGCATAAGAAATATATATAGAAAAAATGGCCCCGCCAAGGTGTAAATAAAAAACTACCATTTTGTTTGTTTTGTTTTTAGTTTGGCTTTCGAAATTGTGAAGTCAAGTTGGCAGTTCTAAAACCAATATCTTTGAAATACATTTATTAGGTGGTCGAACTAGGCAATTGAAAACTAGTATATAGGGTGGAAAAAATAAGCTATAATATATTGTATATACATATATAGGCAAGTCGTGCAAATGGCCCATGGAGAGGTATATTATTAATATCGAGGGGTGGCACTAGACAGTAAGCATATATGGAAAATACACACGGAGGAAACCATAAGAAAATGCAGCAAAGAAGAGAGCGCTGGCCGAGAAATCATGAGGAAGCAAACCCGGAAAACATATATACCGGATGTGGCTATATAACATGCTAGTAAAGCCAATGTTACTATATGGCATAGTTGCGTGGGGAGAGAGGTTGACCCAAGTGACATTCACTAGGGCGCTCAACTCCCTGAAAAACTTACATGTCTATGCACCACAGGAACATTACTAGCCTGCCCAACGGCAGCTTTGACAGCAAAATAATATTATTATAAATCAAAGCTTATGACACCGAAAATTTTATATCAATTTTTAGAAAATAGCTTAATCCTGCATTTCAAAATATGTAAACAGCAATGTCCTTAAAAGCATACACTTATGAAGAGTTAAAAAGCTTCTGTTCAACCGAATGTAATAATCCCGTCGCTTACATTTGGTTTAAATTTCTTTTTAATATTTTTTGCACATGTTTTTATTTGCGCTGCTACAGAGAAACATATAAACAATTTCTTTATTTTATATTCTGTCTCTAGATTTGACTCTGTCTCTCTCTTGCGATGACATACTAAAAACAATTGAAACGTGACAAGCATATTAAACTGTAACTATCTCTGTCTCTCTCTGTTTCTCACTCTGTTTCTCACTGTCTGCTTTCCTCTAAGTGCATGCGTGGGCGAGTGTTCAACGCTGCGTATGAGTTATTTTTTTATTGATTAAGCAGTAAATCGAAATATTTCTATACGTTTCTATACCCTGCACACAATGTATGAAAATATTTCAATGGGTGTATTAGTTTTATTGACTGTAATGTAACTGTGCGTCAGCGAAATTTGTTGTAGAGGGTGGCTCATGAATATTGCAATTTTATGAAACACAAATAACTTTTTTTTCAATTTACAAAAGGCTTTTATTTTTAGTTCTTTAGAAAGATAATTCATTATAGCCTGTAGAAAAATAAGAAAGAGCTATAGTCGTGCTGTTTGACTATATTATACCCTGTAAACGCCATATTTTTTTCGTAGTAGATCCTGATTTGCTTCGAAATTTTTCTTTCTATGTTACAAACTATGCTAATAAATTTTTGAGGCAAAACTAGACATGTTGTAAAATTATAACAAATATTTCGGAACAAAACTTACTAATGTACTTTAATAGCGAACCCGGCAAACTTCGTCCCGCCCAAAATATTTGATTAAAATAATTTCGAGCATTCGCGATTCCACCCGAAATTAATTTTTTTTGTCGAACATGAGCGATAACAGATAAAACCACTCGAACTTCAAATATTGAAAGAATGTAACACCTTCTGAATTCGATTGAATTAGGAATGTAGAGAGTTCTAGGGAATCACATGTCAGGTAAATTCAATGCTTTGTTTGTGGTAGACTAGGTTCTTCGTTTTTTTGTCCGACGCATAAATAAACAAAGATGAAGGCTTTCCAATACACAAACATGCCACATATAATTGACCATGCGAGAAACATGGAAATTAGAGATTAATCCATAGATTATCTTTGTGATTTATTGATTATTATGGTGAATGTTAGGCGAACCGGAAATTGACTGCGTTAGTACTCGAAATGTAAATTGGTTGAAATCAGTGGAATTCTCGAAATGAGCACTTCCTCGCCCTTGAATTTACCTTTGAGTATCGTTGCGTGCATGATATTATTCCTGAGTTGTTTGACGACCAATCTTCTTCCAAAACAATTTACGATATCCTGCCTAATCATCAAACGGTAACATAATACAGAAACTTTGTACTGAAGCTTGAAAAACATTTGATTAACACGGTTAATAACCTGTCGATGGAATGATCATTTTGATTTAAAAGTGATATCCATCCACTCTACGCCAGAATATGAATGTATATTGAATATGAGTGTAAATCGTCCTATGACCATCATTTTGCCACTTCAGTACAATGTCACGGGATTCATCATTTTCAACAACGATGAGAACAGAAATGTCATCAATTGTGGGGACATAAAATTGAAGTTCGTGACTTACAGCGGGACGTTTATCCGCTCTTATGTTGATTTTGTTGTCGCCAGTAGGCATATATTCCACTGCTGTCATGTCAACCGAACCAAAGCGTTGTGTTCGTGTAAAGTTCTTGCATTTCTTCATCAGAACTGCCAACGAAATATATTTAAAAAAAAAATTGTATTCCTCATTCACTAGCGGCAACAATTATCCGGTTCGATGGTGAATTTGCACTTGAATCTGTATAGTTGGTGGCAAATTCAAAATGGGTGAGTTTCGTTTATCCATAGAAATCCATTTCGGATTTATTTGAAAAGAAATTACCTTAAATGTCGGTGTAAATCTAAGTTCATCAACAATGTTTGCTCTGAATGACGTCAACCGTTGTATTTGTGGGCATTCATCAAGAAACTCCTTGATTCTGGTAAGCCGTTGTTAACTAAAAAGCGATATGGTTGTGGTGGTTGAGTCAACGGTGGTAATTTGACTTTGCCAACTGCAAAACACAATCCATGGGTCCAATCGTAACACATGGCAGTGCACTGTAGTTAATCGTGCAGTCATATTGGGAGGCTAAATATAATTGGACATTCATATTATTGACGTATATTGTATTCAGTTACATATGATATGTATTCGTCCCACCTACCGAATCTTTCCGCTCGGTAAAAGAGCTTCCTGACCGTTAGCTCCAAAGTAGTTAACTTATCAGGACCCCATTGAACCTTCCGTTTCCTGTGGACTGATCGGGTAGACGTACTGGCATTGTACAAACCCAGTAGATTTATGTTTAGTTTTTTAGAAGTCAGCACCAGCTCACAAATTGATGTAATATTGCGCGGAAGACCATCAACCTTAGATGTTACAAGCTGGTTGTACAATTGCCAGTTTGTTTTCCTAGGAAGGTAAAACTTTGAACGGATTTCAAAGCGAACAGGTTGGCGATCAGAGAGGGAGACTTCGTTTGCAACTACCAATTCCATACGAAGTTCTTAGCCCCTCTACTAGATAGAGTAAGTTCTGGAACCTCTTGTCTGTTTGCTGTGATCAAAGTAGATTTGGAACCTTTTTTGCGATATCTAGCTGAGATTTCATGAGATAATTTAGAAGGTACTCCCCTCTTTTGTTGGTGTGCGTTCGCAACACATCCAACAATGATCTGCCTGTTTTTGTTGTGATATGTTATCTTCATCCCCTGGGAAGTAGGCCGAAGCAAGGACAATTTCATGAGTGCCTACTCCTGTGCAGATTTCCACCAATTAAACTTAAAACGATTTTATTTTATCCTATTTTAAAAGTAAATGTATTTCCCTGTATTTTTGTTGAAAATCGATCATTTTTTAAATATGTTCGCTAATAATCTTAAAACTATTCGCAAACGCAATGGTCGTTCCTTACTCGAGATATAGCTAAATTAAAATAGTACCTTCTAAAAAAAACATTAAAAGTTCATACCCCGAAAACGTATTCATTCAAAATTTTGTTGACGCTATTTTCAAGTTCAGCAGACCAAAATCTAAAAGAAATTTTCTTAAAAAAATTCATAATTATTCATGACTGTGACTGTGTTGAAGTTTTGAATCTTTTATGAAAAATTACCAAGCCTAGTGTACAGTGTATTACATAATCGGGCAACACTGCTTCTTTTTCGCAGTGCACTTTATGTTTTATTAAACATAATAATCCGCCATACAATTTGGTTTAGTGCGGCCAGATGAATGCCTGAAGGGCGCCGAACGTCCTATATACGACTCAGTCAGTATAGTTTCATGAGAATGTCAACGATTTTGATTGACGAGGGTGTTTTAATAAATGGCAAAAATCAAGACCGAACCAAAAAATAAAAATTTCAAAACGAATAACTAACTATATAAAGGTCACTCAACGTTAAAAAGAAAAAAAAAAACTTTTAGCGAATTAGTAAGCGAACAAAAATGTAGCATGGCAAACGGCACAACAGAAGTGAATGAATGAATGAGTAACCGAAACTAAAATATAAAGGGTGTTTCTTAAGAGGTGTACAATTTTGAACTTAAATAAAATACTGAGATAACAAAATTTCAAACTGAAAATTGGCTTTATTAGAAAGATAATTTTATGCAATTTGTGTTTAAATATGATTTCTGGCATGTAGAGATGTTGCGCATTCTGAAAGTCAAAATTTCGATTAGTTTTTCAAGCAATGGGGGCATTGTCTCGGCAATGGTTCGCATAATCCAATAACTTCACGTACTCTAGAGAAAATAATCAAAAGACGTTTTATCGTACAATCTCGATGACAAAATGACTGATCCATTTGGAGAAAAAAAGCGTTCGTCAAATGTTTGCTTCAGTAAGCCGTTTGACGTGGTGTACGGCCTGTGTTGGAAAAACAATAAACATCCCATTCAATTGGAGCACGAAATAATTGCTAATCATGGCTCTATAGCGCTAACCATTGACGGTAACGTTCCCGTCGACCCCATTTCTAAAGGATTAAGGACCCATGATATCACCGGTCCATATAGCGCAGAACAGAATATTGCTATAGAACAGTGGGTTAATTTCCAATTAATTTTCAACCCATTGAACGAAAGTACGGCGCAAAAGATGGTCAATCGGATTTAAATCTTGCACCAACTGGATCTTATAATGTCATAGATACGCAAAATGTTCTATAAAGTGGATGCACTCTACTTCAATTGCTGCCCACGATGTCGGATCTCAGACTGATTTGGGTCCTCCTAAATACTACGCTTTACAGCAACAATTGTTTCTTTGGTGCACACTGTACAACGTCTTTGCGGATGCGTATTATCATTTAGAGTATACAAGGTGCGAAAACGGTAAATCGAATGGTTAATCCAATTAGTTACTCGGATGGACGATTATGTCGACCGTAAAAACGTATCGCACGGTAAAATTCCCGAATTGAACCAGGATTTTGAAAATAAATTTGCATAATTTGCAAGCGTTGTTCTGGCGTTAGTGTATATCCATGATAAAATGGCGAACCAAACTGAGCACAAATGACAATAGCGTTGCCACATCTGAGCAATTAATAAAAGTTTAATATATGTCGGAAAATGGAACCTCTAAAAAACCACCCTGTAATTCCAAAAAAAGCGACTGTCGACAACGAATTTTGACGTCAAACAATGAACAAGGGACGTTTCAAACGAACAAGGAGCAACCAAAAGTTTTACGCTTGAAAAAACAATCAACAAAAAAACTGAAAACGCAGACATTTGACTTAACCTCATCTAGCTACAAAAATGTTAAAAAAAAAATGTTTTTAAATCATTACAGGAAGCAGTAAAACACTCACATCCGCCGCATACGCCTCTGACGGAACGCTCGTAAAATGGCTGTTCACAAAAATGGCGCGTATTCAAATTGTATGGTGGCCAAATTTGCCTTTTGGTTTTATTTTTTACGCTATTTTAGCCGCTTTTAATTTAACGTAATTTCATTATGCGCCAAAACAGACGGTTGGAAACTTTGAAAAGGGTCATCGGGCCGCATGGGTTACGTTGGAGGTAGTCCGGAATAAAGAAAGGAACAAAGAAGCATTTAAAACAGCAAAGAAATCAATATAAAAAGAGCCATTTGTTTTAAATTTAATGAAATACCACTTAAACTAATTTCTACAAAACGGCTACAACGAAAATTAATTCACTTTAAAATCTCATTGAAAGACAAAAGATACAAATAAAAGAAGTTGCAAGTCGGAGTGCGCACGCGACAGTTGACCTTGTAAATGGACCACATTCAAGTATGCAGCGAGCTAACAAGAGGTCGGTAAATTTGTGGTATTTGATAAATATTTACTTTCTAATGTGTGTGGGGCTACAACCGCACCAGCCGATTAGTTTCTTACGCACTGGATCAAACGTTGCCAAAGGTCTTTCCAGACTTGGTTCTTCAAACGTATGCGCGACCGCCTTCTCGTTACGTTCCCATGCAAACATTCTTTGCTGAAGCTCCGCTGTCTATCTGTATAAGACGACCCGCGCAGTTTAGCCGCTGTAGTTTTATGTGCTGGACTAAGTCCACATCATCATATAGCTCTTACTTCTCCTGGTTCGTATGGAACATAAACTCGTCGCCAACTCCAGTAGTCAAAAAATCCTACGAAAAATCTTTCTCTTGAACACTCCTAAAAACAATGTAACCGATGTTGTCGGAATCTAGGCTTCTGCACTATACAGTAGGACCGGGAGTATTAGCGTCTTATAGATTTTTACTTTCGTACTTCGAGAGAGGACTCTGCTTCTAATTTGACTTTTCTTTGCCTGATCTTCAGGCTTCTCTTCTTTTTGCTGTTCTCTATTCGACAACAAAGCTTCCTACAACACTGAAGTTGAAATTATCTATCCTCATAGAGCTTCCAAGACGCGACAATGGTTACCGAGCGAACAGCTTGTTCTCGTTCACTATTAGATCAATGAGCCGTGACTGTTTGCTCAATCTCTTAAAATTCTAATGCTAATTCGTCGCTCATTCATGCCTAAGATGTCAATGTCATCAGTATACGCGAGTAGCATCACTTTATTATGGCATATCGGGCCCAACATTGCTACGTACGGATAACGGCGTGCGATGTACTCCATCCTGCGACATCAAGATCAGATAGGGCGGTTCAAAACTTCATTCTAATGACCGTATAATCAGCAAATAGGCGATGTGTTTCTTTGGTTTACTCACGAGTCTTATAAAATTTGGTCACTGATCGACCTTTTTCGTCTAACACAACACTGCTACTATCCTATCATTATATCAATGCATGGCTTCAGCCATTTACAAAGTTCGCATGACAAAATTTTATACCCAATTGAAAGGAAGTTTATTCCAAGGTAGTTCACGTAGCGGGGTCTCCTTTCCCAAAGATAGAGCAAAGAACTAATTGTGATTCCAATCGTTGGGCACTCAATTATTTGCCATTCTTCAAGTTTTTAATTACTATGTCGACCTCGGTGGCTTTTCAAAAAAGCCATAATAAACAAGCATTGTTCGCTTCATCGCCTCCTCTCTGCATCTGTAACGAACCTTCCATTCTTGCAGAAAGATACTGCGGGCTTAAAACTTTCGCTCAGATGATTATTTTTTTGATACATTTTTTGAGCTTTATTTCTATCTTGCGTCTTTATCCTATTTTTGTTTCTCTCGATATCACTCTGTAACAGCTGGCTTTGTTCCCGTCTTTCGCTGAAGTTGCTTGGCGACACGCCTCGTCATACCAAGAGTTTGTCAAAGATCTGATGTAAATAATGACATCATTGGCAGCCGTATCCATAGAGTTGGATATATGTTTCCACTGCTCACAATATATCCTGCAAATTATTCTCGGAACTGTTAAAAACTGCATTGATCGATACTGAGCCAAGAAGTCTTGTCGATGTTAAGATGTGGAAATATGGTGATCTATTGATTACCATATTCTGACCTGCAGCAAAGTCAATTAACTTCTCTCCATTCTTGGAGGTTGTCATTGAAATCAGCGTCGTTCTGACAGAAGAGCAATTCTTCTGCAAAGTGCGGCCACTTTCGTTTTTAATCTCATACTCCTATTTTCGTTTTATCATTGTCAAGATAATCTAAATGCAATGTACCGCGCCCATCTCTGAGAGCAAATGCGGCAGCCATCAGGCAGATAGCTTTATCCCCAAATATTTGTGCGAGAAACTTTGCACTCACTTACGTGAGATGCGCACGTTTTCAGCAATCGCAGGTACCTTTAAACTTTGATTGTCCACTATTAGACTATGAAGTTTAACGCACATTTCTGGTGTTGTGAATACATTTGCATGACCGGAACACTTATCAAAAATGCGCGTACTACCTCATTTCAATTCAGATGTTCAATATTCAATACAACTTCTTGTTAAACTTCGTGAATTTCGTTAGCCTTTTTCTTAAAAAAGATAAACTTCTGTTAGCCTCTTCATAACTACCGTTCTACTTGTCTCGACTTTCACTACTAAGTATCTGTCATTTAATATTGAAGTTATTTCATTGATGACTTTTGTTTGATTAAGCCTCACTTACACGACAACGGTAGCTAAGCTAAGCCAAGTCAAGACAAGCAACACGCTTTGTGGACGCTTTGTGGCATTTAAAATGCGTTCAAAGCTTTAAAAGTTTCTATTTTTTTTTTTTTGTCTTTTTTAAAACGTGACAAACCGAGTGAGAGAGGAGAAAGCGGTTGAAAGCTTAGGAACTAATCAGAGCTAAATTGTGGCATAAAACACAAAACAAAGCAGAGCAAACAAAACAAACAAAAAAAAATAGCATATTGGTAGGTTATATGGTATGGAGGTCATAGTTAAGTCATTGAAAGGCAAGAATAAAACCAAAATAAAATGCGAACATCAAAAGCACATTTATCATGTTTTATAAGCAAGCCGCCTGTTTCCCATTTTGAATCACTTTCATATATCGTACTTCACAAGCTAGACACACATAATCATTTACAGATATTGACGTATGGTCCTTGATGATTTTTCTGATCAAAAAAAAACCTGGAACTTCTAATTTAAACGAACTTCGCTCGAGATATTATGAAATAAATATTTTCTCATGGTTGATACAACTGTCATGTATAAATGTTGGTACAACTGTCAGACGTTCTATCATATGGTTCGTGCGAAATAAGTTGGTAAAGAAGTTTATCCCAAGTCGTGTGTTGCTAAGAAGATTTCATGTGCTGCAGCTTTTATAATTTTGAAGAAAGCCGAAGCCTAAGGAGCGTTCTAAAAGTTATTCCAAAAATATTGTTTCGAAGACTCGAAGTAGCATTGGAATACTTCATCTAATGGGAATTACTTTGAACGAGGTAACATACATGTCAAAGAACAATGAAACCGTTTTTGTTTTATTGGTTTCTATATATGTAGTTTATAGGAAACAGAAAAGTTGTATAAAAGTGGCTCTGCACAAAAATATTCACAATTTAAAACATAAAAAAAAAAAAAAATACAGGTTTCCATGATCTTTACTCCAATGAATGCCTTACAATATAAAGAGGCGAATAGGGAAGAATACGAATTTCTTTTTAATCCCTTTTAAAATACTGTAGATTAGACTGCACATGCTGTTTAAAAATATTATACCCTATGACACTCCCACAATCGTGCCAAAGAAGTAGACACATTCAACGAAATATCCTTCCTCTTCTTTATTCGCAAAAGCTATATAAAAATATTATACCCTTTGTCATTCATGCAATCAAGACAAATATGTCAAAATTTATCAAGCCGTTTAGGCTACAGAATATAGAGGGATACATACATACATACATAGAACGACTACGGGAATCGCAGCTAAGGCAGACGAAGGCACCAGAAGGCACCAAAAGGCACCAAAAGGCACCAAAAGGCACCAGAAGGCACCAGAAGACACCCGATTTAAGAGCGGTGATAAATAATACTGCATTGTAGAAACCCTCGATGTCAAAAATGCATTCAAAACTTCCAACCGTTATTAAAAGCCACTTATCTAATAGAGCTAGGGCCAGTACCGCGGGAAAGGTGCCGGTCGATAAGCTTGCCAGGAAAGCACAGGAGTTAGAAGCAGTGAAAGATGGCATACACGCTGGGACAACTCGGCGAAGGGGATATTGACACAACGCCTTATACTTAATGTCTACGAGTGACTTGGAATATGTCAAGGTAATGTCAATTATTACCTGACGCAAATACTCAATGGTCACGGATGTTTTCACATTACTTGAACAGGTTCCAACAATGCTCCGTGGTGGTAGGGGCAGAAAATTGTCTATATGTCCGAATTTTTATAATATTTTCTCTTTTATTATTGTGTTTATTCTGTACTACCATGCATCCTTATTTATTATCACTACTTAATATCTTTTAAATAAAAAATAAAAGAAAAAATACATATATGAATACACACACTCAAGCCAGAAAGAATGCTGTAGTTAACTGTACCTTGGACAAGTCCAATTATTTGAACCACAGATTTGTATTACGGCTCTATTAAAAAAAAAAACAAACAAATAAATAAACTCAAAAATGGGCGGCTGGTTTGTGTGGGGTATACCCCTTATATTGGTGCCAACTGCAAGTCTATTTCATACACTGTATCTGAAAAGGGAATAGAAGTGCGTAAATATCGAAACAACCGGACGGACGGGCGGACACGACTACATCGACTTGACGTTTGATGCTGATCACGAATATTTACATACTTTTTTGGGGGTACCACCCCTCTTTGTGGGTGTTACATACATTAGCATAACGAATTATACCCTTTTAACCTATGACTATAGGGTATATAGCATTACTCTCCTTAAAGCAGTCGAGTAAGAAGGATGTAACTGCTTTTTTTTTGTGCATTTTACCAGTCATACCAGAGCAGACGATGAATTGTTCGGTTAGTAAAATAAATAGAACCCGGTGCATATAAATGTAAGGCAATGGTAATTGTATATAGCAGGGCTTAGCGATGAACGACGATAAGACGAAGTATTTTACTAGTTGTCCACACTCATCGTCGAGTCTTGGACAATCTGTGAGTATGGAGTCAACTACAGAGTTGTACAAAAAATTGTCTACCTGGCATCAGTGATACCCATCAGACGAAGAGTCATGCTTGCTAACATATGTTACTTTTGTTTCAAAATGTTGCTGCAAACTTTTTGTCAAGTCGTCAAAATGTGTCTTCAGAAGTATATCTTAACCTAAAAATTACCAAGCAGCGATATTGTTTCTGGGCGAAAGTAGGCTTGAAAAGTATTTGAAATTCCTTTCGAAAAATATATTACCCATTCCATAATAATAACTGTTTGGTCACAGTTGCCAAGAAAAACCTCTCACTCCGCTGAGTTGAGCTTTCGTCACTTGCATGAACTATCGTCTACAGCGATAATATCGACGGATAATAGTTAAAGCATATGGTCACCGCTTTCTGAATCATACTGGAATATCAATTCTAGCCAAGAATGTATGTCATATAAAAATTAAAGCTTGATTGTGTTATAAACTTTTCAACGCACTAAAATTTTTCTTTTTACATTTAATATGATGTGCTTATGTATATTGTATCAACTATATAGAACGCGAACCGAAAAAAATCTATCAAGAAAATCCCATAAAACTAAAACTCATTTAATGTCGATGTACGGGATTGCATATAAATTATAATTCATGTTAGATTTCTTCTTTTTTGTGTGCAATATGCACACTAAAATAAGCAATTATGAAGGGCGTATCGATTCCTAAACAATTTTGTGGTAGTAGGCTTAAATAGATGTAAGTGAAAGTTTATAACGTGAACACAACCCTAAGTAAAATGGAAGAAGAGGGAAAATTAAGAGAAATGTTTTGCATAAAGAAATTTGTAGATGTAAAGGAACATGTGCTCTGTTGCACGCCGTGGGCGAACACTCTTATTCTAAATGACGAAATAAGGTGAAGAAGGAATGAATATCCGAAGATTTATGTTTGTATTTGCATGGTAAAATTGCTCTATATATATTTGCAATGGAAAAAATAAGCACATTTTAAATTACCTTACGAAGTAATGCTAATCAGGAATGGCAATCCGAAGCATTAAATGATTTTTCGGTCGTCTCATCTTATAATGTCTGAAGCCAAAGTTGTCACGTTAAAAAGATCATCCTTTTTGCCCTTCCATTATATTCTACACAGTTCCTTTAAGAGTTTCTTCTAAATCAACGAGAAAACTAATGTAGAAAACAGGCATTCTTAAAGAAGCATCTTACGCATTTTTCCACTGGGCTGTTCACTTTGCGCCCATGTCGGTAATAGAAGGAGAAACTCTCAGGACTTAAAGAATTAAAAAGATTTAATTGTCCTTATATTATAATCCATACGTTTTTGGATCTGCTCCATACTCATATGTATCTCTTTAAATTTCAAAGTTTTTAGAAAGCGCATTTAACTTCCTACCTAAATTAATCTGTTTAGTTTTGTAGTTGGTATTTAATATTCGCCAGCTTTAATATGCGCACAGCTAAGTTACCAAGTTTCATTTTTTTTTTTTGTTTTATATAAAACTGAATATATTTTATCTTGTCTTTGATCTGCGAGCAGGCATCCTCCGAAAACTTTTCGCAGCAAAAACTTATAAAAACAAAAATGCCATGAATAACAAAATGGAGCGCAGAACAGATCACAGTAAACTGGGAAAAATGCCACAAAAATTTATTTCTGCGTTTAAATTCCAAGCCAGGCACGTTTCATGGCAGACCAAAAAGAAGCACGCTCACACAGATACACACACATACAACTGTACAGGTGAAGGTTTTTATAGAGAGACGGACACATACTCGTGTGTCGTTGTATGTTTGAAGCTTAACAAGCGCGAAAAAAGGATTTCAGCAGTATTAATTTTTAAATAGTTTCTTTCCTGCAGCAGGAATTACAATGAAATGTGCATGAAACAGATGTTGCAGGCACGCACAGACAGACAGACGGACGGACGAATGGACAGACTGACTATAAACACAGAATATAGAGTGTGTCAAAGAAATTGCACAAGCCGGAACAGATATGGAGTCTAGAGCAATTTAATTTGCTTTAAAAAAAACTTACAAAATATTTAAGTAGCCGTAACTGCATATGCTGCAAAATAGAAACTATTACAAAGGGTCTTTCAAATAGTAGGTGGTATTTCTTTCCCGAATTAAAATCTACAAAAGATTTTTCAGTTTTACTGTGTCGCTCAATAATAATACAATTCTAACAAACAACGAAATTAAAAAGAAATTAAACTGCTCGTGGTACCACATTCCCCGGAGTCAAGTGAGAACTATTTTATTTAGAGATGACTTGCGAAGTGATATGTACAGTTAGACTATGGTTAAACTTTGAGCAATCGGAATCATTAAGCTCGTATTTGACAACCATTGAATGCGTATATGAAAGGGCGATAGACGCATAGTGGTCCTAAATCCACAAATGTTGGCCAAAACTGGAAAAATAGAAGTTAGGCAATGGATACTTTTTTGAGTGAAACTCGTTTAAGGCCCGGTCAGACGGTCTTATATTTACGTGTCAGACTGCTAGGATAGTCGCACCACCTCGCGTGACCATGAACAAATCAGCAATGTAACGTGATATTTTTGGAAATAGCTCCATTTCGTCTTTGATTTCCAATTTTTGTGAATTTATGCTAAAAGTAGTAATCACTGTTTTGAAATACGCAAAGTAAAAATCAGCTGACTTACTTCTTTCTCTGCACTTGTTGGACGCAAAACGATTTCCGGCAGCAAGTGCTACGTGCTTTTTGCTTTTTTATTTGAATTTATTTAATTTATTTATTTGTTGCATAAATTGCTAATATACCACAAATTCTCCAAGTTTTATCCATTATAAATGTCAATACACTAGTGGGATGAATGGGATTCTGCTGCCACTGGTTAACACTGAAAATGTAGCTGTCAAATCCTTCGCACTCTTGACCACAAAGTAATATTTTTATGCGATATTTTGACAGTTGCACGAAACACAAAACATGAGACGCAAATATGAGACCGTCTGACCAGGTCATTACTAATGACAATTTATATGCAATTAATATTCCGTTGCCAAAATGTTTCTATAACGCCGTACAGTACTAGTACTACAGTACTAGTAGTACTACTCCTTTTTCTATGTCTTATTTAAAACTTAAATTATTATTTATTTACTGATTTTTATGTTTAACTAGCGAGTACTCGGCGCGCGTTGATACAACTGAAAAAAAAGATAAAAGTGGACTTAACTACGCCATATGCTCTGATCGTGTTTTCGACAAATTCTTCAGCTGGAGCACATTTTCAAAAGGCTTTAAATCATATTGTATTTATTTTGTTGTATCGAACATGTTTGAATTGAAGCAATTATTATATTCAAACAGAGTGCCTGTCTGTCCGTCTGTCTGTGCATTACTGTTCCCATGCCCTCAATCTTTGAAATATTGGTTCGAAAGTTAGTATGGAAACTTTTGATAACAAGAAACAATTTAAGTTGGAAAATGACTTCGATTTATCCACTAGAAGGTAAAGCTAAACTACAAATAGTATTTATTTTATTGTATCGAACATGTTTGAATTAAACCAGTTATGTTTATTTATTTATGTTAAAATAATAATTGTTTTTAAAAAAGGTGAATCTAATGTAAAATATCAAATATTGTATAAATTATATACATACAAAAACCATTGTAATTATTTTGTTCTGAAAATTGGGCGTCCATTTGTATATAAATTTGAAGCAGCCACTCATAAGAAACCGCCACATCGAATTTCAAGTTAATATTGACTTTAATAAAGAAGTTTGTATAAGCGGTTGTATGGGTACTACCCCAAAAATTGGGCGGGTCAATATTTGACAGCAATAAAAATAAATCTAGGCGCCAATTTACAACTGGATACCATTTGGTCCCAAAAAAACATCCACACGGACAGACAGACGGACGTGGCCAGATCGACTCGTCTCGTCGAGCTGATCAAGAATATATATACTTTATACGGTGTACGATGCCTCGTTTAAAGCGTTACAAAATTTCAGACAAACTGATAATACTATTTCACACCATGTGTGAATGGTATAAAAACAGAAGTAAAACACCAGCGTTGTCGAGCAAAATGGTCAGGAGTGAAGAGTATAAAACTTTCGGTTCCATCGAAGTTAACGTTTTTTCTTGTTAAACATTGACAACGCTTAGTACTCTCCGATAAAAAGAAATCGTACACACATTCTTAGTCATACAAAAAATCTCTTATGAGTATGCTTGATTGTCATGCAGTTTTGATCGACTACCACGTTATTTCATTTCCTAATCAATCATTTAGAGATCAGATTTTTAATATGGGACATTCTTATTGGGAAACTCTTTATAAAAGCGATTTCAGAGTCATTTAAAAATATTTTTTTTTTTTTTATAAAAAGTATTTACAAAATGGTAGCTTCAACAAAAAAGCTTGATACAGATTGAGCCGCAGAAAGAGAAGTCTACTAGCATAGAAAACGAAAAAAAAAAAATTCAAAGTGCTTCAGGGCATAATAACTATAAAATGTCACAGTTAAGTGGATTTAAAATACTGCGGTCAAGTGTGCTGCCTTTGTACTTTGTCCGCCTGCCCAAGAGTCCTTTTAGCTTTTTGCATGGGTGTCAATGGCAAATGGCGGCTGCCTCCGCAACGGTAAAGATGCAAATACAAAAACTTTGCACTATTGCTTTCTGGCTTCGGACCCGCCTGCCGCTAAGCGTTGCACAGTGGTCCCAAATGCCAAAATTTGGAAATTAATATAAGTTGGCCGATGGAAATCTTTTTAATGAGATTCGTTTAAATGGCTTTAAATAATGTAAAATTTATGTATTTTACTTGAAAAAGTATGTAAAATGCATTGGAGCCAAAAAAGCAGTTACTTGCTTTGCATAGTTGAACTGATTTTTTTTATTGTGATTTCAAACAACGATTTTGACATGGACAAACAGTGAGGTACTCTGTAATATTCTTTAAACTTATATAGAATTGTAGAACATTCGATTGCTAATAGAAAAATTTGACTGTAACTAGGTGTTCCTCTAATATTGATACATATTATTCAAAAACCCAATTAACTTGCACAAACAAAAATAATCTTGACCAAAATCTTAAGGTGGTCAAACTCAAAACTGTCATGGATCATTTAAAGTTACTGTTGACAAATTTGATGTTAAAACTTTCGAAATCAAAAAGGCGAACTTATTTTTATTAAAGTTATTAAATCGAAAGGGAATTTAGTATTAATGTATTTTTCAGTCATATTTTTTGACATTCAAGCAAGTCAGACATATTGTTCACTTTCGTAATTTTTTATTGAAATTCAGAACCATAATCGATAAAATGTCGGAAATTCTTTGGCGCACAATCCGTCGCGAAATTGGCGCTGGAGCCAGTAAACTATCTGGCACAGCAGCTACTGCCGGCGAGCATTCCGGAGGCTACAAGTTCTGGAAGCGTTTGTCCTTCTTCGTTGCCATTCCAGTTGTCGGCGTGTGCATGCTCAATGCATACTTGAAGCCGCAAGAGGAACCACGTCAAGAGTATGTCAAGTACGATTATTTGCGCCGCCGTGAGAAGCGGTTCCCTTGGGGCGAAGGTAACAAAAGTCTGTTCCACAATCCACGTGTTAACGCATTGCCCGATGGCTATGAGCACTAAATGTGTTCGCTGGAAGGATGATCGCGCAGATGAAGAACGAAGCTTTTGCGTTTGGTGCGACATTCCTATAAGTTGACTGAATTTCTTTTTTCAATTTTTTTTTTTTTTTGTTTAAGAAAAACTCTCACGTTTTTGGAGACAACAAGATGGAAAACTGTTTAATATACATAATTTATATATTTTAAACTCAGTTGAGTTGCACAATTCGCTTTTACCAAACATTAACATTGTTAATTAAAATTGTTTGCATATTTAAAAGCTAAATCAGTGAGAACGTTAACGAGCTGTCCTCCTGGTGTCTACCAATATTCGTTGCTTATTGGTGACCAATGGACGGCCGGCGGGCATAAGTTGTGTCAGACAAGGTTGCCGGCGACGAAGAACTATCTTAATATCGGCCGGCGGGCGAAAGTCCTAGACTACGTTGTTAGTGTTGCTATTCGTTTATTATCCTAAAAGGAATATGATGCATTACATGCGTTTACAAATATATTTTTAAGTGGTACGTTATTCTTATCAGTTTTCTTCTTCGTTTTTTCTGGCGGCAGTCACAATTCTTTTTTCTGTGGTATGCGCTCGTTCTTCGTTTTTATCTGGCACAAGAATATATTTCCACGTTTCTAACATTAATTTATTTTTAAATAATTAACGGATGTAGTCTTGCTCGCCGACATTTTGTTTTCGGAAATTTTGGTTTCAGTTTCGTAATCAGCGACATTAAAAACGTAAAAATAATGACAATTTTAAACTTTGCCAGTTTTTTCTTCGATTTTAGACCACTGTGCGTCATTTCCTGCTGCACATAAATGTCAAAAAGTGCAAAGCACAGCAATTGAGAAAAATATGGCGAAAAAGAGAAAGCACGAACAATTGAAAACGAAAAAGAACGCTACAGTCGAGTATACTGCACTAAGATATACGCTCTACTCGGTCTATGGGTCTCTAATGGTATCATTTCTATAATGGTCCAAATTAGATGTGTAACATTTTATTATGATCCTTCCATAACGAATTTTGTGTTTTTGTTGTAGTTTGAGTTAAAAAAATGTTTTTCATACAAAAGTTCGAAAATAGTTAGAAGGTATCTATGGGTCCTAAACCTAAATATTATCGTTGGTTCCCATTACTACTAGACTTTCCTAATAAATTGCCGCACTAATTTCTGTGATTGACATGGCCATTTCGCATACTTTATCAAACAATATGTCAGCCAAATTAGAAGATACCATATTTGCTTGCCTCCAAAAACTAAATATATCGACTCTACTTTTGCTGCTGATCTCATGATTATATTCATCGTGGCGTCTATCGCGCCTGCTTTTGTCTGTTACATACATTTCTCAAAACATATTAAGCCCTTTTTGTACCCACTGTTGTAAAGTATAGAGTGCATGGATAGACGGTGCAGCTTGTCAGTCTGGAGGCCAATGGCAGTTTTGAGCGCAGATTTTATTGCCGTTTCTGCCATTTGCAAATTGCTGCTGCGGCCGTGAATGTGACAGTACTGAATGGCTGACGGTGACCACACCGACATCAAATGCTCACTTTAGCTCAGCGAAGGACAACAGAAAATGCACCATTAAGCCAGACAATTTGTTTGTGTTTATGATAACAGTTAATGTTCTGATTTTCGAAAGCTATCTACAGGATGCATGACTATAAAGAGAGGAGTACGAAATGAAACTGTAATTACACTAATGAACTTTATAACCACAAACACAGCTAATTCAGGATATTCTCCATATATGTTTAAAAAAAATTGAATACTCTTCACATTCACATCGAATAATTTATTTCTGCACCGACAGAAGCAATAATTCGCTTTACAAACGGCGAAAACTGCAATACATATTATCAATTTTTATCTCCGTTAATTAACCATAATGACCTGAAACGGTACACACCCAAAAAGTCAATACGGCAATGTGTTAAGCTCTGCCTGCGATATTCTTGTTCTTCATGCAGAACAAACCCGGACTATTACCACTTAAAAAGCCTCTTTCTCAAATTGGGTATCGATTTGTATCAGCTAACTATCGTAAATGTTCCTTAAAGTAAAAACACTAAGCTTTCAACACTTTTAAAATGCAATACCACGTACAAAATGGGAACTAGCAGCAATAATTAAAAGAGAATGAATGCATCTATCCGACAAAATGAAAACAGCTGAAAAATGTTTACTATAGTCGAAGATATAATAAATCAAACTTGAAAAATAATCTCAAGCCATGTAATTTTTCGGTTGGTCAAAAATTACTAAAGTTTCCGAGGCTGTAAAATTTAAATTTGTAAATATTTCTTAACAATAGTTTGGCTACCTTACTTTTTTAACCTATTTTATGAACTGGCGATTAAGCTTAAAAAAATATCATTTTCGTACCCTACATATTTCTCAAAATGTCAATAGATAAAAGCATTTCAAAAATGCATGCATTGAGTATACTCACCATTTGCGCATGACATGCCAAAGCAATTGTCTTTGCATTATTCAAAGAGTGCCCGAATGAAGAAATAATCCAAATCACCATAAAAATATAGATAGATACACTATTGCTGCCGAACTTTTGGTACTTTGTCCTTCTTGGGTACAGAGTTGTCTCATCTTTCGAATAGATTTTCATATTAATATGGCATTTTTCCTATTGGTTTTCGTTTCACTATTTGATGAAACCATATTTCAACCTCTCGCACCTGTAGAATTTTTGCTTTGACTATTTTTTTATCTGTTCTAACAGCAATGAAGGGGAAAACAATTTGCTGATGGTATTCGTGTGTCATACGACCATTATCAACAGGGCATTAGCAACATTTCTAAAATTCCAGCGTCACGGAGCTATGGGCAAGTGTGAAGAATATTTAAGCTTCGGTTTCACCAAAAACTTTTTTCACGTATTTATTAATAATTTTAGAAGTCCTTTAAATAAATTACTTGTTCTTCGCGCAGCATACTCCGTTGGCATTAATCGTTCATCTTGTGTAACAAACTTTATCTATAAGATGATTTAATGGTTCGAGATATACAGAATTGGCTTGGAAAGGCAGCGAAAAAGTAATTTAATGACCGACCGTCAGACCAGGGTGATAACAGAACATCTTTTGTGTAAAGAGCTCTTGAAAGATCTGACAGATTAACCATTCTGATTAGATAACCGAAAAGGCCTGACTTTTGTATAAAAAGTCTTTGTTACCACAAAGTTCATGCGGCAGCGTATGAGATCCACAGGTTTTGCACCGACGAACTGAATACGACAAAAAAATACAGAAAAATACGGACGAGAAATTCGTTCACTGTTGTCAAAGATTTGCTTAGATCGTCAAAATTATTGATCTATTGTTCAGTAAAGTTTTAAGTTGTGCGGAAAATTGTGAACTTGGCACAAGACCCAATAGAAATATTCCGAAAAACATGATTTTCGAGGGGATCTATGCAGACCAAAGTATTTTATTCAAATGCTCAGTAAACCTTATGTGAAAAGAAGTATTATTAATACTCCTCAACACAGTTTTCGACATGACATCGTTTGCAAATGTGAAAAGTTAGTGATTGACATTCTCTTAGGAATGGCCAAAAACGATTATTTTGTAAACGACCCAAGCAGCTCACAAACGACGTTAGGACACGTATCCCCTGGGTAGCCACGGAACCTCCGTTCTGTGCAAATTGTTAGAAGGCAACTAACTACCCTTAATTGGGCGTTGATGTGTTATGTAATAGAAATGAAGCCCGAAAATGTTATCAAAAGTTTCAGCGACTGACCGAAGGTTTGAAGAGTTTTTTTCTGCAAGGACGCACCAACTATTATGCAAGATATAGTCCGACGAATGCATGCCGCACGATTGGAGTGTTCTTTGTCCTGTCAAGAGAAAAGAGCCCCCGCTGTCTGCGCAAATTACAGCGGAACAAGTCTTCTTTCAATTAGATATATTAGATATATATTGGATTTTGTCCCACGTACTGTGTAAATGTCTAGAGCCATACACGGACGCACTGGTGGTACAGTATCAGTGTGGGGTCAGGCCAAAGAGGTTGACCAGTGACCAATTTTTAAGTCTACTACAAATCCTGGAGAACACCCGTGAGTACAAGAAACACACAAACCGCCTATTTGTTGATTATAATGCCGCTTTGGACACAGCGAAAAGAACGAAGTTATTCAACGCTCTATCTGAACTTGGTATCGTAACAAACACAAATCATCATCAGAGTAGCAAAGAACATCTACGAGCCCTTTGATACCAAAAGAGGTTTCACGTAGTGTGACGCCTATTCGTGCGACTTTTTTAATATCCTGATGGAGTACATCCTACGCTAATTTCATAAAGAAGTGATGCAGACTAATGATGTCAATGTCGAACGAACGACGAGTTAGCAAGGCAGTCGCGGAGAGGGTCCAGCGTTGAACGAAGTACATGGTGTGTACCCGCAAACCATCGTCGCATCTTGGACTGTCTATGAGTATGGAGAAATTCGTATACTGTCTAGAAGCATGGACACTGACAATATCGGATAAAGCGTCTTTTGGAGTGTTCGAGAGAAAGATTCTTCGCAGAATTTTTTGTTCTACCAGAAATGGTAACGAGTTTAGGATCCGTATGAACCACGTGCCGTTAAACTGTATGATGCAGTTAACATAGCCTAGCGCATAAAATTCCAGCGGCTACTCCTGAATGATCCTCTTATCCGAATCAAGCACAAAGCTCCAGCAGTGAATGTGTTCAAAATTCAGAATAAGTTAAGTCAATCAACTCATTTATCAGATCGGTGATCCCGCTTCAATCAAATCGCAATAAATTTTTGCAACTCAGAGTTTTTTCGATCCCCTGTAAGTACATTTATATTAATAATTACGCAAATGTTGTTTCTTAGGGGGAAGTGCTAACTTTGAAGAAACTGATATGATTTTATCGGAGAGCTTGTCTCTTTGCATATTTAAAAAAGAAAGAGTTTATTTAAATTCGATACAATTTTTAAGCAGCGAATTCATAGTATTCATAGTCAAAAAGCGCATAAATTATTCTAGAAACTACAATCGTATACATTTCAACATAATGGCTGCCCTCATTGTTTCCCACTCTCAGAAGCGATTCAAAAACTTTTGAAACTCTAAGCGCACAGATGTCATTCTACATAAACAACAAAGTCAAGGAGCAACATCTGAAAATAACAGGTGCAGTCTCAAATATTTGCCCAAGTGTCTATTGGCAAGAGCCTTGTTTCATTGCTTCATGTTTACTGGGAAGCCGCTCCAAAATGTTATGCTCCAAGTTTTGGTAAGCTCAATTTAATAGTTTCAACTGGCGGCATCAATGCTCGAAAGTTTAATAGAAGCAAACGCGAAGCGCGTGTTTTAATGCAAATTAAAATGTTGCCGAAAAACTTTACCAGCAGCCACGCCCACACGTTTTCAGCTGCCCACACAGTTATTCCGTGAACATCATGGAGAGAAACTAAAAAACTTTCGAAGAAAAACTTTTCAATAACAAAAGCAACAACGCAACTGAAATTAAATTAGTCAACTTAGTCGTCCTCATTCTTATAGTGTAGTGTAGAGTATGCTTGACTTAACTCGACTGTACGTGAGCAATAGCACATGCAGCAGCAGTGCAAAAGTGTCCTTGTTGTCCTTGACGTTGTAATTGCCAACAAATTGTGTTTAGGTCGTTGTACGCCAATGTGCTGTATTCGCACTTGTTTCTAATAAAATTATTTAATTTTCCAATGTTGCGAAGTCGTCGTTTTCATGCTCTTCTCGCCTTCGTCGTACAGTGATATCTTTTACCGAGGATTTTAGCTTTTGTGGTGTGCTAAAAAAATGTTGTATGTACGAGGTGTGTAACAATAGTTTAGTATTTTGTATGAAGTTGTATGGTGGTATTTGAAAGCCCAAGAAACTTAAAAAAGTTATTTATTTTTCAAATTCCAGGAAGATTGTTAAAAATGGGGTTTTAATATTTTCTGTGTATTACGATGTTAACTGAAACCTATGAATGCTACAAGTGCATATGGTGTGAATATGGACTATACATAATTTTGCATTGACGACGTGACACACATTTCTCTGTGAAAAGCTAACATCGTGCAGATCATCCCAAATGTGCTGCAGATGGTACAAATATGATTCTCTTAAAAATGGTACTTTAGCGCATTTAATAAAATCGTCATTGTTGACAAAGCTTGTCTCTAGAAGTAGAACTTGTACACCAAGAATCAATCGACTTCATTATTAAACACTAATGATGTCGATTTACTCCGGCAGACAAAGAGTCTTCAACAGTTCGATATACATTTAAATTATGAATACTGGTCATTTTGCATTTGATAAGCAAGATGGTGTTCCGCACTTACATCCAAATGAATTGAATTGACATTAACCAATCCCAACACATGAAAGACCAAGCCGCAGTCGAAGAAGTACGATGCTCCGAGTGAATTATCGCCGAAGAATTACTTTCTTGCAAGTTAATGGTGACAGTTTTTTGGATTGCACGTGGCATAGTTTATATCGTTTATTAAACTATTTCAATCACAGTTTTAAAGAAAATCTTCCTTCAACACAATGCACGATTGATTAGTTGCCATGACGATTACCATTTACAGACGAAGAAGAAGGCGCTGGAATCTGCGAAGCAATTTGATGAAGATGTCTTTAAAGCAAGCACTAAAGAAGTGTTGAACCAATGTACGTATTATTATGTTTAATGTCTGGATTGATTTTCAAATGCCTACCAGAGAATACGTTGACTGTTAGGACGAGAAATGCCATGGCAGCAAACATAGCAAGCAGCAGATGACATTTATGGTGGCAACAATTATGGCTAGTTTCGAGAAACTTAAAATTATAACAAACAAATGGATAGATTCCAAAGTTATGATTTAAAAAAAAAAAACTAAAAGTCGCCTTCTTGCTAATTTTCAAATTTCACCACCATACTTAACCTCCATATTATTGTGCAATGCAATGAATGAAATTATGAATGTATAAAGTTGTTGTCATGGATCCCTATTCATGACTCTCCCCTGGAGAGGGAGTTCATGCACTTTCATGATGAAACCTCTCACCACGTTCGTCATACATGTCGAAAGGTGAATTCAATAAATGGATCATGAGATGTAATAGAACAAGAGAAAACGATAATTTCGGTGAAACTATACCTTTTTCCAAGCACTACGCCACGGTAATCAAGGAAAACAATGAGCAAAACTTTGACAATTGATCGAACTTGGCGTGCTTTTTTCGGTCTTGGCTCACCTGGGTTCTTCCAATGGAACGATTTGGCTTTGGTTTCGACGTCATAACCATATACCCATGTTTCGTCACCAGTTATGACCATTTTGAGCAAATCTGGATCGTTGTTGACGTCATTCAATAGCTCACACTCTGTATGAAGAGTATAAAAATGTAAGTATTGAAGCATAAATTACTGAAAATTTTGACTTCTGTAACTGTGTAATTCAATAATTGTACTGTCTTTCGCTAAAGTCGCTAGTTTCAAAGAACGATTTGTCTGTGCATTATGGAGATTCGAAGCTGTATTTCCTATTTTCAAGTTAAGACTTCACCGCTGAAGAACGCTGAAACAAGCGCCTATTTTGAGGAACACAACAAATCTAATTATTTGGAAGGTATTAAAAATTGAAGAAATAGTGACCGAATTGTATTGAGCTAAAAGACAATAATTGAGCTAAAATCAAATTTTTGTTCAAAAAGTTGCTAAATTTTTTATTCACACCCGTTTTTATGTTTCTTTTGAAATGTAACTTACCGAACTCTTTTTAGCTCCCTCATATTTGTTTCTCTATTAGCTTTCCGGCTGTCTCAAACATGCGGTTTATGGCTTGCGGCTTTTGTTGCACATACTTGGCATTGTTTTGTTGCTTTTGTTCGCTGCTTTTTGGTTTTTCGCTCTTAATTGAATTATTTTCCAAGTCAAATAAACAAACAAATACTTTACACTACTAAATTTAATACGGTTTGGTTCTGGAGGCCAAAATAAGTAACTACAAGCAGGTGTTGATTTTACAAACGTTGACAGTTTCTAATTAGCAATAATGGCAGCAACAGCACCAGCATCAAAGCAATCTAATTAGTGTTAGTTGTTAAAGATACAATAAAACAGCAACTCTAATACAGCTTAAAGATATAAATTGTTTGTCGTAGACGTTTTTCAATCAGCTAAATTAATTCACATATCTACGTTGCTATCAATGTCACGCACTTAATTTCTATGACAAAACGCTCGCTCAAGTACCTAAAAGTCGGCAACAATCAAATTCAATTGAACAGCTTTTGAACGACGACGCGACGTTGGCAAGACGATGAGCTGGCGCAACCGAAGACGTAACGAATCAAAGCATTTGAATTAATTTCGTGCATACTTTCAGGCGCAGCGATTTTAAATGGCACTTCAGCTCGTATACCTCGTATACCTCGCCTACTGCCAATTTCAAACGCTTACCGCAACGTGACTATGCCTGCCACTTCCTGCTTGACTTCCTGTTGACACGTCGCACACGTAAGCTGCCGAAAGTTGAAAAATGTTAGTGGAGCCAGAGTTTTTAGCAGGTGTCTAACGTTGCGTTACGTCTGCGGCTATGGCTATGGCTACGATTCCCATTCCGATTCCGGCTGCGTTTTCTACACATATGAGTCGTCTTTAAGCATGCAATGCATGAGCTGCCATTAACACAGCCATTATATGCACAAGATATATCTATATGTAAATATATATATTACTAACAAAATGGTCTACATCTATGTAGATATCTGTGTCTTTGCTCTAACGCCATTACTGGCTCAGCATTACGTGCAAATAACTGCCGGAAATACAAAGCAACACTACGGAACGAGTGAATGAAATCAACGTAATGAAATAGATTTTCCAATTTGCTCATACTCTGCATACTTAGTCTTCAGCTTCATTCTATTAAAGCGTTGCTATTGGGTATAGGAATAAGTTTCAGCCATTTTTCTCAAAAAAAAAAATCAGTGCTGGGAAATACTCCCCACACATTGTTCCACAATTAAATGTTTTCCACAAATCCACAATGTTAATGTTTCAAATAATTGGACCTTTTTCCGATTTTCTGAGGCTGGTACTGGATAGAAATCAAAATTTGAAATATAATTTAAAAGTACGAGAGAGAATGCATAAATGTAACTCATTAGCCTAATACGGCACATGTCGCAAAATATTTTTCACTGTATCTATTCAGCTTGTTATATTAGAGCGATGCGCCTATATAGGTTCGTGGGATGGTGTTGGACCATATACAAACAACTATTAATCAAACTAATAATAACACAATGCAACAACATTTTTGTGATCGACATGCCACTATTTTTTCTTTTTATAGATTTTGACCTACTGAACGCGAAAATCGTAATACAATTTTTTTCTATAAATAAGATTTTGAGAGAGATAAACATTACCAAAATGTATTTTTCCAATTTTATGATAATCAATGATAATTCAAGAACTGAGTGTAGTAGTTTCGGAGCAATATGAAGAAATATGCCGAAAAATATATACTTTTTTTGTTTTGGTAAAATTTGAATAGAAAATTCAATAAACCGACGAGAAAATTGCGAAAAATGTTTGGTGAAAACGTTCGCCCTCGTCACTGACGTCGCCTAGGTTCGGCGTGAGAGCAAGCAAGAAGCGCATCATCAAAAACATGTTTGCTCCTGTTGTAAGCATGACAATTATGGAAGCCACAAATTAAATCTATGGAGCAAGCAAATCAGGGATCCTACAATGTAAATATGATGGGCGATTATATTTGGCTTCTCATAAGACAAACGATTCCATCAAACTGCGGGAAAAAACCAAAAAAATGCTTTAGGCGAGGTACTCAACTAAATTATACTTTGTACACGCCATATTTTTTCGTAGTAGACCCCGATTTGCTTCCAAATTTTTGAGGCAATCAAGGCAAACTGCGATAAAATGGTTATAAGTTACGAAATTTCAAGATAATATTGTACCAGTGCGGTACTTAGAGAACCTATACCTTAAGTTAAGTTTGGGTAAGTCTTCTTAATTTGGAAAATAGAAAATAGCAACAAAAAAAGACGAATTTTGAAAACTTTGCTTAATTGTCCATAACTTTTTTATCTTCGAACGGATTTTCTTCAAATGTAGCATCTTTTTTTATAAAATGTTTTTCTTTAAAAATGATAAACTAAGCAGTTTTTAGCTTTTTCAAATTTTTTTCTCGTCGATTTAATGAATTTTCGACAGCACTGTAACTTGGCATTATTTGTGATTAAACCAAAACAAAAACTGCTTTTCACGAACTTGATGAGTAGCATAATGACGGTTCCAAGCACAAGATGAAATTTCTAAAATCGGACGAACAAGTGAAGCATACAGAAGTTTAGTAGTAAAAGGATCATAAAATTCCTTATACCAACGCCTTATTAAGCCAAGAACTTCTTTTGCTGTTTTTAACAGATCAACGATATGAAAGTTATAACTCAAAGAAATATTATTGCATTTATGCTATACTAATATTTAAACGCGAAAGTTTGTATGGATGTTTGTTGCTCCTTCACGCAAAAACTACTGAATGGATTTTAATGAAACTTTACAATAATATAGCTCATATATCAGAATAACACATATGCTATAATATATGATGATATACACATAAATGCAATGAATAAATGTAAATGAAATGTAATGTAAAGTAGTTAGTATTAGCGAGATGGCCAAAATTAAAACATGTTGTATAGCTGAAAGCCACAGATATTAGAGCGAACATATGTTTGTCTCATATGGTCATGTGTACGTGATCAAAGAGAAAAATCGAAAGTATATGTACATCTATTCGAAGTAAAATGCGGTAAAAGCATTTTATCGCATTGGAAATGATCGATTAAAAACCATTGTGTGCATTTAAAAGTTCATGAGATTGCAGTTGATCTGTGGTCAACTCAGAGTATGAATGTGTGAAAAAAAAATTTGTTTGAATATACTCGTGCATACATAGTAAGTGTATACGCTAGCTCCTGACCCTTTCTCTGTTGTGGAAGTTGGCGCATACAACGTTGCGAGGGCCAGCTAGTAAATATATAGATTAAGATACTTTGCGAAAGACCAGACAATGAACTACGTTCGAAAATATCTTAATACGTGCAACATAATTTGACATCAGCGTATATTCCTGTATGAGCATGATTGATTGATAAAGGGATATCATCTGTAAACACATAGGGAAAACAGGAAAATACTTGTTTTTAGCGTTCGTTACAATTGATCAGTAAACATTTTTTCAAACAGTTTTGGGATAACACATATGGAGCTAGCACATGGTTTTAGTATACAACTAGGTATATATTAGAACTTGGCAAAAATTAGAATTTTACAAATTTAAGACATGCAAACTACAGGAGATGATATCAAATCATAATATGAGACAAAATTTGAGCATATTATATTGACACAGATAAGAAGCTGTTAGGATTATTGCGCACATTATTTTGAATTCGTAATAAATAGACATTTATTTAATGATATAAAATTAGAGCCATTATATATATATTTTTATATACGAGAAAACCAAGGCAATCGAACTAGATACTCGTACTTATGTGTAAAGAACACAACTGTCAAACATACCGAAAGATATTTGAATACCGTCCTGAATTCACCAATCTCGAACAATTCATATTAAACCACCACCAACTTTTCGGATTTTGTATGAAATTATTTTTTAATACAGTCAATGATTACGTTTATACGCATATCATAAAAACAGAGTTAATAGTTTCACTAATCAGTAATTGGTTTCGTGACTTAGCTATTTGCAAATAAAAATTTAACTCAGCGGTTATACAACAAAATTTTCGATGAACAAAATTTTTTATTTGCAAATAAATGTAGTATAAATGTAGTCTACACCTGTACTATAAACTTGAAATTCAATATGGTGGCCTCTAATGGACGGAAGTTTCTATAAGCTAGCCGCCTTAGAAGTGGAGGAAAGGCATGTGAAGTGTTTTGTAGCTTCGGTTGTACCGAAGTTAATCTTTTAACTTGTGTTGATACAAAGAGGTAAACAATTCTACTAACTACCAAGTACTGTGTTTAAGAACGGCAACGCTTTGAAAAAATGCAGAAACTTATTTTCATACCCAGTAGAGAGACAATCATCTTTATCGAACAATACAGAATTGATATCCCTGTGGTGCTTCCATTTATTATAACATCCGGATTTACAAAACAAAATGTCTCGAAACGAATTGAAACGAGCCATCGAACCAAAGGCATCGAACTTTGAGCAGCTGGAGTGAAAGAGAGTATAATTAATTACGCTGGTTGCTATTTAGCTAGCTTCAATTGTGCTTGTAAGACTTCTATTCAATTTCAACCATCGCCTCTTGCCAACGCTGGATATTGTGAAGCATTTGGCAAATAAAATTAAGCGGTGGGTTCATTGACTGTTCTGGTCATACTGTCAGTATATCGGTGCTGCTATTGACCCAATGGCAGAATGGATATGGTGTTTAGGTGGCACAGACGCCTTATACGGATTGTCAAAGGTCCTGGCATCTGCAATACTAAGCACTCAACTATAAAAGCAACAAACGCGCGCCATGCAAATCACATTCATTGAAGTACAAGCAACGAAAACGGAAGCTCATCGTATCCAACGCAGCAGAGAGAGTATAATGGCCACAGTGTCTACTTGCAACAGCAGCATTTCATTCAACGTCAACATCTTGCTAGCGCTCCTCTGTCTAGCTACGTCATTGCATGCCTCATTAGTTGCTGCAGCGCTTGAATTGCCGCCGCAGTTGCGCAACGCCGGCGAGTCAAATCTACCGAAGTCGGAGTTTACACCATTTCCTTTAGCAGCGGATGTGGATGTAGAGCTGCCACTCGATGTGGATGTTGACGGGACAGCAAATGTTGTTGGACTCAACGAAGCAGAGCAACAGCAAAGATTGTTGCCACCCTGGCTGCAGATACCACCGGAACCGCCAGTGCAGCGTATTAGCAGCGGCAAGGCATTCATCAAAGTGCCATCCTCACAGCAGCACAAACACGGAGCACATCATGCAACGCACAGTAGCCACACAACAGTGACACACAACGAACGACGCTGCTCCATTGAAATATCGAGCAAGATTCCGGGCGTTTGTCAGCCAATGTCGCACATTGGCAGCGCTTGTGTTTCCGGTGAATACATGGAGGTCTTCAACGCTGAGTGCATGTAAAGAACCAGACGAATTGAATGAGCGCTGGACACTAAATGCAGCATAGGATGTACGTTCGTGTACTGAATGATTGATTTATATGCAGTAGGCACTAGGCAGGCACCGGCAAGTGGCGCACCGGAAGTAGAAGCTAAGAAGCGCAGAAGTTGAATGTTGCGACTACCATTAATTATATTTAAAAAAACAAAACAAAAAAAAACAAAAACAAAAAAAGTATTTGCTGTGTGTATTTATAAATGTTTTGCAAGTTTTAATCAAATTAATTAACTAAATAAACGCACTAGTAATTTATATTGTACATAACATATACATTTGAGATTCTCTCATTATACCCTTCACACATAGTGTGAAATTGTATTATCTGCTTGTCTGAAAGTTTGTAACATTGTATTGTAGACCTTATTAAGGTTGATCAGCTGGACGAACAGACGAGTTGATCTCGCCATGTCTGTCCGGCTGTCTGTATTTTATTGCAGTCAATATAAACTAAAATATTGATATAGTGGCTTCTTTTCGCTATATCTCAATTGGTGTGATCCCCACACTTTTTGGGGTAACCTCCACACATACCACCCACCAATTTTTGGCATTTGTATGGAAAACTTTATTTTTGTAGTCAATATCAACGTAGAATTGGTTTTTGTAGCTTTTTATGACCGATACTTCACATACAAGTATGAAGGGTGCGCCTTCCTAGATCTTCGGTATTTCAACATTGTGTAAGTCTGACACTTTTCAGCCGATTTCGACATTCTTTACCATTTATTTGAAATCAGTTCTTTAATAAAAGATCGATTAAAAGACCGCCTACTTTCCATACGTGAAAAGCAGCTCTTTTTCGGACACTCTGATTAACAGTGGTTGTTTGTCAATGTCAAATGGGTTATCTGTTCCCCTAATTCGACAGATTTGTTTATTGACTCAGCCAGAGAGTAAAAAGAAATTGTATCCCAAAAATCAAGCTCGACATCGGTATTTCCATATTGCAAGCGGTGTGTATTGACTTATAGATAAAATGGTATTGAATGACTTTTTAGAATCACGCTCATTTATCGAAATCGGCTAAAAAACGGCAGAGTTTTTCAAAGTTGACATTCCGAAGATCTAGGATGGCGCACTGTATATCAATGGGTACAATCACCATACTTTTTGTGGTAGTGCCCATAAAAACACACCCCTACTTTTGGGACTTTGTATAAAAAACTTTTCATTAAGGGCAAAATCAACTTGAAATTAGATATGGTGGCGATTTTTCGACGTTTCCCGACCATTTCTACGACCATCAATACTCACGTTTAGGTTGTCAGGTTTAACAAATATTTTTTATTTTTATTAGCTGCTAATTTCATGTGAATAGTACAACATTAAAACTTTAGTTCAACCGAATTTATCATTTTTTTCTTTTTTTAAATTAATTATTTATCTATATACCTCATTTTTGTCAAGCTATATCCAAGTTTTCAATGTCACGACTCTTTTTAAATATTATATACAATATTTTAAAGATTTGACTTCATAATTTCGATAACAATCCAAAGGAAAATGAAAACAAACAAAATGGAAATTTTTTATTAAAATTTGGAATGCAAAGGTGCGTATTATATTTATGGATTGGCTCGTTGTTTTCTACTGCGGCGGCGCTCACTTTCATCCAATTTTTTCTTCTAATTTATACTCTTTATGCGTTTACATTTGTGCAAATGAATGGACCGTCCAGTAATTAGCAACTATTGGATTTATTACAATTGTGAAGTGGTGAAAAACACTACTCAATATTATTCCCCCAAATAGCATATCTTGGCAAATACTCTAATGTATTTCTAAGTTAAAAATGGTGTGAAAGTTTTGCACTCATTTATCGAAATAGGCTAAAAAATGGCACAGATTTTCAAAGTTGACATACCGAAGATCTAGGATGGCGCTTTGTATATCAAGGGGAACAATCCCCATACTTTTTTTGGTAGTGCCCATTACAACACACCCCCTACTTTTGGGACTTTTTATTAAAAACTTTTCATTAAGGGCAAACTCACGGCTTGATCGGATTTGTCTGTAAATATGTACCTCATTATTGCGCGTATAATACTGTGCCCGTGCTGCAGCCACTTGCGAGGACTACCATTCACATTGATATTCTTGTGTGTCAGTTTTGATAAATATCTATGTGACCTTCAGATTGAGAGGTTTAACTAAAAATTTGTTTTATATATGTGCGTGATTAATGCCATTGTACACATATTTTAACTAGGGCGCCGTGACAAAAAATTAAGCCGCTAACAAGTTCGGGATTTCCTGCATTAAATAATGCATCAAAGATGTTATAGAGACATTTTTGTGACAATTATCTGCGACTATTGCTCCAATACCTTTCTTATTGAGTAATTTGAGCACGATAGAACCGTTTGAGCTCCAAGTAAATTGTACATTTTGATCTCCAGTGCACGTACTAATTCAGGCAGATATAAATGTAGTTTAATAAAAAATTCGAACTACAAAGATTGGAAAAAGTTTCCGTATGCAAAGTTTCCAGAAATCAGCTACAGATAACCACTTTAGTAATATATTATGTACCTCTAATTTTGTACGACACTTTAATAAAAATTTCATCAATTAATTACAATGATTTGAGAACGCTTAGAACAAAACCATAATACATGAAAAACTCTAAAACGAATTTTAAATTTAAAACACGACGAAAATGTTAAAGATACCTGACCAGAAACTGGTGAAGAAGTTTCATCATAATACATTTTATTTAAAAATTTATTTTAATAAATGTTATTTTTCGCAGTAGCAATAGTTCAATTTCACTCCGGCGAAAATGACGTAAGCGACAAATAAATGCGCAAAGCTGATTTTATGAATTTCAATTTTATATTTTTAACAAACTAAGAGATAATCAAAGAAAAACCCTATACTCTAAAATTTATTTATTGTCACTTTACACATTGGAAACTGAATTCAATTAGCCAACTTCGACAACGTCCATCCGTCCGTCCGTCCGTCCGTCTGGATATATGGTACAACAGATTCCAGGAACTATAAGAGCTAGACACTTCAAACTTGCATATATTAATTCACTTTGACCATACGCAGATCGAGCTTATTAAATGTTGTGGATGCCACGCTCACCATACACCCCAAACGTCCATATGTGTGCAGCTAAGTGTACACACTTTTAAAGGCTGCATTGCGGGTAAATAGTATGTTTTTAAGTGTTTTTTCTATGTTTCTCTTTTTAATTAATTTGTTTATTAAATCAATTTCTAAATTTATTCCTATATATAAAGTTCCCTATACAACTAAGGACAATCCTAAAATACATATAATTTCATGAGATCATTACTTAGTTTAATTCAGTTACTTCACCTTATAACTTCGGCCACAATGTTGGCTTTGGTGGTTTAATGCCGGGCACAATGGTTGAATTGCCTATTGTAATACATTGCGCTCCGAAAATCTCCAATAACTCTGCTGCCTCGAAGAATCCTGCGCGTTTCCAACGCTTCGGGCCATGTAGTTCCAATTCATCATAGATCAAACCGGATACATCCAACGCTCTAAATTGTTCCAGCACTGGTTCACTACGCAGCTCATTACCCCAAATAAAAACCACTTGATTTAAATCTAAACCCAGATCCAGTGTATGTGGTTTAACCAAAAAGTTATCCACATGCATTGCACTGCCCAATATATCTGCAGACTCAATAAAATTTATTGCATTGCGAAAACTTTGCGTGCGTAGATCCATATAAGCGTCCCAGATCTGTGATTTTCCAGTGCTCATTAGTATAGCGGGAAAAGCGTTCTGCTTGAGACGCACCATGGTGCAAATGTCGGCATCGAAACTGGAGAAGATTAACGCCCGTCCACAACCATATTTAGCGCTGGTTTGTAGTAACTCATTTACATAGTGATTTTTGTTAAGCGTTTGCGTTGCCTCCATGACACCGCTCTCCATTAGCTGAGGCCATTTGATCTCGATGAGCAGACCCAGTGTCTTCGGCAGACTCTGAAGGACTTCGGCTAGTGTGGGAAAGATGCGTGCCTCATATGACACATTCTTGACATTGAGTTGCGTATATTCCTGCAGTGCCCAACGTTTGGGCACAAAAACGCGCGATGCTTTCAGTTCCTCATAGCTAAGATCTTTAATGAGCACATAACTCAGATCGAAACGATCGCGCACTTGCTTCTCTGCAGGTGCTGTATAAAATCCAAATCCATGCCAGATTACTGGTACATAATCGCGCGTTAGTTGCACATCGAATTCGACCATATCACCTTTAGCTTTGGGTACTGCACGAAAACTTTGTATAGTATTTTCCACATACTGTGCAGAGCTTTGTGTATGATAGAAACTAGCGCCAACGCCACGATGTCCGACATCCATGGTGGGCCAATTGAGAGGCCAATAGCGATGAAAACTGGCGCGTAGATTAATCTGTGTCGCCTCGGGCAGTGGTTGAACTATAAGGTACGGTAAGGCTATAGCACCAATTTGTATGCCATTTAATGTGGAGTAAATGGGCAACTGTATGATGCCACGACTGCCGCGTAGTTCCGCTGGAAAGATATAGACCTCGCCGATGGCACGTTCATCCGTTGAAGCGGCAATTAACAGCTTAAAAGCGTTCTTCACCTTCAGTGGTTGTGTTATGCGAAAGATAACAATAGAGCCCGACGTATAGCGTACACCGAGTTCGGATTGCGAACGAAACTGCGAGCGATTATAGGCATAGCGTGAGACTTCAATGTGCGCTGAATTTACACCCGGAATACTTAATTTATTCAGCGCCTCCACACGCAGCCGATACTTCTCCGGTGCATTCTGCTGCTGCTGAGTTATTATATTAATATGACGCCACCAAATGAACTTCAATTCAATGACATATTCCTGACGCAACCAGCCGCGCTCGCGTTGTAAGCCGCCTCCAATGGCAGCGGCATGTGCCTCACCGAAAATATCCAAACCCGGTTTACGATAAATCTCATATGTTTGCAACATGCGTGGCGTCGGTTGTGCCTCCCAGCGGCGTACTTGCTTTTGACCACGTCCATCTGGTTCGTAGATGAAATAACGATAATAAATGCGTTGACTGGCACACACCCAAAGCTTTAGATACCAATGCGTGCGTGCCTCATTTAATGGTTTTAGTGTCAATGCTCTGCCAATCTGCCACTGTCCCAGCGTTGCATGATCACCGGTCACAGCAATAGCTTCATTTGCATCCGGTGGTTCGCGCAGTTCCAAATTAAAGATGCGAAATAACGGCACACAAACATAACTGCGACCCGTTACAACCTGACGTCGATCCATTTCGAAGATTTCGAAGGCACGCAACAGTTTTTCTTCGTTGCGCATCGTTGACCCCACATTAAATTCAATGGATTTATTTAAAGTTGATGTGTCTTCTTCAACTGATTTATCTGTGTCCATGACTCCGCTCTGCGCATTCGAAGCCGTTGCCAGAACACAACTTAATAAACTGAAACACCATAGAAACCGAAAGAGTCCACTTGTTGCGCATATGCTAATTGATTTTAGCTCTTTGTTAAACATTGTTAACTTATTCTTTTGTCTTTTTTGTTTTAGTTTTTTCACCCGATTGATCGCACCTTTGAACTTCAATAGCCCTATGAAGTAGCGGAATTTGGTTACCGTAGTTAGTTCTTCACCGTTCGCTGACAAACAGCGGAATGAAAGAAATTCTTAATGAACAAACGTTTTTCTGTTTCTCTTGCTGTGATTTTGTAACGCAGAAACGTCATCAAACTCTAAATTAAAAGCTCAAAATTTGCCTAATTTGGCTGCGATGAGTTTGAGTTCTACAATAAAAAATCAAAACGCCGTAAGAGTTTGTTTCTGCTGCTGATTCTTTCTTTCGTTTGATCGTTCTTCACTGAATTCGCTCATCTTCAACGAAAGTTTACTAATTTTAGTTTGCATTGTTCTGAGAAAAGTTGAACCAAGTCATCTTTTTTTTTTTTTTTTTTATTCATTAAAGCGAAAGTTTCTATGAGTTTTAAGCAAAAATTTTAGATTTTTTATAATGATTGGTAGATAAAGGAATTCAATCCAGTTTATTCATATTCATTCACAAAGTGAGACATAGGTTACGACTGTTGTTTACTCCAACGATTCAATGAAAACGTCAACTTACCTCATCAATGATGGAAATTGTCTTAGACTACTAATTTCGATGTATAATCCATTTCTTGCAAGCTATTTCAGAGAACAGAAACAAGGTATTTGAAGCGCTTACTCGCATTTATCATCAGATTAAAGACGATGATAAGCACGAGAGAATTTCAGATTTCCTAAAAAAAATGCTCATCTGGAAACTGCAATTTACTAAGAAATCTGGTGGTACAATTCATTTAATATTTAATGTCACAGTTCCACGTTGGTGCCCAGTATTGCTGTTAAATCATTAAAATCTCTTAAATCTTTCGTTGAATCGAATAGAAATTCTTTTAAAATCTATGAAAAAAAAAAGTGAAAAATTAACAACAACAAAAAAACTGAAGTGTACGAAACAAGTTCGAGAATTCGACCAAACGTGCGACTGCAGCCACGTGCCTACGGAAAATAACCTGCTGTTCAGCTGTTACCAGAATGTAAATTTTCTCCCACACACAGTTGTGAACTCCATAAGCATATCGCAATCACAACGAATATTAGCAAATGTAATCATTTGTGAAAAATGTTGAGTTTTGTGTGACCTTACAACAATGACACCTGTTATAACTTACCGAATTATCGAAGCTCTATGATTGGCTTAGCGAAGAACCAATGAACAAATTGCTTTATCTCATAATCATAATCATTGCGATTTGCGGTACACTATTCTCAATACGGAAATAGTACTTCGCATTTACTTGTCCATAATGGCGAATAATTGTAATCGTTCTCAAAATTAAAACTCATTAAAAACGGATAACGCAGAAGTTTAGAACCCAATCTATTTCGAATATGATGTTTTTCTGTATTGAAAGCGAAATTTTCTGCGATTTATCTCTTAACAATCTTATTGATGTTTGCGCTTCAAAAAAATTCACAAAAAGTTGCTTCGCCTTGAACTCAAAAGTAATGTGAAATGGTATTATCAGTTTGTTTATACCCTCTAAAGCACATATATTCTTAATCAGCTCAACAAGACGAACGAACGAACGAACGAACTAGCCCTGTCCGTCTGTCTGTATGTTGTTGCTCCTTTTTTGGGAGCTCCTTTTTTGCGAATACACATCCTTTCATTGCAGTTTAATAGAGTATCAAGATTGACCCGCTACGCCCACTTTTTGGGGTAAGCTCCATACAAACCCATCACCGACTTTTGACTTTTTATTATTATAGTCAATATCAACTTAATAATTGATATGGTAGCTTCTTGTGGATATATACATTAATGGGTGGGACCCGTGGGACTCGCCCACCCTTTTGGTGTAGCCCCAATATACACCTACTGCCTCCTTTTGTGTTTTTGTATGAAAAACATCTTTATTAAAGTCTATATTAGGTTGAAATGCGATGCTGTGATTTATTATGTTCAGCCGCTTAACATACGTAGCCCCCATACAAGCCCAACATTCACTTTTGTGTTTTTATGAAAAAAAAATCTTTATTTAAATCAATATTAGTTTGAAATTCGATTTGGGATTTTAGTGGATAATCGCTTCATATACATATACAAATGGTCGCGCCCCGCCCACATTTTGAGTTAGTCCCATAGAAATCCTCAGCTCACTTTTATGCATTTGTATGGAAAACGTAAACTTGAAATTCGATATGGTGGCTTCTTATAGATAGTCGCTTCATACACATCTACTAGAGAACGTTAAATTTAAACGTTACGATTTAAAATCTTCTTGTGATTGGTATAAAAAGCTCCGATTCAACCAAAGTTGTTTCTGTTTTTTTTTTTTTTCTTCTTGACGGAAACGCAAAAGGTCACACTCTTTGCCAACTGTTTTTTTAGTATATGAAGTATTTTCGCTAGAAAACATTTTTGTTATCTGAGTTCTTGATGAAAAACAGTTAGTACCGAAAATTTTGGATTGTTTTTTGACAGCATCGTTTTATATGAAGTTTTTTCGGTATCAAAAATGTTCATCAATCTCAGTATTGAGCTTCATAGAAAAAAATTTACGACAAAAAATAAGATACATACGAAAAAATTCAAAAATTAGACTAAAAAGCATTTTTTTTTTATTTTTTATATTAATTTTTACCTTGTATGTATTATGCGTATTGCTGTACATGGCAATATTTGAAAATTTTAAATTATATCGACAAAATATTATAGCCTATAGTATATCGCATATGGCAAAATCCAGCAAGCCGTTTAGGCTGCAGAGCGCGCCAAACAATATGCGGGCATATATACTCATACACTCAACAAAATACAACTTAATATTATATACTCGTATTAGTTCTTTAAATTTGGTCAAAAAATGTCGGAGATATACAGCATTATAAATAGTACAAAATTTATAAAAATTAATTTTTATGTAATTTTTTCGTATTTTTTCTCGAACTTCTTTTTTCGCGAAGACAGAATTTCGATATCGTCACTAATGAATTTTTTCTATACAACCGCAATGAAAGGGACGTATTTTTCTGGATTTTTGATTCAGGCATGATGCTTTCTCAAAAAATAGTTACAATTGTTTCATGAGATTGCATCTAAATTTGCTAATGACTTGACAATCAGTATATGCATCGAATTAAAAAAATAAAAATACAATTTATAGTTTTTCATTGTGAGGTATAGAAAATATATTTTAATAAATATTATTAAAATTTTGTAAGATTAAAAACATTTTTGCATATCATAACTTTCATTGTCTTTTACTCTATATATTTGCTGAATACATTGTGCAACTCAAGCGAAGTGCTTATAAAATCTTTAACAATCAACAATTCACGTCAAATTCATACATTCTTAACAATCTTTATCATCCGTATATGAATAATAGCAAAGCTTTGATGTAACTACAATATAATAATGGATTATTAGCTCTAAAATTCTACAAGTATACGTTTATATAAGTATAGATCATTATCAATTACTAAAATATGAATTTGATTACGTACATTGTTCTATTTTAGATAGTATTGCAAACACTGATTTTGTATTGTAAAAATTTTATTGATCGAATTACAAAACAAATCGAGCTCGCCGGCGATACTCTCTCTCTCTCTCTCTCTCTCTCTTTCTCCCACTTTTTTGCACTCGAATTGCCTAGGTCGCTTGTGTTTCACTATATTGTTTTGTATAATTAATATAATTATAGAAAAATATTATATTGTATTGTATATATACATATATATGTAGCTCATAAAAAAATAAAATCTCTAGCTGACATTCTCCTACAATTGATTTATACACAAATTGCTTACTTAAGGGCTACCCGCCCTTGACTGCTTAAATGTCAAACTATCTAATTTCCGCACTGCGCCTCAAATTCAGCCAGCAGCGTTGACGAATTGAAGAATGCACGCTCCTTATACTCGGGCATATAGAGATCTGAGCGATCGTAACAGGTTGCGGTAGCGCCGATTTTAGTAAAATATTTAACACGTTCTTTCGAATTGCAATCATCACCCCAGACGACGGCAATCTGTCCTACATCACGTGCTTTTTGCATTAACTCTGCACCGTGCGGCGCCTTAATGAAGTCCTCCGCATGTGGCGCAGTGCCGGCCAATTCAAAGGCTTGAGCATTATTAACTGCAGCGATAAAATTACGCGTGCGTAGATCAGTAAACGGTTCCCATTTCTTTGTTTCGCCCATTGTCAGGAACATAACCGGAAAGATATTCTGCTTAAAACGTAGCATCGTACACATGTCCGCATCAAAGCTGGAGAAGATTAATGGACGTCCACAGCCATGTTTGATGACCAATTGCAGCACCCGATCGGCAAAGAAATTCTTATCAATTGTTTGCTCCGCCTCGACGCCACCACAGGCGCGGCGCTGCGGCCATTTAATTTCGACATCAATGCCTAATGATTTCGGCAGCTCATGCAGAACATCAACCAGACGCGGAAAGATACGATGCTCCGGACGTGGCTCAGCATTGTGCGCAGGATACTCAACAATCTTATCTTTGATTACGGCAAAAACGCGCAGCTGTTTTAAACGCTCATAGCGTATATCCTTAATGAGTACATACTCCAATTGACTACGATTGGATACCTGCTTGCCCTGACGCGCGGTTAGCAGACCAAAATCATGATAAATTACAGGCACACCATCTGCTGTCAGATGCACATCCAGCTCAATCATATCGGCATAATGTTTATAGGCGCTCATGAAGGAGGCAATAGTGTTTTCACGCTCCTCTGGCGGTTCGGCAATGTAGCTCTTGCCATTTCCACGATGGCCCACATCGAGATTAGGCCAACTTTTAGGCCAGTAATGCGCATTAGTGCTACGGAAATCAAGCGGTTTCTGTTCGGGCAATGATTCGTAGGGCCTAACCAGCACATACGGCAATCTGAGTAGCGCAATTGTTGCGGCCTCCGGTGTTGTATCCTCAATGGTTAACTCCAGCACACCCTCGCTACCAGTTAAAGCTGCACCCTGCACAATAGTGCTGCCCAGCAGTTGATCGCTGCCCGTGTTGTAGCATTCCAAACGGAATTTTTGCCTCAGCACGCTTACAGCAGGCATAGTTACATGAAAGATGACCACATCATTGCGTGTATATGGTACACCAAATTCCGGCTGCGCTTGCAAATGGCTCTCATTGTAGCTATGCTTGGAGACCTCAACATGTATGCCGCGTAGCGATGTTTCCGTTTGGTCCATAAGTGGCAACAGCTTTAGCTGCACATGCTCCGGATCGAATTTTTCAATATCATGCACCTGAAACATTTTCTCACGTTCGAATTTCAACTGCAGTACGGCATCATTGGTCAACCACCCGCGATGCATCTGCACTTCTCCATTCGTTGCCACACCAAACTGATCCAATTGCTTACAATTGGTTTGACACGGACCCAGCTGACGTGGCGTGAAATGTGTCTCCCAGCGACGTATCTGCTTGTGGCCAGCAGTATCCTCAACATATATGAAGTAGCGATATTTAATGTAGCGACAGGATTGCAGCATAACATTGGCACGCCATTCAAGTGCACTGTGTGCGCTCAGCTTGATGCAACGGTCCAGCTGCCATTCGCCCAAAGCCTTCGAGTCACCCGTCAATCCAACGTGCTCGTGCTCCGCCAGCGGCGTTTTCAACAGCAGCGTAAATGGACGCAGCGTGGGCGTGCAGGACGTTTGTACCGCTGCTGCTGCCTCGTTCAGTTCACCTGTGCCATAAATGGACGGTGCCGCTGCTGCAGCATCTACATATGCAGCACACTGTAGAATAGAACAGATTAAAAATCCAATTAGTTGGTATTGAGACATTTTTCTATATTTCTGCAGCAGAGCGTCGCGCATGACACGAGCGCTGCACTAGCAAATAAGTACTAAAGTAAATGATATTGAGCGTGAAAATCTTATACCCAGTATTATTAAAATTATATATATTATTGTACAATATAATTGCCCCTTTTCTCTATAGCCCTTACGTCAGCGTTCAATTTGATAAGCTGTGTTGTAGCGTTTTGACTTTGTTAGCGTCTCAATAAATGAGTTCCGCGGCAAGTAAAAACCAGCTGGGAGAAATAAACGTCAATTGATTTATAATGCTGGCGCGTTCAGCGTTCCGGTATTTCAAGTCAAATGAAAGTCTATAGGCGCTGAGATTATACTAGCTATATAGAGTATGCTGAAAAAGGCAAATAACAAACGCAAGCTATTCACACCTCTGAACTTGTGTGCCCCGGTTAAAGCTGATTATAGTTTCTATGAATATGCAAAAAAAAAAAAACAATATCATCACGTGTTGCGCGTTCTGTAAAGACGCGCTTTAGATGTATTATACGGAAATATTTCATAGGTATGTAGTTATAAAATAAAATTGGGTGTATTAAAAAGTTTCCGGTCTTCTTTGTTATACAAACATTTAAAATTGTACGTCTCAAAATCTATGAATGAAATTTTGAGATTTCGAGTCGAAATGATTTTCTGAATATTGGCATATCGTTAACTGTGACACTAAAAGAAGTTTTTGCCAACTTATGGCCTCCAAGCGGAGTACTCAGTCTCATAAAAAACGGTCTAAAATTAATAAAATGGTCTTAAAATCAAGACTATCTGGTGACGAAAGCAGGGTAAAGTGTATTGGATGCAAAACAAGAATAATGGTCTTAATTTAAGACCGCCTCAAACAATCCGAATTTTTACTTACTTTTAAGACCAACAATTCTCATTTCAGTTTAGAGTTTTAGTCTTAAATTAAGATTTTAATCAATTTTAAGAATATTATCACTAAGTAGAGAATGTACGTTATATGGTTAGTGATATTATTCTAATTTTATGAATTTTCTGCTCATTTCTGTAAAATTTATAGGCTGAATTTTTAAGAACGGAATGTCAAAAATTTAAGACCAAACGTATCTACTTGTTTTTAGGATGCAATATTTTTATGAGTGTACTGATCCGATTCCAAATATTCTTTAACTTATAAAAAATTACACTATCCTAGAATGATATAGGCTATATATCATTTAGTTGATCGGTCCGCCCGAATCCGGGGTTGCACGGGTCCCAAAATTTTTGGATTTTTTTTCACCTCACATAGGCCTAAAGGGTTTCTTTCGAATAGTTCGACATTTTTTCACCGCACTTAGGCCTAAGGGGCCTCAGAGCTATGTCTTTCAAATACCTTTTTTTTTTTTGGTCCTCACTTTGGCGTCCTTCAGCTCCCAGAACCATGTGTTTCTTCCTTTTGATATTTTTAATACTTTTTGGTTGCTACTCACTTTGGTTATAAAGATCCCCTTACTTTTTTTTACATTTGTTTTCTCGCTTATGACCTCCTATGTTGTCCTTTTGGTTTAAAAATTTTTTGTCTTTTTCTTGCGTCAATAATTGAAGGCCCCAAAGTAAAAAAAAATATATGGAAACTTTCTAATACACCCAATAATAACGTAAACATCATTAAGTAACTTCTCTGATAGATGCAGTTTTATTTGAACGCATTGCTATTGTAACTATTTACCTTCAGAAACAGTGCCTCATCAACACTACAGCCTCCGTTGAATGGTATCTGTGAACCACCTGCATTTGACCCTGCCCGCCGTAGAAATTTTACGTCCGCCAAACATTTTGCGCTTGAATACAATATCGTCGAACGTAATCGAAGTTTGCGTAACGCTTGACTCATTAAATGCGTAACGTACAATCAACGGAAACGTGCAACTAATTAGAATTATGGACTATTTTTTAAATCACGTGTTGCCCACCGCTTGTTCCCAAAAGTAATTAAGTTTTAATTACTTTAAAATTGTTATTGCTTATAAATTTTTCGAAAACAATATTATTCATTTATGCGCGATAGTAATTTTCAATTACGCTATCGAAAAACTACATTATCCTATGGTTACAAAACAAACACTGCGCAAATATTCACAACACAAAATATTTGCATTATTTTAAGATGTTTTTTTTTCCTTTTTTTTTTTTTGTTCTTGAATAAAATTTGGTTTATTGAGTGAAATATTCCAAAATTTGGATGAATTTCTCTCAATTGTTATACAGTAGAACCTGTTTTTGCTGAACACTAACTGTGATTTTAATATAAATGTAGAGAACGAGTTTAAATAAAAAAGACTCCACCTTTATTGTCATATTAGATTATTATTGAAGTAAATTATTTTGAAGTTCTTTGGCAGCCGAAGACATATAGTGGTTATGCAATAAAAGGATGCTCGGATGATCTGGGGTTGTTTCTTCTATCATAGGCTTGATCGATGGAACAGTAAAAGCTGGTAAGTACCAAAAATCTCTTCAGGAGGAAAATCTAATCCATTAAGGAATATTTTTTTACATCATTGATATAAACTCTACATTTTACCTCTGAATTAACCGGATAACAGATATGGTAGAAATCTCATAGAAAACAAGCGGCAATTAAAGGCGGTTCAGATAACAAAAGTGATAACCAAAAACACGAAAGGTATAACAGAGTTAAAATGTTTTATGAAAGAATTATGATAAGAGAGGTTATTACAACCCAGAGAACACGAGGTCTAGTTTATTCAAAGCAAGTACGCACAAAATCCATTATAAAAAGCAAATGAGGTACGACATCATATTATGTGGAGACTTTTCATAATGTCTAATGTTTTTAGTAAGGCAATCTAACTAAAGGTTTCAAATTTTGTTTTTCTCCGAAAGCGTACTTCAAATTTTAAGTACAATTTGTTTTCAATTATTCTTAAATTAAGTAAAAAAGGCTATTGATTTAAAAAACAATCGCAGAAATCCGTATAAAAAGAATAAAAGAACAATCAAGGTTCCAATTATTAACTTTTTGAAGTAGGCGATACGTATGTATATTCATTTATAAAAACTAAAACAGTAAAATGTACGTATATTTTGTTCCTCTTCGGATTTCTTTGTACGTTCCTATATATCTAAAGTCTTCAAAACAAAAAAAAAACAAAACAAACTTTGGGTATAATAAGATTTCAATTTATACTGAATTTCGCGTTGGCAAACCCTGACGCCAGGAAGTAGTCACTACATTATTTCGTGGCACTAGAACCTTTATGGGGAGTCATGGAGAAAACCGTGGAGAGACTCATGGAAATAATTTTTTTTATTATCAAATGTAAACTGCTGTGCCTAAAAATTTTTCTATTGTAGCATTCGTCTTGTTCTAGAACTATAGAACATTTACAGTTAACGCTATTAGAACTACACAAAATCTACTAATTAGATATGCACGCCAATAGTTTTCACTGTATGTACACATTCTACAAGTACAATATTCTGTTTATCCTATTAGACTTTTGAGTTCTGGGTATCAAAAGTCTCGTGTCTAATTTATAATCTATTTTTAAGTAAAATTCATTAGTAGATACTAAATCGCAAAAAGCAGATACGGAAATTTGTAGTTTTTCTTTGCGTCACAGTTTTTTTTTTTTAGTTTTTTGTGTTTTCCGCGCGAAATCTATAGACTTGGCACAGTTCTTTAACGATTTGACCTCGAAACAAAGTTCGCGGTGCAAAAAAAAATTGAATAACAGAATAGCAAAGATATTTTTACATAGATTTGAATTAGCTAATTTCGACAAAAAGTTTCACTGTTTTCCGATAATGATGTACTTATCACATGTCCGATTATATGGTATTTGGGAAACTATGAGGATAAAACTTGATTTATCTATTTTGCACAAAACGCAGGCGCTCTCTGTCACTCTCACATTTCCTGCCTCTCTTGCTCCTCTCGTAGGGAAATCATTTCCCAAAAGTACAAACAAGAAAATATATCTAAAAAAATAACTCAGGCCTAACCGAATCTTTTATATACTTCCTATGCAATATATTCTTTTATATTTATAGAAAATACATGTCCCGATTGGTTCAACAACTCAACTCCGAAAACTATAAAGTGAAATATATGTTTTGATTGTATGGCGTTGAAATAAATAATAAATAAACTTTGAATCTTATTATTGTGGTTTTCTATTTTCAAAAAAAAATAAACCGCGCATCGTTTTATGAATACAATAATTGTCTTGGGGAGAACGTTCTCCAGTTCAGTAACCCACTTCGGAGAACGGCAGAGATTTGCACAATTCAGTTCTATTTGATGTGGGCTTCCATAGAACAGTTTACGAAACTACTGAGCCCTGTGTAACCTGGGGTAGAATTTTTCATAAACAAATCGTACTTAAAGACGTTCGAATGAAAAAAAATGTGTCTTATATTATTTTCACCACTGTCACATCCCACTTTTAGGCAAGAATTTCCCAAAACCCAACTTAGTGATGATTTTTTAAATTTGTTTGATGGTGAATGAATGCAGTTTCATGTGTAAAGATAATGTGACTCGAAAAACAATTTTAAATTATTGAATTTGGAAACACTGGTATTAAAAACCTGTATACATATATATCTAGATTCGTATAAAACAATTAATCGAATTTAAGGTTTATCTTGTTATACATTTAAGTAAGAAACATATTTGCAAGATAGAGGCCAACTGGCAAAAAATGGTTTCCATAAATCAATGTTAACCATTGGCCCCACGATGGTTAAACATGTAATGGAAAAATTTAAATTCGAAATATAATAGGAGTAAGAAGATGGTGTACAGTTTGCTCCTCAACGAAGGAAGGAACTGTTTGGAACTGGTTTGAAACGCTAGCAAAATATACTATTGTAGTATCTTTGAAGCAAAAATCTACCCAATTGAAATATGTACCCAATTTAACATAACTAAGGTGTACAAAAACCAAAACATTCCAATATTCTCTGATAGACAGGCGACTACCAGAGCATTAGATGAAATGTGATTAAGTCTAAGTTAGTTTTGGACTGCCTAGAATAACTAAACACCCTAGCAAGACTAAACAAGTTTTCTTTGTAGTGGATACATGGTCACGCGGTCACCTGGGAACGAGGGTCGGTTGCCACTTTCTTTCATGGTCAATAGAACTTTTGCGGAACGCTCAGAGTGCTTGTAATGGAGGAAGAGAACAAAGCCAAGGTTATATTTTGGGAGAATTGCGACGCCATAAGACAGTGAAGACTACTGCTAAGCCTCTATAATAACAAAATCTGCAATATACTCAAGAAGAACACTCTGAAAATGAAATCAGGTTTTCTGACTGGACATTGCAGACTTAAAAGATAATTCTGTAACATTGGTATCGAAAGTGACAGCACCTGTAGATTTTGTTTAGAAGATGAAGAAACCTCGAAAGACATTGTAGAAGATTGCTCAGACTAGAACTTAAACATCTTGGTAGTTAGCAAGTAAAAGGAAGGGCTATGCATACAGTAAACCCAAAGAAGCTATTAACTTATTTAAAAGCAGCTGGACTGGATGATGTGTTGTAGTAGAGACTACTGTTTGGGCACAATAGATCTGTAAAGGTCGCAGTGCCTACTATCAATTAATAAAAAAGGAAGAATGTAGTCCTTGCTAATGCAAACCAATGGAGACTTTGAAACTGTAAATCACCAAACAAATTAAAAAAATTGTTTTAAAAAAAAATATAATAAATATTTAATTAGTTAATTAAATGAATAAAAATTGATTGAATAAAAAGAAAATCGAAACAAAAACAATTTTTTACGGCTATGCGGCTTTGAAAAGTACACATATACGGCTCAAATGGCCGTATTGTTTCTGTGGTGGGCGTTATGGGCATCCCTTATACAAATTTAATATAAGCGATCTGCGTTTGTGTTTCAAGGAGAATCTAAATGTCCAAGTTTGAAGTCTCTAGAAGTCTCCTTCCGCCTGTTACGTACAATCGCAAGAAGTTATTATACTTTTGTCTTTTTGGGTATAGGATATAAAAAAAAACAATACATATATTGATTTTCAAATTTTTTGTTCTTAGTGTTACAAATTTCATAATAAACTGATAATAGTCTATTTTATACTTTTAGTGTAAGGTATAAAAAAAGTCCCACACTGACCGTTATGCTCTCAAATGCGTTCTTTATATCTCTCCCACGCACACACACACACACACACACAGAAAACCATGCGCTAACTTTCGCGCTCTTTTTGTTTAACACATGTTAGTCATCTGTTCTTTGTTTGGGAAATTTCTGTTGCAACAAAAAGTAAAATAAAAATAACTTACTGCGCAAAAAAGCTTTTTTTATGATATGGTACTTTTTTAATACTATCAGTTATGAGCTTTGCTTTGCTCATCATATGTTTTTTTTATTTATTTTTTGCACACAGCCTGCTTTCGCGGTTACTGCTAAACTTCGATAAGCAGGCTTAATCTGTTTAACAAAAATCTCAAATAGCGATAAGTGCGCAAAAAAAACACTTGAAAATTAAGGAAATTTACAACTGCTATTAAATGTTTTAATCGCTTAATGCATAGCAACGTTGTACTATATGCGCATTTGAGCCACACCTTAACAGAAAAATAGAACAAAAGTAGTTTTTTGTTTTTAATGAAGTAGGCAAGTAGGCCCCCTGCAACATGTGGCAGCTATCCGTTTCATAGAGCTTTTACTTTGCTTTTACAATGCAGCATATAGTAAAAATATATTGGCCAAATATTGATTGCGACAAAAAAAAAACATATGACTTCCAAGAAATTCATTATTTTTAGACAGGTGTGAAAGAATGTGCAAACAAACCAAATCGATGGCGACAACAAACACACAAAGAGAGAAACACGCGCGTGTAAAATTTAAGTATATCAAAAAGGCATTGGCGAAAAAAATTATATAGCTTACGTTATAAGACAAGGGGCTTGAAACTGCACCCGGGGCTGGCTACTTAACCGTCAACGACCTTCAAGCGTTTGGGCACAAAGGTTGTTTGCCCCCCGACAAAACTGTGGCGCGACATTCAAATATGACTTTTGTTACAGTGCAATTTGTAAATAAAAAAAAATAATAAAAAATAATTATTATAATTACATTTTGCTCATCATGTTCCTCATCGAACAGTACTTCCAGATTACAAGATTGCATTAACATTGGCACGGACATGCTGCTTGGATTTGTCGCCGTTATACGGAGGAATTATTTATATGTAGGAATAGCGGAAGCGGAAACGAGCTGATGACCAAATTATATCACAGTTATTTTTGTAGAATTTTTTTTTTTTTTTTGTAAACTTCTTTGTTGTTTTTAATAATTTTTTTTTTAAATTATTTAAATTCGCAATGCGAATTTATCTTTTATCACGTTTGCAACATTTTATTTTTCTTTTATTTGCATATGTTAATTTTTTCCCGTTGATTATTTTAATCCTTCTTTTTTTTGCTTTTTATTATTGGTAATTTAATTAAATCCTTTAGTTGCCTGCCTGCCTGCCTGTCTGGCAGTCTTATTATAATTATTGTTGTTTCCTTTTTCTTTTTTTGGCAGTATTTATTGTCTGCCTGCCTGTTTGACTAGTGTGCAGAGACTGTTTGTTTCATGTGCTTTTAAACGATTTCTTTTATCGAAATTTGCGGAGCTTTTTTTCATGCCAGCTAAGCTTTCTTATTGTTGCTACTTTGTCGTTATTGTTGTTGCTATTTGCTGATGTTGACGTTGTTGTTATGTTGTTGTTATTGTTATTGTTGCTTTTTTCTACAATTCTGTCTTGAACACACACAGCTGGCAACGAGTACAGTTGCTTCTTTTTTCTTTTTTTTTTAAAGCAAAATGTTTATTTCCTCACTTCTCACTGTCTATCTCTGTCGCACGCATATGCCGCAAGAGTTGATAATAATGTAGATTTCTTTTTATACTCTCAGCGGCTCTCTGCGCTGTGCTATTTGTTTATAATACAATTTTTTTTGTCAGTTTATCTTATGAATGAACTTTAGTTCGCCTGCTTTTATTTATGTATATATTTTTAGTTGTGCATTTATATAAAAATGTCAAACGAACGAATTAAAATTACAACTAAAATTTTAGCTTGCTTAGCTTTAGTGTATCTCAACAAAATCAATGCGCATATTAAATAGTTCAAAAAATACACCATATATAGCGCCATACACACACACACACATACATACATATGTATACTTAGATATAAATTGAAATCATCGGCAACAACAAATTCAAAGAAACGTGTCCATCGTGTGCGCAGCACGCAGCTTTTGAAGCACGTGAATACATATTACGGTGTGTGGTCAAAAGTTGCTGCGCCAACTTTATCGCTCTTTCTCTCTCTCTTTCTCTCCATCTTCTGACGTCAGTCCCACGCGTCAGTGAGTAGCTCCACTTGACTTGCTGCTCTGCGCACACGCTATGGAGTGTTTGTTTTGGATATTGTGATTTAGTGAATCAATTTGAGACAACATACGAACATATGTGACTCCTCAGTAGAAAAAAGTGTAAGGTGCTTCTAAAATAATGCCTTCTTTTTCTCGCTGTTAATCATCTTAAAGAAACTGTGTAGAATATAAAATCGGAGATGTGATCAGATAGGCCTTACAATAGAAAGCGAAAAAGGAGGACGTGACAATTTTTGCTTCGGACATTCTAAAACGACAAGATCCGAAGATTTGTTTCATTTATTTATTTGTCTTTTATACCACTCTCACATAGTTAATATTAAATGGTATTATCAGTTTGTCTGAAAATTTGTAACGCATTAAATTAGGCATCGTAGACCCTATAAAGTATATATATTCTTAATCAGCTCGACGAGATAAGCCATTTCTGGATGTTGTTGCGCATTTTTGAGCACCAATTTTTAAGTTATCCAGTTGGAAGTCGGCACATAGACTTCTTTTTATAGAATATCAAAATTTACATGCCACGCCCACTGTTAAGGGTATGCCCATACAAACCACACTCCTCCATTCGAATTTTTGTATGAACATTTTTTTATTACTGTCAATATAACCATAAAATTTGACATGGTGGCTTTTTATAAAAGGACTCTCTTCACATATATATCAATGTGTGTAATCCCCCCACTTTTTGAGGTAGCCCCATATCATGAAACACTTTATCATTTTAGTCAAAATCAACTTGACATTTAACATGGTGGCTTCATGTGGACGAACGCTTCGTATAATTATCAAGAGGTGTGACATGCCCATTTTTAAGGGGAGTCTCCAACGAACTAACATGCCATGATAAGGTTCTTCGATTTTATAAATATATATTTTTTTTTAAATCTGCTAAGTTCACAGCTTGTAACCACCTAAGGATTTTGTGTCGATTTGTAAAATTATATCAGAAATTATAAATTGGCATTTGAAGAGTCTGCTTGTTTTTCTCGCTACTGTAATTTCCTTTAAATATTTATGTAAGAGCGAAGTGCGTGGATTCACTAAAAAGACGAAAAACCAATGAATTCATATTGAAGGAAAAAATAAGGAATGTTTTTTTCTTTCAAAATTATGGAAGGCTTCTCTAAAAGGCACTCGAAAATTTATCCTCCGTTTAGGGGAAGGCGAAACATGAGTTTTTTTTTTCCTTGTTTAGGGGAAGGCGATCCGTCCCGTATTGAAGTGCCAGTTTTCCACTTAAGAGACGCGCCTGTACCTTGTATAGAAAACACGTCAAGAAACAGAAACGAACAAAGAAAAATAAAGATGACAACACATTAGTTTTTTTTCAAGAAAACCTAGTTTTCTTGTTTATTTAAAGTATTCCTTACCATAAAAAGCAATTATTCGCATTTAAAATATTATTTTATTTCCATTAAATAAAATTGACTAAAATAATAAATAAAAAATCATTCAATTCTTCGTATTATCACTCCTGGTTAACATCAACTCAATTTATAATGTGCTCGTTGTTTCCATACAAATATAAAGCTATCTTACTATGCAAACACAAAAGTGTCTCTTCGAGTATTCATAATATTTGGTTTTTTGCTTTATTTTGTAAGGCAATTTAGAATTAATCTCACGAGTGAAAAAAACTAGAAGGCGCCCATGATCTGTTTATAAAGAATGGGAAGTCGGAAGATAAAATGGAGGCCTCCATCCTTCCAAGAAAATGTAGGGAGAAGGCTTTTTCGGAGCATTCTTGTTCCAACTATATCCTTTTACGTTAATCATTCTTTTTATGTCATCAATATAGACAAATCGCATATTTTTCGTTTTGGAAGCTCAGCCTTAAAAACAAAATCAGGCTTTACAAAACTATGCACAAGCTAGCGTCGGCCTATGGAAAACAGCTATGTGTGACATCAATATCGGACAATGATACCAACATATTACACTTCGTAAGATCACTGGAGCAGCTTAATATGTTCGTAGTGTTTGCAGAGAGTTTTAAACTGCAAAAGATTGTAGAAGAAATTAGTCGTTACAGCAAAAATTACCTTGGAAGGCTTAACTCGCATCAATACAATTTGGCTTCTAATCTTCTTCACAACTCCAGTGCACAGCGCAGAGTCAAACGACTTCATCCTTTGAATCTGCAAAACCGTCAACCCTAACCCATTCCGCATCTTATATGCTTTTCATATTTTTTGTTTTTTAATTATAATGTATTTAACTGACTATCAAATTTGAGTATAGTTCCTAGATCGGAATTTAAAATAAAGTAGAAAATAAAAAAAAAAATGTTTTCAAAAACAATAACAAAGTTAAAAAAATATTTAGAAAAAAATTACAACCGCATTGGTTTTTTTACCACTAAAATGGTTGCTAGTGCAGTACCTAGAGACCCTATACCGTGAGTTTAGTTTGTCCATGTTTTCTTTATGAATGTATATACAGCATTTTATTTTATACTGTTTGGCCCTGTATAAAAAATATTCGTTGCAAGGTATTTAACATAGCGAAGGAAGCATCGGAGAGCTATAAAGTGTGTTTCATATTTATAAAACAATTACATTTTTATAACTAGTACCGAAAGGATCATGGTAATAAGAAGATTGTGCGAATATATGTAAAAGGCAGAAGGAGGAGTGGCAAAGTATATCTATTCTTGATCAGCATCAGTAGCTGACTGGGTATGGTTTTCTGATATGTTTCTTTTGTGAAGGACTTGAAGTATCGCCCCTAGTTGGAGCATAGGAATCTAATTCTTGAGTGAGTAATAGTTTTTATGATCGGGTCGCTAGCACAACACAGCCTGTTTTAACGTGCACTTTTAAAATGTAGGTTATAGGTTTCGTCGAGTACAACACATCTGTATTTTTTGGAAACTTCTAAAACTGCCAATTTTAAAGTTATTGGTAAAAATGCTTTTTGAAAAATAAAAAATATTATTGGTCTTACTAATGAAATTTTGTGAACTATACTTTTTCCTATTTGACTTGTAATGGCAGTTCGCATGGATATCCAATTCATAAAGATAAATACAGGGTGTCTATAAAGAAAGTTCACATTTAAAAAATCGATAAAAAAGGTAAGTGGTTTATTGAAAAAATGTTTATTACATATTAAAATACACACTTTGGGAATTTATTTCTTAAAAATGATATTGTCCAAATGAAAACCGTTGCGTTCACGGCATTCATTTAATCGAGCAATAAAATCTCCTATGACTGTTCGGCAGGTATTCTCCGTTATGGCTGCCATTTCGTGACGGATATTTTCTCTTAATTGTGCCAGGGAAGTCGGTTGGTTGCCGTAAACTGTAGATTTGCCGTAACCCAACAGGAAAAAGTCCATAGGGGTTAAATCGGGACTTCGTGGAGGCCAATTTATGTCACATCTCCTGGAGATCAAATTGCCAGGAAAAATTTCATGAACTCGTGGTAGAGACCTGTTGGACGTGTGTGAAGTTGCTAAAAATGCGAAACAATGATGATCTATGCACGTTTGAAGCAACACCACACTTCCGAATCGAAAGGTCCGGGTTGTCACGAACAGGTTGAGTAACACTGTCTACGTTTTCGAAGACCTTGGACGCCCGGATTTTTATTTTTCCAGCGTAGAACTGGTCTATTCAAACTTCTCGACACATTTTCTAATGAGTCGAGGGATTGGCGCATCATTTAAATGACGAACATGTCGAATACTGCACAATTTTCTACGCGATACAGTCGCTGAATTACCGTTTTTGAAAAACTCACGTACGCACAACGCACGGTCCCTACCGATTGGCATACCCCCCGCGCCCCTCGGAACAGTTGCGTTCACGCAATCAGCAAATCAAATGTGAACTTTCTTTTGAGACACCCTGTATCTTATTATAAATGTAGACTACGAAAAATTATTATTGGAAAAAGTTGCATAACTTCTGAAGCTTCTTTAGGTTTGCTGTAAAAAATGTCAAACATATAACTGCCTAAATTTTAAAAATAAATTTGAATAAATTAAATTATGTACTTTTCGGTGTTCCTATACAATTTTCAGTGTATTTTTCTTTTTTATATGTTTAAAATTCGATACCCCGAATAGTAAGCAAAATATCGAAAAATTGTAATCTTATTTTGCGTCTTATTTTCACAAGGTCTATAAGAATCCGTCGTCAGAACATAGCGCCCCGTGAATCGTAGTATTGCCAAATTCAAGATATTTTGCATCAGAATTGTAGCGTGGCGACTATAAATTTCAAATATACTGAAAAAAAGTTTTCAAATTTGTTTGATTTTAAACAAATTTGAGAGCGTGAGAGAAAAAGAGCAAAATTTATGGTTTGAGTGAGCCAACATGAAGCAGTTATGTTATTGGCGGTAAATATGTAGATGACATTTGTTGTTGTCGACCATGCTCTTGTTGTTGTTGTTGTTGTTGTTGTTGTTGTTGTACGTGTATGTGTTGACAATGTTGTTTTCCTTGTGTTTATGCTTACTTTGTTGTTGCTATTTTTAAGGCGTGTGTGTTGACTTATCATTATTTTTGTTTACGTAGTAAATTTAGTAAACAAATACATACATATGTAACTATTTCAAACAACAAATACAATAACAACAACAAAATCGTGAGCACATATGTATGTTTGTTATAGAGATTGCAATAATATATACTAAATATAAACAAAAACAACATTCAAATCAAAGTTCATATTGAGCTTTGCTCTAGAAAAGCTCTTTTAAACTTCCACCGTTAGTTGTAAATATTCTCTGCAATGCATCAACGCCCCCCACTCAACCTCTTTTACGCTGTTGGTCGCCACGTGTAGCGTTCGGTCAAGGTCTTACCGCTACATGTAGCATACTTTCTTATTGGTATTTTGTTTTTCTTGTTACCATGTGACTACATAAAAAAAAAATGTTTTTGTGGGTGTGGTGACCAGTGTATTATTATACACATGTATATACATATGTATGTTCATATTTAGATATATTATATATAAATATATATGTACATATATAAATATATACTTTTTTATATGAGATCGCGTGTTTTTATTAAGGCCCATTAGAATCAATTCTGGCTAAGCTCATTAAATATACATGTACATATGTATGATCACCCTAATTGTGAGATGTGTTCTTCAATTTAGATCATCTTCACATAAAACGTAGAGGAGGGTTTTATAATTTTGTTAAATAGTTTATAACGCCATAAAATATGTTTTATCAGAAAACTCTTTACATAGCAATAGGAATTGTTTATTAAGTTCATAGATCACTTCAAACTATTCTGCTGTTTTTTATGCGCTTTACACAATGGTCCAAAAGTGTAGTAACTTTTTCCGAATGTGTGTATGTAACATGCAGAAGGTATGGTCAATTTGGAGATTATTCTTGATCAGCATCGGAAACATTCGTCTGTCCGTCCGTCTGCATGTATGAGACAACGAATATCAGGAACTATACAAGCTAGAAGCTTCAAACTTAGATATTTAGATTGTCCTTGACCAAACACAGATGTCTTTTGTGTAAGTCAAGCTTGGCCATTTGACCCGTATGTGGAAATTTCATCTACATTAGCATGTATACAGGGTATTTCACAGTCGTGAACGCACAACTCCTCCCTTCTTTCTTGTTTTTCCTAGTGTTCTTTACATACATATATAAATCCATCGACGAAAAAGCAACGACTGACTATTTTACCTGAAAACTCAGCCCGCTAATTATACTGTCAATTCGCATTGTTACAGTGCCACAAATTAAATTTTAATTTTTTTATGCTTTTATAACTTTTGTACGAAACGCACATACGTATACAACAAATCACAAATATCTGCGATAGATATGACGATTTTTTTTTTTGTTTATAGATAGAGTGGGCATGGCACAACCCATATTCCAATGGGTGGCACCGCTCTGTTTTGAATTTAATCTAGAAATATTTTTGTGCAACATATAGTAAAATTCGTCAAATTTAAAGTGAGGAATTCCATGAATAAATTTTTTTTCAGAATCAAAGGGCAGTTTTAACTTAGGACTTCAGACCATCTTTTCTGCTTTTCAGTCGAAATTCAATTATCTGCACCGACCTAATTTTTGATTTAGCTACTAAAAAATATTTTTCTTTTAATTAAAAAACAAACAAAAAATATTTTATTTTAAAAAAAAATATATAAAATAAGGTACATACATAAATTAAGCTATAATACCGTTTACACAAATTTCAAATCGTATTATAAACGTGGGGGTAGATTTGTATGGGGCTACCCCAAAAAATGTAAGAGCCTCATTATCATATTTAAGTGTGGCGACCGGTCATAACAAGTCATTCATAACAATCGAAATTCAGGCTGATATTGACGTAAATAAACAGGATTTATATGGGGCTACCGCAAAAAATGGGCCCATTCTCGATATTAACATAACTAGAGAAGCTTTTCATACAAAAACTGTCCACCTTTGAGTTTTTGTATCGTGATTTGTATGGAGGCTACCTCTAAAAACGCCCATAAGCCGACTAAGCGGCCTTGCAAATCGTGCATATACAGGTGAAATGGCCATATTGTGGGCGTTCTGAGCGTGACATCCACAAAACCACGCCTACTTTTGTCTGTTACATTCACACAAACTTATTTTGGCCTTGTCCCTTTAGCTACAGGGTACGTATAATAAGAAAAAAAAAACAATGAAAAGAGAGTTACAGCAGGAGTTACATTATTGTGTGGAATACGTAAAAACTATTTGAAAATTGTAAGTGCAATTAAATTTTAATTTGAACTTCACCAATGTTAAGTTTTAAGCCAAAATAGCCAAAAAAAATTTTCAAATACAATTTTTTTCCTACAACACTATTTGAAACAATTGCCCTGCATAAAAATATTCACAAATTTTTTTGTTAATGGTACGACAAAATTTATGTTTCTCTATAGACTCGCCGGTACCCGCTGTGAGTTGCTACGACTAACAAAAGAAATAAAAGATCTTTATGTCATTTGGTGAAAAGTTATATGTAGCCCAAATTCTTCTCCTTATGGAACACACTGACAAAAAATTTATAACAAGCAGATTTTTGCAGATCTCGTTGGTCCGACGTTTCAGCTGTTTTGGTAGTAGATTCTCTGATTCTTGTCCAATCCGTGAATCATTTTCATCTAGCGTTTTATCCGCTCTATTTTCTTGATTAATTGCTTGGCGCTTCAGTTCTCTTGTTAGCGTTTGATTTGCTGACGGGGTTTCCAAACAATATTTGGTTTTTTCAGAGGCATTTTCAATTATATTTCTTGGAAACTTCGCACTTTGATTGAACCAATGCGTAAAAAACTCACTGCTCTTTTTTATTCTCAAAATCTTGTGTTTTTATTTCCAATTTTTTAAATGTATCTACTAAACTTTAAAAGTAAATTTTTTGATTGAGTCAACTCAAGGATACTATTAGTAATATTAGTATTTAAAAAACAATTTCTCTTATAAAATATGTGAAAATGCGCACACAGTATAATCACCGATCGTGACCAAACTTCATTGTGTGGTTTCGGAGTTCATTAGCATATTTACGAATATAGGGACATAGGTGCTACCTATATGTTGACAATCCACTCTTTCTGACAGAAAAATAATTTTTCGTTTACCAACATACCTGATAAAGTGACTTCGCAGAAATTGATCTTAAAAGCATTTACAGAGATTAAAAACTTCGGTTTTACCGAAATGAAAATTTTCTCACGTCGCTTTCAATCATAATTTATAAATTTTATAGAACTGTTTTCTGTTTTTCTTCTTTACAGTCGCTATTGTTTTTGTTGTTCTTTCTTATGAAAAGTATCTTCGACGTTCAAAGTACAGTTGCGCTCTTTTTTTATATTCGAAACACATTTCGAGCTGGCAACGCTTTTCGCAGTTATTTTTATAACTTGTAGTTGTTTTTCTTAGCACGAGCCCCCAAAAGAAATTTAAATAGCACCTATACATACATATACACAAAGTTCTCTTCGATAATATACTACGTCACATTACATTACCTATTTTATATGCAAAAAAGCTTCAAAACAATTTTTGTTTATTTTTTTTTTTTTTTTTCAAATTGATCGTATGTTTTTAGTCACGTTTACATTTTTTTGTTTTTATACAGTGGCATGTAAATAAGATCGTTGTCAACTTCCTTGAATTCATTAATAGGTTTGTTTATCGAATCGTACAAAATGCGTGTTGTGGGTAACAAAATTCTGACATCATACAAATAATGTCCAAGCAAAGCATGTTTTTTTTTGGTTTTCACACTGAATTGATTAGAGTTATCTAAATTGAACTGTTTTTTAACAGAACAGCAGAATTATAATCCTTTTAAACGCTAATTATACAACAGAATGCAAACACAATTTATGATATTTAAGTTGTCAATACCTTTTGTGACATCTGGTATGCAATATTGTATAACGCCAGTTGAATATCTTTAGAAACCTGTTTTCTAGCGTATCCACCAAACGGATGTGTCTGTCGTATGTAACACGCGTTTATCACGCGATGCGTGTCAAGAAGTACACTTTAATTTTTGTTACTTAATTTGAGTTAAACCTTATCTGTATTATAAACTAGCACGTTATACGCCCAACAGAGCACTGAACAGCAGATAGAATAATATGTAAAGTTCTAAACTAAAACAATTCCTAGAAATGTATAACAACAGCTATAAGTAGGAAGCAGAGCAGTGTACTCAGTAAAGATGACACCATTATCACCGTAGCCAGCAGCGTAAATACAATTAAATCAATTGAAAACAATGAAACAATGACAGTCAGTCTATAATGCGACGCGTATAGTACAATATAAAATGTCAAGAGATAATCATGAAAATGAAAAAGTACTTATACAAAGAGCAGTGCGATCAACTTTATTGCGAAACTTAAAGAGAAAACATCTAAGAGAAAAAAACTAATTATTTTCAGTTTACCTTAATCTAATTACAATATAAGTTTTTTGATGTAACAGCTTGTGGGCTGTACCAGAACCAATATGGTACATACAGTTAATTATAAATCATGATAAGATAGTGTACGTCCCCAAGGACGACTGGGTTTATGCGCCGGATGGATTTGCGAAGAGAGACCTTCGCATACAATGGTTGTCCACATCAGCCTAATTGGCTGTATCAGGTATTTTCTACCGATTTAAATAGTTCCTTCCCCCGCTGTTGATGTTTCTGATGCAACTTCCGGCGTTGCTTCTTGAGCAACTGCTGTTGCTACTTTTTCAACATCTGCTATTGTATTATCTTCCAAATTCGTGGCTTTTTTAACGTCTGTTTCGGCTTTTTCTTCTTTTACATCTGCCGCCTTTACTTCCGAGTTTATATCAAGCTTGTTTTCGCGCTCAAAAAGTATGACCAGCTCTGTATGTGTGGTATGTGGAAACATGTCTACAGCAACAGCAGTCTTTGGATAGAATGGATCACCCTTATACTGTTTAGATTCGGGACGTGCAAGTTCAATAAAATTGCGCTTAGCACGCTCAGGATTGCACGAAACATAGACGAGACGTTTAATATCAGTAGCAGCACGTATTGCAGTTATGGAACGCGTATCTGCAATAAAATACAATTAAATACAATCATAAATTCGAAAAACGTTAACTTCGGTTGAACCGAAACTTTAATACTATTCACACCAATTTTCAAATCGTATTAGAAATCATCAAGTGGGTGGTGGGTTTATATGGGAGCTACCTTAAATAGTGGACGGGATACGCCCATTAGTATGTATGAGTGAAGTGACCATTCATAAGAAGCCACCACATCGAATTTCACGGTAATATTGACTTAAAGAACTTTTTCATACAAATGGATAAAAGTGAGCGGTGGGTTTGGAAGAGGACCATTTGTATGTGTATGTGAAGAGGCCGTTTCTAAGAAACCACCATATTGAATGTCAAGCTGATATATTGACTTAAGTAAAATAGTTTTCCATATAAAAGCACAAAAGTGGGTGATGGGTTTGTATGGGGCTACCTTAAAAAGTGGGTATGGCATATCAATATCGATACTCCTTAAACTCGGAACCAAAATAAGTTAAATACTGATACTCAGCCAGATATCTAGAAAAATAAAAATATGTGCCATATGTGTATGTGAGCGGTAGTTGTTGGTACCCCTAAAAGTGGACATGCCCCGCTGACTTAGTGAGTTTTTTCATAGTTTTTTTGATATAATCGACTGATGTAATTAAAATAGCTTTTGTCGTGTTTATTTTCTTATAAAACAATCGCCAATCGAAATAAATTTTTTGAACGCTAAAAAAAAAAAAAAAAAACAACGGAACGAATAATGTAGCTAAACCAACTTAAAGCTAGAAGAAAGAAGTTGCGGACACTCAGACCCGTTGGAGGAATTTTCGTTTGGTCCAATTACAAAAATAAAGAAAATAGAAGTTGCTAAATGAAATTTACAAATTTATTGAATAGTGATTTGTCAGAGTACAGAGTTTTTTACATAGTGTAAGGAAGAGTTATAAGAAAAATAGGGTGAAAACTTATTGTAGATAGAACAAAGAGCTCGGAGTGAATTATTGAGCGCGTAAATTGTCGTACAAAAAGTAAATTTTATTGGCACGGAGTGGCGAGTTGGCCGAATGGGGAAATTTAGTACTATGGACTGAAGTAAGTAGGGAGAATCAATCTCCCCAATAAGAATTTTATGAAGAAAAACAACTGAGAGCATAGAACGGCGTGACAAGAGGGTTGGCAGATCAATTAGTTTTAACCTATCATGATAGGGTGGCAGATTTATATCGGGATCCCAATTGAGACTCCTAAGAGCAAACAGAAGAAACTGTTTTTGGACTGACTCAATACGATCCTCGTGAATAGAAAAATAAGTGATTTAACTTAACATAGTCAGTTTTTCTAAAACATCTGACCCGTCGAAGAGATTTATTTATGTCATGTGAACGACAAATACAGTCAAGCTGAAAAGAGACTTCCAAAATTGGTCGGTGATTATCTTCAGGCATTGTAATAGGAGGAATCCTATTAATATATACATCAAAACCAGTATCAACAAAAACAAGATCAAGAAGTCTTCCAGAGCTGTTGCGAACTTTATAGCACTGATGCATGGACAATTCAAAAAGACTATCAAGAAACTCATTTTTTACCGCTGGAATCAGCATAGAGGACGAAGATATTCTTTTTCATGTAAAAGAGTAGCGATATATGACATCGCAGCGGCATGCTGACAGTAGATCCTCATTTCCGAAGAAGGAGGTATGTATGAGCAAGTAATGTATATGTTAAAACCACGAAAAGAAATTTTAACACATATAAATTCAATGTCCTGATATATACCAATTTCATCAGACAACAGAGACGATTTGACCACAGGAGCATATCGAATTTCAAGTTGATATTGATGTTTTTCTTACAAATGCATAAAAGTGAGCTGTGTGTTTGTATGGGACTAACTCAAAAAGTGGGCGGTACACACCCATTTGTATATGAAGTGATTGTCCACTAAAATCTACCAAATCGAATTTTAAACTAATATTGATTTAAATAAATAATTTTTTCGTATGAAAACAGTGGGCGGTAGGTTTATATAGGGCTACCCCAAAAAGTGGGCGAGACACGCCTATTAGTCAATGTCTGTTAAGCAACTGTCCAAAAAATTAGCCACATAGTATTTCAACCTAATATTGACAGTGATAGTATGTTTGTATGGGGGCTACCCCATATGGGAGCGGGTCCCACCCATTAATGTATTTGAGAAGCGTTCGTCCACTAGAAGCTACCTTATCAATTATTAAGTTTATGTTGAGTTCAATAAAAAGTTTTTCATACAAAAAAGTCAAAAGGTGGAGTTTGTATGAGAACTACCCCAAAAAGTGGGCTTGATACTCTATTAAACTGCAATAAAAAGAAGTGTATGTGCAAATTTTAAACTAGATATGCGAAACAACATACAGACGGACATCGCTAGATCGACTCGTCTCGTCGAGCTGATCAAGAATATATATACTTTATGTGAACTACGACGCCACCTTTAATGCGTTACAAACTTTCAGACAAACTGATAATACCATGTCCCACTATGTGGTCGATAGACGCGTCTCAAGCTCAGATACAAAAACTATATAAGGCGTCTTCAAAGATATCTTGAATATGTTACAAACTGTTTAATCCACTGTTTTAAAGGATATTCAATGTATTTGTGTATAACATTAAAAAATAAATAAATAAAACTTACGTAATCCCGCGCGTGGTGGATCAACAACTGCTATTAAATCCAATGATGTACCCGGCGCTTTGTCATAGACCACCATTCGTACCATTGTTTTAATATAATCGTCAGCGTTCCCCGCATAAAATTTGCAATTTGTTATATTATTAGCGTTTGCATTGTATTCGGCATCTTTAATAGCTTCCGGTATGATTTCAACGCCAAGCACTTGTTTACAATGTTTTGAAAAGGCGAGCGCAATGGTTCCTGTACCACAACAAATATCAAGCACGGTTGAATCCGCTTTGGGCGCCGCTAGTCTAATAGCTTGCTCGTAGATTACATCTGCTCCTTTTGTATTAATCTGAAAGAATGCTAAAGGACTAATGCGAAACTTTAGACCTTGTATGCAATCTTCGATGTGTGTAGTGCCCAATAGATGCTCTACAGGGTTTACTAATTGTCCTGCTTCACGATGTTTGACATCTTGATAGTATAGCGAAGTGCATTTATTTGTTTCCTCTGTGCTGTTGTAATTCTCATAGAACTGCTTCAGTTCCGATTTTAGTTCAGCTAATTCATTCTCCTCCAGATTTGTTGAATATATGCCAGCAACCAACATTAATTCACCCGTTGCCGTTGATGTGCGCACCATTAGCTGACGCACGTGTCCTGAATTTGATTCAGGATTAAATGGCAAAAATTTAGATTTCTGTACAAATTCTTGGAATGTGCGTGCTGCCCATTTAGCTGCTTCCGGCAAATGTGGCAATGCCTGTACTTCGGCAACCTCGACAGAGCCATCACTGTAGCTGCCCAAACGAAAGCCAACAACAATTTCTCCGGCTGCATTTTTGCCAACTGTAAATTCATTTTTATTGCGATAGCCATCGATTTGCGGCGATGGGAGTACGCCCTCAAATTTGAAGTTATCCAAATGCCGCTTGGCATTGCCATTGACGCGGCGCAGCTCGTTTGTGTATTTCTTTAGCAGTAGTGACATTTCCTCGCTTTTTTGTGCTAATTGTTGTTCGTAGGGAATTGAAGCCAGCGGACATGTAGCCTCCGCCGATGTTCGCTGCCGTTTTACATCATTTCCAGCTTCACTTTGCGTTTGCTCGTTGCGTCGCTTCATTAGCGGATCGGCAGATGCTTTTGCAAGTTGTGCTTTTAGTTCTTTGCCCTTCCATTTGTAGCCATTTAGTGTACTTATAGCACGTTCCTGATCCGCTTGACTGCGAAAACACACAAAAGCAAATTCCTTGCGTGTTGGTGATTTAATCTTGGTCATATCCAGTTTCAGTTTATTCTTCAAGAGCTTCTTGAATTCCTGTAACAAAATAGCATTATCAACTGGTCTAATCACAGTGCTACGCCTACTTACGCCAATACCAAAGTAACCAAGATTTCGTACTTCGATTTTATATATCTCCGAAGTGAATTCATTGCGCTGTAGATAGGAGAACTCATCACCAGCTTCTGGCGGCTCTACTTTACCAATTTCATTTGACTCAACCGCATCTGCCGCCACGTCAGGCACGGGCTGCTCAAGCGATACTTCAGACGTTGTTATTTGCTCTGGGTCCGCATTCACTTCTAAAGTGGCACTATTCATTTTAATAAAAACGTTTTTATTTAGTTGTTTGTAAAATTTTAACCGGCTACAATTAAAACATGTGGAATGTTTTTTGAAGCTGGTAGCACTGTTTCCAGTACTCAATTGGCAGTATTGGACGATTTCGCGTCCTGGCAGCACTGTCGCATGCAATATCACAGAAGTATTGTTTGTTTTTTGCATGGCAGCACTGTTGTTTAGGCGCGGACCCAGACAATTTAAAAAAAAATTGATTTTATTCCTTTTTTACCCGACAACTCTAACGAGTATATTTTTTTTGTATATAGCGTGCCTGTATATTCTTTTCTTCATATAGCATCGTCCGTTTAATCTACAGTAACAAAACAATAAAGAAAACTCCTGCTTCTTTCTTCCGCGAAAACTATATAAAAATATTATACCCTATGTCACTTACGCAATCAAGACGAATCTAACGATACCTCACATGTCAAGTTCCACAGACTGTTTAGCATTGTGCCTTTCAAATAAATCTCTCTTGTTTTTAACATTAATTTTTTATTTAACGCAATTTACAAACAAGGAAAAACGTTGACCTTGTTAGAAGCGAAGCTTTAATAATCTTCATACTTGACCTATTTGCTCGACTACGCTGGAGATTACTTCAGTTTTTAAATTTTTGAAGAGAATGCTAAGATTTTAATTTTGTAGTATAATAATATGTATTGCGGATGCGGATTATGTGTTGCGGATGTTTGAGGATTATCGATAATTTTGTTGCGCATGAAATGATAAGAAGCAATGGTTAAGAATTTTACTATTTGAAGAAATTTTGGATCGAGCGAAAGTTTAACCCTGGTCGTCTAATTATACAGCACCCGAGACAGTTGAACTATCGGGTTCTTAAATGTTTACTGACACAACTGTACATTTTCACCAATATTGGCAATTATTAATTGTATTCACCTTTTGTATGTAGTTGACCAATTCAAAACAATTTGTTTTGTCAAGGTCCCCAAGAACTTTACCTCATCGGAAAGTCCCAAAAGAGAGCTTACAACCAAAGCTCTCTTTTGGGACTTTCCGATGACTGGACTGGACTGGACCCAGATCCAATTTATACTTTCTTAAGAAGGGTAATAAGACAACCTTTTGTGGGTTAATCTTGAGGCCCTCCTTGGCACACCAGTTGGTCACAATCCGAAGAGCTGAACACAATACGTTCGAGACTCTATTCCCAAATCTCCCTGAGATCAGTAACGCCAGGTCACCAGCATATCCAATGACGTTGTACCCTTGTGAACTGAGCTCGATTAGGAGCTCGTCTAGCACTAGGGACCAAAGAAGTATCGAGAGGACTTCTCCTTGAGGATACCCCTTGATCACCCTTATACTGACAGTCACATTACCTAGAGACGCTGATATGTCACGTTGATTTAACATGGCTTCAATCCAGGCAATGGTGAGGCTATCTATACCCCTCTGCGCATCATAGGTGTTCATGAAGGGGATATCAAATGTTGATTGATTGCCTAATATGGCAGTCAATAACACGTTCAATTGTCTTGAGAAGGAGGAGGATGTAAGAAAATTGGTCTGTAAGATTTGGCCAGTTCCATGGGTCTATTACCCTGCTTTGGGATAAAGACCTTCGATAAGTTCCTTCCTCCATGACCGCTGTATATAAACCAATTTAAAACTGACCCTCATGAGAAGTAACAGAGCGACGATCAGGACATCTAAGCAGTTCCAAAGCAGAGCCGGAAAAATGCCATCTCCCCCTGGGGTCTTAAAAGACTGAAAGGACATGATCGCCCATCGAACTTTGTCCTTGTCAAGAATGAAAAAGTAATCGCTTTCATTGAAACATATTCAATACAATACAAGGTATGGGTGCTATACCTTCTATCTCGATCATTTTGATACTTGTTGCGTATGGTAATAAAAAGTATCCATACTAGAGATGTACACAAGCCTCGTTCGTGAGGCCCGGATCTGCCCGAACAGAAAACAAGATTTGAAAATAAAAGCACGGGCCCGCACGGTCATATTTTTAAAAAGGCCGAAACTATCAAAATTTAAAAACGTATGAAATATATACTTTTATATATATAGAATATATTCTGTACCCGGAATCGAATATTTAAAAAGCCCGATTAAGGCGTCAAAATTCTTTTTTTCACTAAGTTGGCACAACTGTCCTTTATATTGACACGGAATGTGAGCTCCATCTGCCATTTGGTTTCTGTGCAATGCTCGTTTTTGTCAGAACGTATCAATTGTTATTTGCTATATTTTTTTTCGAATTTTCTACAAAAACACAATAGCATAAAGGTCACTAAAGACATGGTGGAACGAGTCAATTTCGACTCCAGTTTCGTACAATGCATTATAACTGGTTATAATATATGAGTCATGAGATACCAGTTTGACATGCAAATCAGTTAACAACCTTCGGAATAGCGCCTTCCAACTGATTCCCTTCCAATTTGTTCATGTATAGATGCTAGAGATTGGGCGATGGGGTCGTTTGCAGAAGTGCAGGTACATTTAGGAGGAAAAGACTCATGAGTACAATAAATACACACACCAACTATTTGTCGATTATAAGGCCGCTTTCTACACTCCGATAAGAGCGAAGTTCTTCAACGCCCCATCTGAACTTGGTATCCCAGTAAAGATCGTTCGTCTTTGCATGATGACGCTATCACACACCCAAAGCGTCGTCAGAATAGGAAAGAACCTCTCCGAACCCTTTGACACTAAGAGAGGTTTCAGGCAAAGCTGACTTTTTCAATCTCTTGAAGGAGTACATGCTACGCCACTGCCCATACGTAGAACGGTCGGGCACGATCTTCCATAAGGAAGTGATGCTACTCGCAAATGTTGATGATATATACATTATCGGCACTAATGAACGGCGAGTTAGCAGGGCGTTCTTGGAGATTAAGAAACAGTCACGTCACATGGGCCTTGCGGTGAACGAGGACAAGACGAAGTACTTGGTGTCCATCAGCCCTCAGGTGTGATTGACTAGTATCCCATGGTTGTGTATGAAATTGTTGTGTATGCCAGTCAGTCTGGTTTGAGCTGTCGACCCGAACGCATCGCCTAGCTTGTTGATCCGCGAACATCAAACACACATTCATACTACTACATCTATATAGTAATTAAGTAACACGCACATACATAATAAATACAACCGTTATCATATATACAATATATATCGCATATCTAATAGAAATATTTGACACTTTTATTAAACATAATACAATATATATAGTATAAGAACAATATGCGAATATTGTATACTTGAGGACGATGATATATTTTCAGATGCTTTGTTGAAGCACAGAAATGTGCAAGGTGAATTGTTTAAAAAAAATATAAAATCATAAACTAAGCAAACTGAGTAAATGTTTGAAAAATATTAAAAATTTTATGCATTAATGAAATAAAATTAAGAAACTCGTTTTGACCAATAAACCACCGTATTAGATGCTTCAAAGCCAAAGACGATTGCCCATAAAATGAAGTTCATAAAGAAGTTTAAAAATAATAAAATACGAGGGAATAGTATCATTCAAACTGAAGTTAGCAGCATAATATTGTACAGCGAAACAAAAAATCTAATGTGAATTTTTGTATAACAGTTTAACTAAAAGCAGACGTCCACTCATTTAAATTTCGTTGATTTCGGTTACGCCTCTGATAGCATACTCAACGAATGTATCTAAGACACCTTAGCAATGAAACAAGCCCATCCGTCGGATCCTATCCGGTGTGCCAAATCATACGATGCAACAAAGCAACCGAAAGCAAACAAGAGTCGAAACCAACAGATGGCAGTGCAGTAACGAAAACAAACCGTGTGAGGATGATACTGGTAGCGTGCCGAACAAGGTGTACGGTGAGTCAAGTCGCATGACGCAACGTGGCAAAACACAGTACAGCAAAGGACGATTGAATGATACTCGTACCGCAGCTAGGTTGGTGTCGGGTTTGCCAAATCACATGATGCAACAACGCAGTAAAAAGGAACGCTGTGACGAAAAGCGAAAATGGCAGTGCAGTGATGAAAGCAAGCGGCGCGTGAATGATAAAGATGGCATGTCTAGTCACGTTTGCGGTATGGCAAATGACACCATCCAAAAGAGCAAGAGGCAGTGCAGTGATATTGGTGGTGCGGCTTGCCGGGTGTGTGGTATGCCAAATCACATGATGGAACAACGCAACAAAAGGCAGTTCAGTGACGACAGCAAGAGGTTGGTGAAAGATGCTGGGGGCGCTGCTAGCCAAGTGTGCGGTGGATCAAATCACATGACGCAACAATGGACTAAAAGGCAGTACAACCAACGCATGGATGATACAGGTGGAACAACTAGGCAGGTCTGCGGTGTGACAAATCACTTGAAGAAACAACGCAACGAAGGGAAGTGCAGTGATAAAAGCGTCCAGTGGGTGGATGATAATCGTGGTAATGAGAAAGACTACCGGTACATGAATGATATAGGTGGAACGACTAGGCAGGTCTTCGGTGTGCCAAATCATATGATGCAACAAAACGGCAAAATGAAGTCCAGTGACAAAAGCAACCAGTGGATGGATGTTCTTGGAGGCGCAGATAACCAGATGTTCGGTAAGCCAAATCACATGATGCAACAACGCAGGAAAGGGCACTGCAAAGACAAAAGCACGCAATGCGTGGATGATACAAGTAGTGCGGCTAGCCAGGCATGCGGTATGCCAAATCACATGATGCAACAACGCAGCGAAACGCAGTTCAGTATCGAAAGCAGCAGACGGCAGTGCAGTGACGAAAGCAATCGGTGTCTGGACGATACTGGGGGGATAGCCAGGCAGGAGTGCGGTATGCGAAATCATGTGATGCAACAACTCAGCGAAAGAAAGTGCATTGACAAAAGCAAGCGGTGCAGGAATGATACTGGTGGCATCGCTAGCCTGCTGCCCGGTGGACCAAATCACATTATGCAAGAACACAGCAGAAGACAGTGCAGTGACGAAAGCAGTAGTTGGCACTGTATAGACGAAACTATGCAACACAGGACACAGCAACGCAGCAAAAGACAGTTCAGTGACGATAGCAAGTACAGTGATGAGAGCAGCAGTTGGCAGTGCACAGACGAAAGTAAACGGCACGTGGATGATACTGGTGAAACATCTAGGCAGGTGTACAGTTTGCCAAAACACATATTAAAACAACGCAGGAAAGGGCACTGCAAAGACAAAAGCACGCAAAGCGTGGATGATACAAGTAGTGCGGCTAGCCAGGCGAGCGGTATGCCAAATCACATGATGCAAGAGCGCAACAAAAGGCAGTTCAGTAACGAAAGCAGCAGATGGCAGTGCAGTGACGAAATTAGTCAGTGCCTCGTTGATACTGGGGGAACAGATAGGCAGGAGTACGGTATGCCAAATCACATAAAGCAACAACGTAGAAAACGACAGTGCAAAGAAAAAAGCACGCAATGCGTGGATGATATTGGAGGCGCGGCTAGCCTGGTGTGCGGTGGTCCAACTGACATGATTCAAGAACGCAACAAAAGGCAGTTCAGCAACGAAAACAGCAGATGCCAGTGCAGTGACGAAATTAGTCAGTGCCTCGTTGATACTGGAAGAACAGATAGGCAGGAGTACGGTATGCCAAATCATATAAAGCAACAACGTAGAAAATGGCAGTGCAAAGAGAAAAGCACGCAATGCGTGGATGATATTGGAGGCGCGGCTGGCCAGGAGTGCGGTGGTCCAACTGACATGATGCAAGAACGCAACAAAAGGCAGTTCAGCAACGAAAACAGCAGATGCCAGTGCAGTGACGAAATTAGTCAGTGCCTCGTTGATACTGGAGGAACAGATAGGCAGGAGTACGGTATGCCAAATCATATAAAGCAACAACGTAGAAAATGGCAGTGCAAAGAGAAAAGCACGCAATGCGTGGATGATATTGGAGGCGCGGCTGGCCAGGAGTGCGGTGGTCCAACTGACATGATGCAAGAATGCAACAGAAGGCAGTTCAGTAACGAAAACAGCAGATGGCATTGTAGTGACGAAAAAAAACGATGTCTGGATGATACTGGGGAAACAGATAGGCAGGTGTACGGTATTCCAAATCACATAATGCAACAACGTACAAAACGGCAGTGCAAAGAGAAAAGCACGCAGTGCATGGATGATACTGGTGGTGAGGTTAGCCAGGTATTCTGTGGCACAAATGTCACGACGCAACAGCGGAGCAGAAGGCAGTGCAGTGACGGAAACAGCATAAAGCAGTTCAGTGAGAAAAGCAAGCGTTGTGTGGACAATGGTGGTGTCTTAGATAGGAAGGTGTACGATACTCCAAATCACTTAGTGCAACAACGCAGGAAAGGCCAGTACAGTGAGAAAAGCAAGCAGCGAGTGGATGATACTGGTGTCGCGGCTATCCAGATGTGCGGTATGCCAAATCACATAATGCAACAACACAATAAAAGGAAGCCCAGCGACAAAAGCAACCAGTGGCTGAATGTTCTTGGAGGCACGGATAACCAGGTGTGCGATATGCCAAATCACATGATGCAACAACGCAGCGTCAGTGACGATAGCTGCTTTTCTCAATGCAGTGACGAAAACAATCAGTGCCTGGATGATACTGCGGGGACATCTAGGCAGGTGTGCAGTATGCCTAATCAGAGACGCGTGGATAATTTTGGTGGCGCTAATATCCAGATGTTCGGTGGCCCAAATCAAATGCTGCAAGAACGTAGTAGAAGGCAGTGCAGTGAGGAAAACGGTATATGGCACTGCGTAGACGTAAGAAAACAGGTTGTGAATGACAATGGTGGCGCAGGTAGGCAGATGAGCGGTATGCCAAATCACATGAGGCAACAACGAAGCGGAAGGCAGTGCAAGGACGAAAACGGCAAAAAGCAGTCCAGTGACAAAAGCAAGCAGTGGGTGGATGATATTGTTCGCTCGGATAGGCAGGTGTACAGCACTCCAAATTACATGGCTCAACAAAGCAGAAAAGGCTACTGGCCCAGTGAGAAAAGAAAGCATAAATTGGATGATACTGGTGACCCGGATAGCGAGGAGTGCTGTATGCCAAATAACATGATGCAGCAACGCAGCCAAAGGCAGTACAGTGACGAAAGCGGTAGATGGTACGGCAGAGACAAAAGCAAACGACGCGTGGATGATATTGGCAGCGCGGCTGGGCACGTGTGCTGTGATTCAAATCACATGATGCAACGAAACAGTAGAAGACGATACAGTGACGAAAGCAAGCGTCACGTGGATTATATTGCAGACGGTGCTAGACAAATGTACAGTGGACCAAATAACACGACACAGCGAGGCAACAAAAGAAAGTTCAGCAAATCTCGCGGTAGCAGTTGTGCGGCGTGCAAAATCACATGACGCAGAGATAAATATCTTATGTATCCAAAATACTCAAAATTAAATGTACAAATGTAATCAAAAAACAAAACTAATCTGTTTGGTTACGGAAAGTTTAATTTATTTATTTCATTATCAATAGAGATATGAAGCTTTTCAAACTATTTTGTAATATTTCGGTTCTGCATGCACACATGTACAAATTTTGTGTCTTACGATATTAATTTTGCACAAAATTAAATGTTGCGAGTGTCTTCTTTATAGTCCACTCTCATTTTGCCGTAAAGTGATGAAGGAGAGATCTTATATCGCATCAAACATTTATATTGTATGTACATTGATGACTATCCTAACTAGATGAACCGATCTAGTCATGTGCGTCTGCTAACCAATGGTGACAACTCCTGGAATAGAGGACGAATATTTTTTCAAAAATGTCATATTTTTTACATCTCTCATGAAAATTTGGGCGGATATAATTTAGTTGGAACCTAAACTTTAGCACATTTAATTGCAGTATAAATATGACACTCTATGTTATATATGTGTAATTGAAAAACTACTACTACTACTAACCTACTCTCGTTCACTCATACTCTCATTCATATCTTTCACACATACCACACACATATATACCAATTATTGTAGATACACAAAGGACGCATTAATAAAGTCAGTCGTTGAGTTACGCTCAAGCAATGCACAACCCGCGTCTTTCACTCGGACACCTCAAATACAACAACTGGCGACGAGTATAAAAAAGAATAGTGTATAAAAAAGAGAGTGAATAAAAAAAACGGTAATTGTGGAATTCGTGTCGATAAATTAACGGAGCACTTCCAGACAAAGCGACACATTGTCGCCGCTCAGGACGAATTTTTTAAAACGGGGATACAACATTCACAGACACATAGAGAGTGGGTAGCCGATCTTTGTGGCATTGCTCGTGAATGTAAGTTTGTGTGTGGTGGTATCGGGTGTTTATCAAGTTATGTTGATGAAATGATACGCGATCAAATAATTGTTCACACGCCATATGACTCAGTGCGCGCTGCTGCTCTTCAAAAATTACAACCAAGTCTTGAAGATGTCCTAATAATTGCCGAAAGTTACGAGACAACAACAAAAGCAGTCGCTACAATAAGAGACAATTGTGAAAAGCCAATACCAGTAAATGCGATGAACACACACAAACATCATAATATGAAAAAAATCGAACGAAATGCAAACACAATCATGCTTAAATCATGTACTGGATGTGGAAGCTCTCATGCTAGAGAGAAATGCAAGTTTCGTGACGCTAATTGCCATAGTTTGCTTGAAAGGCAAATACTACAACAAAAGTAGAGAAGGGGAAAAGCGTAAAATTGGAATCAAATAAAAACATTATTGGTGTCAAAATTTTAAACAAAATAATAACATTTCAAATGGACTCTGGTGCAACGGTTTCGGTGATAATTTCTAAAACATACAAACAATGAAACAGTCCAAAATTAGTAAAATGCAATCGAGTTTTGCATGCGTTCGGGCAAACGCCAATTACGATATTGGGTGAGTTGCACACTAAAGCAAAGTGCGGAAAGAAACAAAGAAATTGTAATAATCGTAGCAAATGTCGAAAATGCAAATAATCTTTTCGGATTGGACTTATTCAAAACATTCGGTTTCGAAATTCAAACTGGTGTGATAAAAAACTTCAAAGCAAGTGTTTTTCTGAAACCTAATGCCACACCGAAATTGTTTAAAAGCAGAAAAATACCTTTCGCTCAATTGGACATATTTAAAGCAGAAGCAGAACGACTCACAGAAGCAGGTATTTGGAAACCGATTAAGTTCCGCAATTGGGCTTCGCCTATTGTACTAGCTCCGAGACAAGATGGATCATTACGAATTTGTGGGGACTTTAAACAGGCTGTCAATGCGCAAATTGACATTGAACAGTACCCATTACCAACGAGAGAATCATTACTGCATGTTATCCGTCATGGCAAGCATTTTACAAAAATCGATTTAAAGGATGCGTACTTGCAAATGGAGCTTGACGAAGATTCAAAACAATTGATGGTCGTAAACACACCCCTGGGCTTATTGCAGTATCAACGATTACCTTATGGTATTGCCAGCGTACCAGCAATTTTTCAGCGTTATCTAGAACAACTTTTAAACGGCATCGAAGGTTGTGGTAACTATCTTGATGACATTATCATAACAGCATCAACAGTTCACCAGCACCTTAGCCGTGTTCAGCAAATTTTGGAACTCCTTCAAGAAAACGGCATTAAATGCAAACAAGAAAAATGTTTTTTCTTAAAAGATGAAATCGATTACATAGGCCGAAGGATAAGTGAGAAAGGTGTTCTTCCTGACAATTCTGGTCTGCAAGCAGTAAAAGAATTAAAGCCTTCTACAAATCTTCAGCAACTAGAAGCTTTCATGGGAAAAGTGAACTATTAATGCAACTTCATTCCCAACTATTCACAGTTGGCTGCTCCGCTTAATCAACTACATAGAAAGAACGTACCCTTCAAATGGGGCAACGAGCAGCAACAAGCTTTCTCATCATTAAAATCGCACATCATCAATGCAACAGAATTGGCACATTTTAACGAAGAGTTACCACTAACTCTTGCCACCGATGCATCTTCCTTCGGTATCGGTGTAGTATTGTCACATATTCAGCACGATGGAAGCGAAAAGCCAATCGATTTTGCATCAAAAACTCTTGAAAAGCATCAAGTTAAGTATAGTCAAATTGAGAAAGAGGGTCTTGCTATAGTATTTGGAGTGAAACGATTTCACCAATATCTATACGGTAGAAAATTCGTGCTCATAACCGACCACAAACCACTTATAACTATTTTCAATCCAAGCAAACACTTACCATTGATGACATCACATAGGTTACAACGCTGGGCAGTAATACTTATGGCGTACAACTTTGATATTAAATATCGCGCGACAACCGCTCATGGCAACGCTGATGCATTATAACGCCTACCTTTAGACACAGATGAAAACTTCGACAAAGAGGAATCATGTCACAACATCACTGACCTTGTACAACCAATCAACGCAGAGGTCATTCGCAAAAACATTGACAACGACGTCAGTCTACAAAAAGTGCGCAACTATGTATAAAATGGTTGGCCAGACAAACTTCCGCCGAGTAATGAAAACATTATGCCGTATTTCAACCGTAGATTTTCACTAACTATTTACGAAAACATATTATGTCCGCACACAGATGCGAATCGAATAGTCATACCTCACTCTTTACGCCAAAGCATTCTTCAACTTCTACATGAAGGCCACTGGGGAATTGTTAGAATGAAACACCTAGCAAGACAACATGTTTGGTGGCCTGGTATAGACGATGATATCGCTAAAATGACAACTTCTTGTGGTATATGCAAGCGACATAATCCTTCACCAGTCAAGGAATATCAAAATTGGCCAACAGCTATATCTGCATGGGAAAGAATTCATATCGACTTCGCCGGGCCAATTTTTGACTCAATGTGGCTTATCTGTGTCGATGCATATTCGCAGTTCCCATTTGTTATACAAATGTCTTCAACTACAACAGATACAGATAGCAGCTCTATCGGCGATCTTCGCAATTGAAGGTTATCCAAAAACTTTAGTAAGCGATTTCACCGTTTCATCCAGCTTCGAATGGTTTAGCAGAGCGTTTTGTTCAATCATTCAAAACCTCAGTCAGCAAAATCATTCAGGATGGATATTCAGCCAAAACAGCTTTAATAAAATACCTCGCTTCCTACAGGTTTACACCTAATGCACAAGTTAAAACACCTGCAGAACTACTACATGGTCGTCCAGTCCGTACGATTTTGAGCCAACTTTTTGAAAAGCCAATCATATCCAAGCATAGTCAACAAACTTCAAAATACACTGAAAAAGAAAAAGTATAAGCTCGAAACTACGCAAAGGGAGAAAAATGGATCGAAGGCATAATTGATCGTCAAATTGGCAAGATGATCTATGTCATACACACTTCAAATGGTAATATCAAACGGCATGTAAACCAACTAAAGCCTAGGGCAAGTTCGAGCAACGAAAAACTTGAACTTCCACAATTTTGGTGCTCAAACGAAAATGAGACGCATTCCACAGTTTCACCATCGCTTCATCCAGAAGAACAGCAGTCAACATCTTCGCCGCAAACTGTTGAGTCAAACATGGGTTCTTCGCCTCTACAACATCATGTTCAAAGAAGATCCGACCAACGCCGTTCAGGAATACCAATACGGAGAAGCTCTCGAGTGCGACTCAATGTTAACCGCTTCAGTCGTCCTGATTTCAGAAGACACAGGAATACTAACGTTTAATTGTAATTTAAAGGAGGAGATATGTTATATATGTGTAATTTAAAAATGTAAAATCATACTCTCATTCATATCTTTCACACATACACATACCACACACATATATACTAATTATTATAGTTACACAAAGGACGCATTAATAAAGACAGTCGTTAAGTTACGGTCAAGCAATGCACTTTCACTCGGACACCTCAAATACAACACAAACCGTTCGCTTCTAATATCGCGCAGACCGCGAAACTTTCGCAGACAACAAGGAGGCGATTGTTGTCTGCGAAAGTTTCGCGAAGAACATTCGGGTTTCATTCCCAAAATGTTCCTATGATTTAATACATGTATTGTTGGAATAAATAAATAAAAAATACAATAAAAAACAAACGATCTATTGAAGTCCTAGGCAGAAAAGCCCTGTACTAAATATCCAAATTTTGTTGATTTGAAATCATAAAATCGATTTTCTTACCTCTATAACTGCATAAACTGCACGGCTTCTACTTTCATATTAAATTTTTGCATAAATATAGATTGTGCACCTTACATTTTACCTTTCCAACAGAAACAAGAAAGAACTCTGCAGTCGAGTGTGCTCGATTTCGAGATACGATGTACCTTGTTTAAGGACCCTTACATAAACCATAGATTATATTCTTTAGTGGTCCGATCTGGACATATGCGGGATATTTTAATTGAATTGAAAAATGAAATCATATTAAAAATAAAATCATATTAAAAAAATTAAAAATGATAACTTCGGTGGTATCGAAGTTTTAATACCATTCAGTTCCATGAAGTTCCAAGCGATAAATTTAGCAGATATAACAAAAAGAAATAGTTGTAAAATCTAATAACCTAAACGTGGGATGTAAGTTTGTAGGAGCCTATCCCTAAAAGTGGGAAGAAACACTTGATAATTATGCAAACAGTCCGTCCATATGTAGCCATCATGTCAAATGTCAAGTTGATTTAGCCTGAAATGTTAAAGTTTTTCTTGAAAAACCCTAAAAGTCGGTGGTGGGTTTATATGGGTCTGTCCATAAAATGGAGTAATCACATCTGTTTCTCTATATGTGTTTCTCTATATGTGTCCACTTGACACGACTTTAACGTTTTTCCAAAAATTCCAGTACACACATTAATAAAATAATTCAATTTAAAAAAATTACCAAATAATGAACGAATAAAAACAAGGAAAAAAGAAGAAATTTATTAATTAGTAAATTACAATTGAGCCTTAATTTTTAAACTTATCAAATATATTAAACTTATCGATAACAATGTGTTCTTAATGTATATCAGTAGGATTACATAAATGATTTCGATCGATAACTGAAATTGTATTTAGGGCTGCTGAACTACAACGCATTCGGCAAATGGCAGTTGATATTTAAATCTAAGTGCGTCCGCAACAATATGTAAGGAGTTCGTCTATAGGAAGCCACTATATTAAATTTTAATTTGATATTTACTGTAATAATAAAATTTTAGTTCCAAATTCCAAAATTGGTCTGTAAGTTTTTACGCCCCTTGACTATTATGTGATGCAGACGTCCTGCAATAAAAAAGTTCACCTTACAAAAAGTTATGAGGGCTACAACAAAAAGTGGTGGGGATCACACCCATTGATATATGTGAAGATAAATAAAACAATATTTCATTCAAAAAGTTGTAAGTGGGGGAGTGGTTTGTATGGGGGACAGACAGTCTCGTCGAGAAGATAAAGAATATATATACTTTATGGGATCGACAATGCCTTTATTGCGTTACAAACTTTCAGAAACTATTTCACGCTATGTGTGAATGGTAAAAAAATCAATAAAATTATCATTCATTGACTCAAATATTATTGTGGTCTTATATGGAATATTTTCTAATGATTTCCAGCCTAATTAAAAACAAAAACAAAAAAATTGCATACAATGTCATACAAAAACTTAAAAATGGGGTTGCCATTTAGTACTATTTATCTGAATAGGGAAAAGGAGAGTCTAAATATGCTTCACAACTACCATCTCACACCAATTTTTAAAGGTAGCACCCATATAAACCCACCTCATACTTTTCGGTTTTTTTTTTAACAATAATAATAAGGATGGACGTTGGGTAGCATGCTACCAACAATTCGCCCATTGACACCAGGACTAGTCCTGTTCCACAGCTACAGACTTACGTCATCAGCTGTTTTAACTTTTATTAAAATTAATACATACCTAATCGTAATTTGTATTTAACACTTTTTCATTACAGTCAATGTTAACATGAAACCAGATATTGTGGCCTCTAATGAACAAAAACTTCAGATATAATCTATTTGTTCTCTTGTTTAGTTGGTAAATGATATAAAAATATGTACATCATATATCAAATGATCAGTGGATATCAGTTGTATTGAATTGCTTTTTTTTTTCAGTGTACTCTATGTTAAATACCTTGTATAATTTGGTAGCACTGCACTTCATTACCATATGTTCAAAACAAAACAAAAATTGGGTGCACCATTAGAAAACCATAGAAACGGAAAATATTTTTTAGTATCTAGCATTGCAGTGAATTTTGAAATGAATGAAATAAATCACAATTTTGCATTTACTTGTCGTTTCTGCATACGATGCGAAATGGACGACAAACAGGATTCGCTCAACCTGCAGTCGCTGTACGATTATCCGGCCGGAACGATTGGCGTCATGAGCATTGCCGAAATATTTACGGCGACAACGCCGTACACTGTTGTTAGTCCTTCAGATGGACTGCCCCAAGTGTCCTGTATAAGCTGTCTGCAAAAACTTTTAGAAGTTCAGAAATTCCAGGAAATGTGTAAGCAGTCAGAGCAGAGCCTTCAATGTCTGATTAAAGAAGGCAATTCCGACCAATCTGTTGAACCGTGGAACAAGGAATACACCTGCACTGAAGCACCAATACCGTTTAGTGATATTATAGTTAAGGAAGAACTGGATATTGAGGATGACATAGTGTGGGCTGAAAAAGAAACTTCAAACGATGTATTGGCAGATGAATTATTGCATGAAAAGCAATTTAAAACCAAAGAGCCAAATATTGATGACACGTTAGCAAACCAGTGAGTTAAAAGTTTTACGATAAAAAAATATTTTTAATTAATTAATTTGTTTTTAAACCAGAAGCAACCTTAAACAGGGATACGATTGCCCTACATGTCCGAAGGTGTTTAAGTGCTCAAGCTATCTTGCTATACATATGCTCACCCACGGTGATGTGAAGAAATATGTATGCGATATCTGCGGCGCAGCGTTTAAAGTCCCAGCTGGATTGAATATACATAGACGTCACCATAATCAAGAAAGGCCTTTTCAGTGTAAATTCTGCGACAAACGGTAAGGCAAATTATGTTTATATACTCTTTGCAGATAGTAAAATAATATAGTAATTAGATTTTACAATGGCGTGAACTTAGTCGCTAATTTCGCTAATAATGATCATGATATCAACCTTTCGTTGAGGGACTTTTTCAATTCCAATTATTCAACTCTTGCAATGCTCTGATGACTGGTTTTTAATTATGTTATACATATATATATATATTATTCCAGTTCCGTTAATTGATTCTGACACAGTGCAACGTGAAATAAAATAGCTTGAATATATTTTTCAACAGGTCCTGACAACATTCCGAATTCTGTTTTGAAAGTTCTGACACCATGTGTAAACCTCATATGCTTTTATAACCTATCCTTAAACAGGGGTTGTTTTCCAGATTGTTGGAAGAATTCCCTTATTATTCCACTGCATAAAAAATGTCCTAAATCAACCCTATGTAACTATCGAAGTATTTCGAAATTATCACTCCAACCAACAACTTTCGCATTATGTTCTTTGAATCATTTTTTCGTTTCAACATGGCTTTCTGAAAGATCGTTAATTTAATAATGATTTTATCAAAGCATTTGACAGTATCAATCATAAAATAATGTTTTTTAAGTTTTACAAAATCGGGTTTCCATCAAAATTCGTTCAATGGATAAAATCATACCTTTGTGCGCATAAATAAGGTTACTTCTGGGGTTGCACAAACTATTCATTTGCGCCCAGCATTGTTCTTGCTATTTCTAAACGAACTCCCATCTTTCATTATAATATTATTGTCCCTTTAGGTACAGGGTATAAAGAGTGTGCCACAGGCACTATATACAAAAACTAGTTATAACTGATTTTAAACTTTTTATATTTGAGAAACTACTTTGAAATTTTCCGTTTAAATGTATAAATGTTCAATACAATTATGCAAATATAATTCATAATTTATAAAGTTATGACCAGATTATATTTGATTATATATGAAAAGAATATTTAAGCTATGGTATTACTTCATTTTTCGCTTGTTTTATTGTTTTAATTATATTTACTTTAAATTTCTAGCTTTGTTAAAGCCGAGTCCATACGTCGCCACATGCGCACGCACACAGGCGAGATGCCTTACAAATGTAGTTACTGTGAGCGATCTTTTGCTCAAAGTAGCCATCTCATTAATCATCTTCGATCTCATCTTGGCAATGAAGTGTACAATTGTGATCTTTGTCCACGTGGCTTCGTATTGGCCTCTGAACTGCGAGTGCACGTTATGGAACATAAAAACGAGGACGCTGAGACAAGATCAAAAAATCTGGCAAAACGACAAGAGAAAGAAGCGAAACTTAAGCTGAAGTTAACCAGTCTACCATCGACAACAGAAGGTATTCTTTGGTGTCCGAACAAACAAAATATTGCTAAAATCTAAACCAATGAGATGCTCGACTGTATTAGTTTAAAAACTTTTTCTTATACAAGTTTTTTTCTCTCTTTAACAGCTTATCATTTAAAGATGGACAAAATTAAAAACAGCATTGAAAAGAGGCACATATGTGACAGATGTGGCAAAAGGTAAGATTACATATTTTTCTTTGTTTTTTATATTATTCACATAGATTTTGAATAGTATTATCAGTTTGTCTGAAAGTCTGTAACACATTAAAGAAGGCATCCTAGAAACCATAATGTATATATAGCTCGACAAGGCTAGATCCATATCCATCTGTCTGTCTGTATGTGGTTGCGCATTTTTTGGTACTAATTTTTATACAATCCAGTTGAAAATTTGCACATACGCTTCTTTCTAGTGCAGTTTAATAGAGCTTCAAGATTACAACCCTCCCATACAAACCTGGCAATACATTTTTATTAAATTCAATTTCTTAAAAATCAATTTCACCGCAAATAGTACTGAAAAATTAGAAAAACAGATAAACGAAATGGAAAGCAATGAAAAAACAACAAATCAAACTATACCCACGAAATTAAAGCTGTGGTAAACGACTCAGTTCAATTTTAATGCAATATCACAGGAAATAATTGGATCAAAATAAAATTTTTATCGAAATTTACCAATTTATTCAATCGGAATTGAATATGATAAGTGTTAAAGTTAAACGAGTTTAAAATCGACTAAATAAAAAAAAAATTGCTTCAAATAACCTTTGACCACAACTTTTTACCCTTAGTTGAATATCTCAAAACCGAAATAACAAAATATCATTTGACCACCAATTTACAGGAGTGAGATCTACATAATAAGAATATAAAGCATTCGCGTATTTTCAAAATTTCAAAACAATCCGTGGAGAACTTTCCGAGATTATCGATTATGTACAAGCGAACGTTTACATTTTTATTTATATAGATTTATTCTAATTGTTTCATTAAATGTAATCATATATTCCGAATATGTCCAGATCGGACAACTAAAAAATATGTAATATATGTACAAGGAGTTATAAACAAGGTACAGGTTAAATTGAAATCGATTAAACTCTACTGCAGCGTTCTTTCTTGTTTTACTTAAGTTAGAAACACTTAATTTAGTGAGAATAGTTCTTAAGTTGATCTTAACAATGTTAATACTTTAATACCAAAATTATGCATTAAATAAAGTTCATTAGACTTGGTAGGGTATCTCTTATCCAAGCACACTAATACGTTTTAATTTTTTTTTTTTTTTTCAGTTTCGATAGGGTCGACCATTTGCGTGCGCACATACGAACACACACGGGTGAGAAGCCGTACAACTGTGATTATTGTGAGAAGACTTTTGCGTTGAGAGGCAATCTCGTTAAACATCTTAAATTCCATATTGGCGATGAAGTCTATAAATGTGATATTTGTTCCCGTGCTTTTCAAAAGGCATACGATCTGCGAAAACACTACGAGAAACATCAAAATGAGGATGATGAAACACGAGAAAAAAATATAGCTGCACGACAAGCTGAAGAGGTTGAGCTAAAGTCAAAGTTAAAAAAACAAGGTACTGAAACATTCAGTCACAGACACTGAAAAATAAAATAGTAATAATATATTGAATGTACAAATTTTTAGTTTCCGCAATCTATATTATTTTTTTTTTCATGCAGTTTCTTCTATTTTCTAATCACCAGATGATCAGAAAAGGCGCCACAAGTGTGACTTCTGCGACAAACGGTATTTTTAATTGATACAGAGTTATTATTAATAATTTCACCTGTTTTTTTTTTTTTTTTTTTTTCTTTTCAGTTTCAATCATATCATCAATTTGAAGTTGCACATGCGAATACATACCGGTGGAAAACCACACAAATGTAAATATTGTGACACGACTTTTATCCATAGAACTCAGCTTCACAGGCATCTCCGAACGCATGTTGGCGATGAAATCTACGAATGTGATCTATGTCCAAGTGGCTTTCAAAAAGCCTCTGAGTTACGAGAACACTCTCTAGAACATACAAAAGATGATAGTGATACCCGAATAAGCCATTTAGCTAAGCGACAAGAAAAAGATGCTGAACTGAAACTAAAGTTAAGCAGTTCTGACGCGACGGCTGAATATGCGAATATCCCCCGGCGTTGAAATTTTAATATGTTGAAAACCATTTTGAAAATTGAAAATAAAAAAAGTTATTCCTCATATAAGCTTTTCACTGATTTTACAAAGTGAGTGAAATTGTATTCACTTTGCATTAAAAATATAAATGTAATACTACTAATTTCAATTCAAAACGCGATATGTTTCTTAAAGTAAAAGAGGAACAACTTTTATTAAATCACTCCGAACCCCCAATTTTTGGGGTAGCTCCCGCATAAATCTACTGCCCACTTTTATGGTTTTTATGAAAAAACTCTTTATTTAAATAAATTTTAGTTTGAAATTCGATTTGGTGTATTTTAGTGGACAACCGCTTCATATACAAATGGGCGTGTCCCGCCCACTTTTTGAGGTTTGGTATAACATTTTTTCTAGTAACAATTTTTCACCCTATGCACACCCCATCATAAACCTGTTTATTAATTTCACATATCTACTATTCAGGACTTTTAAAATCCATTTCGAAGTTTTCAAGTTTTACAAAATATTTGATATCTAAAGAGTATGCTGTTAGCACCTGTTTTCTAAACAGCTTTTTAATATTCAAGAAGCGCTCATCACCCTTCTCTCCATTTCTCAGTACATCTTCTTATTTTCATGAGAGGGTGTTTCTCCATCGCACAGAATGTCTTTCGGAACTGCACAATTTTCGTTGCATCCACCATCAAACAGCATTTAAGACATCGTTTTTAACCCTACAAACCACATTGTGTGATTTAAGGTTTAATTGGGTAATTGAGTTAGTTTCCTCACTACCGTTTGAATTTCTAATAATGCTCAGACAAACATACAGGAGTGCTGTTGATAATACCATAGACCTTTTACATCCGGTTTCGAAAAAGAAAAAAAATGTTCGGAATTGATTTAATAAAAGTTGTCCGTCTATTACTTCGGGTCCCCACACTGAGGGACAGGCAGACGAACATGGCTAGATCGACTCGTCCCGTCGAGCTGATCAAGAATATATATACTGATGCCTCCTTTAATGCGGTACAAACATTCAGACAAACTCACACTATGTGTGATTGGTATTCAAAATTTCGAACGCCGGAGAAAAACAAACAAAATTAAAATTATTAATTCTAGGAATCGAACCGCATACCGCTCGCGAGGTTTATCAACTTGTTACTGGATGCTCGCTTGCTATCGTTTATTATGCCTGTGTGTGCGTTTGCATTTCATGTAAAGCCTATGCACGTTCGACACTTTGTGTGAGTGACAGCCTTTTACGCTCAAAATATTCAACCAATTTTACATTTTTGGTCCCCTGATACATTGTATTATTCTTTTACTGTCAAAAAGGCAGGACATGGGCGGAATGTATGGAAATTTGTTTATTGTAGGCGACAATGGATTTAGTCCATGGAAAAGCTGCGAGAGATCATTTGACAATTTTTAGATGACATGTCCAATGGTTATTTTAGTTTTGCTTTGGGACTGAATGAAGGCGTTTCACCAAGGTATCTTATTATTTTATTTGTATTCATATTAATAAAAACTATAATTAAAAATTTGTATATAATATTTAATTAAATGTGAAATTTTAAACATATTACAAGTGTTCGTTTTCATGTATTTGGAGTACATACATGTATTAGTAGTACGATAAGTTTTTTTGTGGTCAAAAATGCATTTATTTCAGAACAAAATGAATAAAAATATTAATCAAAGAATTTACATCTCTAAAGAAATTTTAAAGTTCCATTTAGTAAAATTGTCTCGTTTTAAGAGGCGATCCAAGTTAGCAGCCAATCCAGTCATCAGAAGGAGCAATGTCCGGAGCATACGCCGGGTGAGGCAAAATATTCCACTTGTGCGTTTAAAATAATTTTTCACGACTTTTGTGATATGAGGCCGTGCATTTTCATGCAGAGGAATAACTTTCAGTGTTTGCTCGTATTACGGTTGCATTTCTTGTAATCCACGGCTCAAACGAATCATTTGTAGCCTATACCGATCGCACGTATTGAAATCGTTGTAGCACCACATAGTACACATCACTCTGTTCGTCCCACCAGATACACAACATGACCTTCGAACCAAGAATATTCGGCTTTGATGTTGAGTTCGATGGCAACGTTTGACCGGGCATAGCGTAGTATTTTTTCTTTTTACCGTAGAATATGCCCAGTCACAATTCCTTTATTCGTTGCCTTTAAATCAGCCCCCATTCAACGTCTCTCGGTTTTAGTTCATAAAGTACTCTATTACCTTGCTTGTGAATCATTCCTATGAATTTCAATCGTACAGAAACTGTTGAATAACTCCCAATGATTCTGCAAGCGCCTCTTGGATTTGACTCGGATCTTCAACGTGCAATACATCCAATTGTTTACCTTTGAATTTTTTTGGATGTGCAGAGCGAGGCTTGGTGCAAAGCTGAAATCACCATTCTTGAAACAATGAAATCATTCCCGCCATGATTTATCATTTGGAGCTTTGTGACCATAAACATTCACAAGCATTTGATGCGCTTCAGCTGCACTTTATTTCAAAGTAAAAATGTATTTTTTTCTAAAACTCAAGGCGTTATAAACTGAATATTATTGACAAATATCTAACTTCTCTGAAACTACCGAAATCATCTGTTATCAAACTAAAAATGTTAGAATTATTTGCCCGCAAATACTGATTATTTTATAAACGTTGTATTGAATGTCAAATTTCTTAAAATTGAATTCTATCAGCTGTTCGTATTGATAGAATTTGTTGACAACGCGAGTGAATGGCAAAAACAAAGAAAAAAAATCAAACAGAATTTTGCTGTACAAATAGGAGCATAGAAAAGTTAATATTAGTCTCCTTCTCGTTGGGAAAAGTTGAGAAGTAGCTAAAATAACAAAACAAGAAAAGAAATTTTAGTGAAAATGAATGCAAGCTATCAAAACTTTGCATTTACATGTAGGTTTTGCATACGATGCGAAATGGACGACAGACAGGATTCGCTCAGCCTACAGTCGCTGTACGATTATCCGGCCGGAGCAGTTGGCGTCATGAGCATTGCCGAAATATTCACGGCGACAACGCCGTACACTGTTATTAGTCCTTCAGATGGCCTGCCGCAAGTGTCCTGTATAAGCTGTCTGCAAAAACTTTTAGAAGTTCAAAAATTCCAGGAAATGTGTAAGCAGTCAGAGCAGAGCCTTCAATGTCTTATAAAAGAAGGCAACTCAGACCAATGTGTAGAGCCGTGGAACTTAAAATACACTTGTACTGATGCATCAGTGCCGTTAAATGATACGAATATTATAGTTAAAGAAGAACTGGAGCTCGAGGAAGACAATATGTGGTCGGTTACAGAAACTTCAACCGATGTATTGACCAACGAAATCCCGCTTGTCGAGTCAATAAAGACGGATCCGGACTCTTTGGATTCACAAGCGAACTGCTTTGAGTCAAATATAGACAATGATATAGGAGATAACCTGTGAGTTAAGATTTTTACGTTATAAAATTACTTTTAATTCATTTGTGCCACCTTAGCCAGAGTTACGAGTGTCCTACATGTCCAAAGGTCTTTAAGTGCTCAAGTTATCTTGCTAAGCATATGCTTACCCACAGTGATGTGAAGAAATATGTATGCGATATCTGCGGCGCAGCTTTTAAATTCTCATCTGGATTAAATATGCATAGACGTACCCACAGCCAAGAGAGGCCGCACAAGTGTAAACACTGCGGCAAGCGGTAAGTCGATTTACGTTTGTATACTCGCTTTATACATAGTGTGAATACTATATAAATTTGATCACTATTTTTGCAACGTATTAAGTGAGTCGTCGCATTAGGTCTATATGAAATTTGAAGTAGAGACTCTACAATGTGAGAAACGTAATTCCTGTTCATATCCATCGTGCTTGAACTTTGTCGAAAATTTTGTTGATAATAATGATTTCAGAAAATTGTTCGCGAACTTTTTCAATTCCAATTATTGTTCCTCTAATGAAAATGATAACTAACCGTATAATATTCCAGAAAATGAAAATGTTCGATCGAAATGTTTCAACCGATCCAGACAACATTTCGAATTCTGTTTTCAAACTTTGTCCGGAAAACTTTGTCCCCAAGTTGTTCGAAAAGTAAAGAAAGTTCGAAAAGAAAGTTCGAACCAACTTTTGCATTATATTCCAATCATTTCACCTTTTCAGCATAGTTTTCTCAAAGGTCGTTCTGTTAATACAAATGTTTTGGAGTTTGCTTTTGGAGTTTGCTTCTTCGATAAAATCATATCTTTGTGCGCGAAAACAGTGTGTAATTTTTATATCAACAACTTCTAAATTTATTTTCCTTCATTTAAATTTTCACAATCCACTTTTCTACAAAATGGTTTGGAGCGCATAGTCCTATGGTGCACCACAAATAAACTATATTTAAATGAGAAAAAGTATATGTTTTTTCACAGACATAAACTCATTGAATCGTCTTATTATATTTGCGGTAACGAATTTGAAAAAGTCAAATCTTTCTGTGATCTTTGAATATTGTTCTATCGTAAGCTGAACTTTAGTCCCATATAGCCATTACGGTGAGTCGTCTTAAGTTACTTGATTTGCCTTCGTTAAAAAGCCGCCGTTCAATGTTAAGTGTAATGTATCTACAGAAAGTTATATCCTGTGAAACTAATTCTGCCTATATTTTAAATAATATCGTATTTAATGTTCTCCAGAGACTAATCAAGCATTTTGTACCTCTTAAACTGAATATTTGCATTTTTAACTTTTCGCTATTTTAACCCTTTTATAGTAATATGCGCTGAATTTAACAAAGTAAGTTCGTGCTATTTACTGTGTCCTAGCGATTACACTTATAAAAAAAATATTTTTTCAGTTCTCAATGTTTAACTTCATAATTTGTATTCTTTTCTTTTTTAACATTAATTTTTTCTTTTATTGTACGAGTATGGTGTTTTTAATTACAAGTTGAAGCTGCTGATGATGCAGATCTGTAGCTGTGAAACAGAACTATTCCTAGTGTCGATGGTCCAATTGTTGGTATCATGCTACCCAACATCCGTCCTTATTTATATCCTACAAATCCCAACAAAACCATGTAAAAATTTGGCTACAACGATAGAAACCCACAAGAGCTAATAATTCAAACTCATCTGATATATTTTGCTATGGACTGTAACGGGCTATAATACAAGATACAATATTCATAGTTATCAGATTATTTTCACTACAAGACTGGTATTTAAGCTTAATTTAAATAATTTTTTTTTTTAATTTTTTAGCTTTGTTAAAGCCGAATCGTTTCGTTGCCACATGCGTACGCATACTGGCGAGATGCCTTACAAATGTAATTACTGTGAGCGATCTTTTGCCCAAAGTAGCAATCTCATTAATCATCTTCGATCTCATCTTGGCAATGAAGTGTACAAATGTAATCTTTGTTCACGTGGCTTCGGATTGGCCTCAGAACTGCGAGTTCACGTAATGGAGCATAGAAATGAAAATGCTGAGACGACAGAGAGAAATCAAGCTATACGACAAGAGAAAGAAACATCAATGCAACAAAATTTGACCAGCTTACCATCGACAACAGAAGGTACTGTGAACTCCGAATACTCAAAATGATTTTAAATCTAAAATAGTATTTAGCATCACTGGATTCCAAGATTACGGATTTTTAAATATTTGTTTTCTCTCTTTAAAAGCTTATCATTCAAAGAGAGATCAAAGGAAATACAACATACCAAAAAGGCACATATGCGACCACTGCGGCAAACGGTAAGTTTTCCAATTTTTATTGGTGGTGTTTTTTTTTTGTACACTCTGATTGTATGACCGCTGAGATCCCGGAGACTATAAAGGACAATGGAAGCATCGGAGACCCCATAAAATATATGTAATTTTAACTAGACTCGTCTTCCTCTCTGGCTGTCTCCTGCTTGATGCAAACTAGTCCTTAGGTATTAAGAGATCTGGAAATTGGTATGGACACTTATTATAATTCTAAATTTATCATATACTCACATTACCAGGCCACTCCCACTAGAAGGTATAGGATGTTTCTTTTTTGTGATACTCGTTGTTAAAATCGAACGTCAAACCAGTACAATTTTTACCAAATCGACGAAAAAATGTCCGATTTATGTGTGGCTAAATGTAGGAGACGTTCGTTTGCCAGATATTATTTTCAAAGAGAGACAGCAAAAAGGGTAAATTTACATAAAATAGCCGAAACATTACCTTTTTGCAAATAAATTTTAAAAAAATTCGGGGACCACAAAAACAAAACATACAAGAGCAGCCCCACCTTTTTGTTTTTGTATGTACACCCTCAAGCTCTAGCGGAATTAGCCCGGTACGACCACCACAGAAACCCAACGCTCAGTTTAGGTGCATGTTGCATGTGAAGAGTATTATACTAGTAGCTTCTGTTCCACCGAAGTTGAGTTTTCTCTAATTTTAATATTTTTTGTTTAAATTTTCCAGTTTTGGCTGGGCCGAACATTTGCGTAGCCATATGCGAAAACATACTGGTGAAAAGCCATACAACTGTGATTATTGTGAACGGACTTTTGCGTTAAAAGGCAATCTCTTTAAACATCTCAAATCCCATCTTGGTGATGAAGTCTATAAATGCGATATTTGTACTGGTGCTTTTAAAAAGTCCTCGGAACTGCGAAAACATTCCGAAGTACATAAAAATGAGGATTCTGAAACTCGTGGAAGACATGTCGCTGCGAGACAAGCGAGGGAGGACGAATTAAAAATAAAAATTAAAGAAGAAGGTACTCACAAATCCAGCCCAACATTTAATACACATAATTTGAAGTTATCAATATCTCGATTGAATTCTTTTAATGCAATTTCTTCTTTATTCTTTACCAGCTGACCAGTTGAAGGAAAAGGAAAGGCCACACCAGTGTGATTACTGTGACTTGCGGTGAGTCGGTGGTTTTTCATTTATTTTACTACTCTGCAAAAATGGTTTGTAATGTGGGTATATATATTGGACTAGTAGAAATGTCAAAATAGATGCACCACAGCCAATAAGAAATCAGAGACGCCAAAAAGTTTATAAATGGTTTGTATAAAATGTAACAAAAGTGACCGGTTGAGTTTGTTGGAGGGGAAAGTCAACTTGCGAAAGTGGGTTTACTTTGTCGTCTCCGACCATCCGGATGGTAAGGACAGGGTTTTCCGTGAAACCTGTTTTCGTTTCCCATCCAAGTTGTAATGGAACAAAGAATATGCTTTAGATTCTGTATATAGTCTACCGTGACGCCTCCGTTGTCCGAAATTCTTAATGGAATTAACTTTTGTGTTATTTTTAATCGATTCACACAAACCCTATAGTATTACTGCTAGCACGGGAAATGAGAGCGAGTTTCACGGAAAGTCTTCGTATGGTCGAAGACTACTGGTTCGAGAGTGGTGCGACATATAGTCGCTTCACAATAAAATCACTATTATTAATTTTTATACAAACCCTGTATTCGTGATCAGCTCGACTAGCCCTAATCTATCCCTAAGTCCGTCCGTCACGCCATCTGTCTAAAAGATTGGTACTGAGAGACTATAAGATTTAGAGAAATACGTGATATCTCTATGTGCCGTACTACAAGTTTATCTCAAAATTGCATTCTCCACAACAGATGATAATACATTTACATATCTCTTCCGAAGCTTTTTGTTTTGTTTTTTTTTTTTGTCATATATGTAGTTATTGTAGAAAGCCCTAACTTTCTAATAGGAAATATGTTGTGTGTGCAGGATCCAATATAGTCGAGCATCTAGGCTATACATTTTACTGTTTTTTTTTTTGTTTTTATGAGTCAAAATTATTTAATTTTTTTTTTTCAGTTTCATTCTGCCCATACATTTGCACAACCACATGCGAACGCATACTGGAGAAAAGCCATACAAATGCAAATATTGTGTCCAGGGATTTACCCAAAAAACCATGCTTCTCAGGCATCTCCGATTGCATCTTGGCGATGAAGTCTACGACTGTGATCTATGTCCACGTGGCTTCCAAAAATCCTGTGAATTGCGAGAACACTGTCAGGAACATTCGAAAGATGATGTTGAGACACGAAAAAGAAATTTAGCAGAACGACTAGAAAAAGATGCCGAAATAAAACTAAAGATAATCAGTTCAGACGCGGCTGCTGAAGATGCCAACGTCGCCACTGCCTCACACTTTTGATATGTTTACGCCCTTGAAGAAAACCACTAGAAAATGGAAAAAAGAAATGTTTTTGTCACTTCTCATAGGAGCTTTTATCCGAATTTACCAGTGAATTGCTTGGCGCCAAAACGATTGAAATCTCCGGTATTGTTCTGAAAAATTGTCAAAGGTGTAACGAGCAAAATACTCATTTATTTCAATTAAAAGTTAAAGTGAGTTCCAAAGTAAACAGAACTTTTGGAATAGGGACTATTCTGGTGGCGTCACATATTAGTGCGTTGGATAGGTACATGCTTTCCCAACTGCTGTCGAAAATTTCAGAATTTTTGGCATAAATTCGAAAAACTTATATGCAGACTTGAAAGTTTCAGTCATGACATATACGAGTATAGTATAACAAGTAAGAATTGAGTAGTCGTGTGTTCACTACAATGATATACCCTGCACCCTTGCTAATGTAGACCTATGAAGACTTTGAAATTTAAAATCACCAAATAAAAAAAAATAAAAAAAAATTTATAATTAAAAACTAAATAATAAATTAATTATATAATTAAAATTAAGAACAAAACAAAATAAGAAAACAAACTTTTTTCCAGCTATGCAGCCTTTAAAATTGTGCATATACGGGTGAAATTGGCATAATCACGATCTGGGTATGCTCAAGAAGAACCAATTTTGAAATATCTAGCTTTAATAGTTCTTGAGATCTGTTGTCTCATGCATCTAGGCGGACGGACAGATGTACATGGTTTAATCGATGCACTTTCCGATGCTGATCAATAATATATATGGGATCTCCCACGCTTCGTTCTACCTGTACATACATTCGCACAAGCTTACTATAGCCTTGTCCCATTGGGTACAGATTCCGCCATGACAAATTTCAAGTTAATTTTACATGTAATGAAAAATTTATTCATACAAAATTGCAAAAGGGGGCATGGTATATGTCAATATGGGTTGTAATAAAATAAGTCCAGCTGTCAATATTCACTTGCATATCTTAAAAATCATTCCCGAAAATAAAATGCATTCTACCATATGCACCTCATTGTGTTCTTTAACTAGATTATATTCTTAATGTATTATTTCAAATATCATCACATCTCGATGTCGACTATTTTAAATATAATAAACAAGTAAATACCGCATGGTGTGTACATATATCATATATGTGGAGTTATTTTAATAAAAATTGGTAATTAAAGTAATAGAGTTAAGTCTGTTTCTGAGTATTTAAATAAATATCTACGCTAACTGCACGAAGTATGTCAGCAAATTTTAATACTATCGATTATATGGGTCGATTGGAATATAAACATGAGACTCCGAGTATACGGAGAGTAGAGCATCTCATAAGCACAATCAACAGTCAAAGTGATTTCGAATCAATATGAGAATCTACATGATTTTTGTCATTTTGGCATGCGTCTTCATAACACATATAATGCAGTGTCAAGCTAAGGTTATGGTACAGTATTCTTCTATGGCTTCGGCTCATGGAAGGTATTGAGATCAGACCATGATCAGAGGTGCCTTTCCGTAGGCATCAAACGCTAAGGGTGCTTCCCCGAAAACAAAATAGAAATGAACGATTAGAAGAAGCAAACTCGGGCTGGGATGTCAGCCGAAATGTCAGTGGGACAGAAGACTGCTACCACCGGCGGGCATGGTGGAGTGAAATCCTCTCTGCGTGTCGCCAGCAGTCACACCTCTGTTGTGGTTGGAGCAAGCCATGACAGTTGCAATACTACTGCCAACAACATCAACAAAAATAACCAAGCTTGTGGCGCAGTGCTGGAGTCGATGTACACTCAGGCTGCGAATTAAACAGCGGATAAACCATGAAGGTGGCCGAAGATAGCTCGACTCAGTAACAGCAGCGATCTAACCCCTGAGGAAAGGAGCCAACTGACGTGGTCCAAAAAAAAGAAATTAAGGACGTGAGCATTTTGCGCAGAAGCCAGCAATGCAGGATACGTGCGGCAATTACGCAAATAAAGTCGAGGAGCACATATCAATCAAGCACGAGCGCTCGGAAACGGCGAAAGCGGATGCTGCCAGGGTTGTAGCAAAGATAGATAGAGTCATCGACAAGAGCGATCCCAGCGGAAAAATAACGATGAGTCAGTGGAAAACCTTGGGGTCAAACGGGGTCATAATCATAAGTTGTAAGGAAGCTCTCACCCTAAAGTGGGTTACGGACATGGTGTCGTCCATGGTCAGCTCGAGGGAGGGTACCAGGTTGAAGGTAGTGGATGGAACAAGTATTCCATCCCTACCACGGTTAGTGTCACAAGAGCAGGTACTGAAGCTACTAAATGGCAAATTCCTGATGTACCAACCGATGATTGACAGATTCTTCATGTGGCCAAGCCCGATGCCAAAGGCCAGCACATGATTCTGCAACTCAAGAAGGCGGCCGAGGATATCCTCTACCCGAGGTTCGGGTGTAGGTAGCGTATGCCTCCGCCTTCACCTGGAAGCTACAAATAGTCTGGAAATCTGCGACGTGGACATAGAAGCCAGTGAAGGAGACCACAAAGAGGGTAGTAACAAGATGTTTGCAGCCGTTCCGCCGATGGAAGAGCCCAACAAGAGCCGTGCAACTGTGGGTTCTCCATATAAATATACACGAAAGTACTCGTAAGCCCGCTAGACGGGCTCCTTCTAACCCTGGATGAAGGGCCCGTCGATGTGGTCTTAGTCCAGAAACTTTGAATAGAATTGGAGTTAGAGTAAAGGGGTATGGGAAATGGGCAGAGGGAAGGAGTGGCGGGGAAAGGAGAAGCAAGGGGAAGGGCAGCAACGCGCCGAGTACCAGCTAGTTTTAGAAATAAAAACAAAAACTAAAAAAGTGGGAACAGGTTTGCATGTGATTACCCTTTAAAGTGGTCCTATCTGGGCTTATATGATATACCTATTATGTAAGGATTGACGTAAGTCTAAATAACCAAAGTTGAAGTCCCTATCTCCGAGTTCTTTTTGTTCAAACACACGGTCGGATAGACGGACATGACTATATCGACTCGTCTTCTGTTTCTTATCAAGAATGAATATAGTTACTTTATAGTGTCTAGAAGGCCACCTTCTGTCTGTTATATAAATTTGCACAAATTTAAAATATGTACTCTTTTACTCTATGGATACAGGGTAAAAAAACATATTTAGTTTTTTTTTTTTTAACATTTGTCATTATTTTATAGTACGCCAAGAGTTGCCTCAATAAATGTTAGGAATATTTTGTAATATAGTTTGTAGAAATCATATTTATTTTTCGTTATAACTGCTCCAAGTGCCGTGCCCTTGTATGAACAAAACTTCAGCTCGCCAACCCTAGTATCATCGAACAGATGATTAACAACAAAAAAATATATGAGTGGCATTTCTTGGCGTTTTTTTTTATTGCTATTTTATTTGTGGTAGCGCTGATAACAACAATCGAAGATAATATTTACTGGATAATATTTACTGGACAGAACAATAGCACAATTGCACTAATTTAAGTTTTTAGCATTCCATTGAATTGTAAAAATGAATGCAAGCAATCAAAATTTTGCATTTACCTGCCGATTTTGTATACGATTCGAAATGGACGACACACAGCACTCGCTCAAACTGCAATCGCTGTATGATTGTCCGGCCGGAGAGGTTGGCTTCATGAGTATTGCCGAAATATTCACCGCAACAACTCCGTACACTGTAATCAGTCCATCAGATGGACTGCCACAAGTGACCTGCATAAACTGCCTGCAAAAACTTTTAGAAGTTCAAAAATTCCAGGAAAAGTGTAAGCAGTCTGAGCAGAGCCTTCAAAGTCTAATTAAAGATTTTAATTCAGAGCAATCACTTGAATTGTGGAACCAGAAAAATACGTGTGCTGATGCATCAGTGCCAATAAGTGATATTATAGTTAAAGAAGACCTGGAGCTCGAGGAAGACAATGTTTGCCCGGGAATAGAATCTTCAACTGATGTATTGAACGACGAATTATCGCTTATTGGGGCAATTAAGATGGATTCGGACACATCGGATTCACAAACGAATTGTTTTGAGCTAGATATCGATGATACGCCAAACAACCAGTGAGTTAAAATGTATATGGTATAAAAGTAGCTAGAAATTAATTTATAGTTTTCAATGAAACATTTTTACTTAAATCAGAGACGACCTTAAACAAGGCTACGAGTGTTCGATATGTCCAAAGGTGTTTAAGTGCTCCAGTTATCTTGCTAACCATATGCTTAATCACAGTGATGTGAAAAAATATGTATGTGACCTGTGTGGCGCAGCATTTAAACTTCCATCTGGATTAAATATGCATAGACGTCACCACAGCCAAGAAAGACCGCATAAGTGTGATTACTGTGGTAAGAGGTAAGTCAATTAATGTTTTTATAATCTTCATTCGAAACTATTCTACATCCTCAATTTGTAAGATATCGTTTTTAAACTAGGTGTGAAGACTATCCGCAACCAGCAGCCGCATCACATTTATGATACTGTGACAGTAATATAGCCACTTGAAAGTTTAAATTATAACAGTCAGAAAGAGGCGTGTTAGACTACATAAAGAATCGGAATAATCATTTCCAAGTCCATGTTGTATGAAACAATATATTTCGGAGACTATAAGAGCTGGAGACACTTGGATATTGATATTCTATTTATCTTTACACAGATCGAGATTAGTATTAAACAAGACAAAAAGTTTACTTCGGTGGAACCGAAAGCTCTAACACGCTACCCCTTTTGCCTCATATGTTTACTGATACAAAATGTTCATCAATTTAAAAACAATTATTATTTTATCATTAATAATTTCTTTAATATTTAAACATGTTCGATACAACAAACTAAATACATTTTGTATGGGAGCTATACCATCTAGTAGATAACTCGCGGTCATTTGAACCTGTGTTGCTTCTGGTTATAAAAAGTCTCCATACCAACTTTCAAATCAAGGCGAACAGAAATCCACATTTCGATAGACGATCGACATAGCTAAACCGATACATCTAGTCATGCTTATAACGAATATATGTATATGCTTTATGGGGTCTCCGGCACTTTCTTTAAGGCGTTGTGCAACGTTTGTGACTAAAACTTTTTTAAATTTCTAGATCTCTTTCTTTTGATATTATATAAGTAGGTTGTATTATAACAAGTAAACAAATATTCATAGTTGCTATAGTTAAAATCAAATAATTTTAGATACATGTAGTTAAGCTTTAGTTTCCCTTGATTTAAATTTTAAATATTTTTTAAATTTTTTAGCTTTGTTAATGCCGAGTCATTTCGCCGTCACATGCGTACACATACAGGTGAAATGCCTTACAAATGTAATTATTGTGAGCGATCCTTTGCACAAAGTGGCAATCTCATCAAACATCTTCGATCGCATCTCGGCAATGAAGTCTACCATTGCGATCTTTGTCCAGGTGGCTTCGGATTGGCCTCCGAACTACGAGTGCACGTTATGGAACATAAAAATGAGGATGCTGAGACGAGAGACAGAAATCTTGCAAAACGACAAGAGAAAGAATCCAAACTTAAGCTAAAGTTGACCAGCGCACCAGCGACAACAGAAGGTATGCTCTATGGTCTCTGAACACGCTAGATAATAAACGATTATTTTGCGAAAGTGTTGACACTTTGGACTTCAAAAAATCCAATAGGAAAAAGTCGAGCCGTTAAATCGGGCTAATGTTGTGTTCACCATTTTAGGAAATTATGCAAACGTAGGCCGCAATAAAAAGTAACAGGCTGTGTGATTCGTGGCGCCGTATTATTGGAACCGAAAGTTGTCCACGCCATTATCAGTCAGAAATGCGCAAAACAACGATTTCCATTGAGGGTCTTTCCAGCGCTATCTTCCAATAAAAACGGTCCATGGATTTCTTGACGGTTTGCAGTGACACTAAACGGACAAATTTCAATGTTTTTGGCTCCGTTTAGTGTAAACTGATGTGAAAGTTAAAGAGTTGGCAGATGCCGAATGTTACCAAATAGCTAATCAAATCACTGATGATGATCAAATATATACTCTATAGTGTCCGTTACGCCTCATTTTGCTCATACAGACATATCTACAATTATAGTATATCCTTTAGCCAATATTTAATTAAGGGTATACAATTTTTTTTTTAATGTTTTCGGGACGCACCATTTTCTATTCAAGTGTTTTTTCTCTCTCTTTTTAACAGCGTTTCATTTAAAGGCGAACAAAATGAAAAACTGCAAAGAAAAGAAGCATATATGTGACTATTGTGGTAAATGGTAAGTTTTGCACTTAGTTTAAGCGGTGTATATTAAATTTGTGCAAATGTACATATAGTTAACATGAACCAATTCTGGAGTCTGGACTCTACTTACTTTCGATTGTCATTACTTGCTTAATTCACAACATATTCCACAATTATTTCATGCAAATATATAAGCTAGAAATCCCAATTAAGGGTCCTTACACTAGAAAATAAGTGCTTTGTAGTCGACCAGGGTTTCTTTCCTCGTTTAATAGTTTTGTTGGAATTTTTCAGTTTCGATTGGGCCGAACATTTGCGTAGTCACTTGCGAACACACACTGGTGAGAAGCCGTACAATTGTGATTATTGTGAGCGGAAATATACACTTAAAGGTCTTTTAATTAAACATCTCAAATCCCACCTTGGTGATGAAGTCTACAAATGCGATCTTTGTCCTCGTGCTTTTCTAAAATCATCCGAACTGCGTAAACACTGGGATAATCATAAAAATGAGGATGATGAAACACGAGAAAAAAATTTAGCTGCACGCCAAGCGAAAGAGGACGAACTAAAGCTAAAATTAAAAGAAGAAGGTAATAAAATTTGAAATACACATTTTAGTCACCACAATCTTGACTAAATTTTCATGTTTTTTCTTCTGTTTTTACCAGGTGACCAGTTGAAAATACAGAAACGGCACCACAAATGTGACCACTCTGACATGCGGTGAGCCAGTCGTTTATTTATATCTGATTCTTAATTATTATCATTATTTTTATATGATTTAAAAAAAAAATTTTTTTTTTTAGATTCGTTCAGGTTATGGATTTAAATAGCCACATACGAACGCATACAGAAAAAAAGCCATACAAATGTAAATTATGTGAAGAGACTTTTTCCCAAGGAACTCAGCTTCTCCAGCATCTTCGATCGCATCTTGGCGATGAAATCTACGACTGTGAAATTTGTCCACGTGATTTCCGAGAAGCATCTGAATTGTTAGAACACTATGTGGAACATACGAAAGATGATGTTGTTACCCGAGAAAGAAATTTAGCTGAGGCGACAAGAGAAAGATGCCGAACTTATACTAAAATTAAACAGTTCTGACGCGACGAATGATGTCACGCTAGTATCCATACATAAAAACTAAACTACGTGAAAAGCGATGTCGCCTCTGCGTTGTACATTTCATATTAAAAGACCATGATAAAACACACTAAAAGCGAAATTAATTGGTTTTTGATTTATTCGTTCCTCTGATTTTGAATCGATATGATTGACACGTTCATCCTTTAGTCGATGTAGGATTGTCATTAATAGCTTTGCAGAGGTATTCACAGCTATAAGCTACTCTGGTTCGGCAAAGTTAGTTGTAATGGCTAGATGCGCACAACATCCACATAAATACTTAGCCCAGAAACGGGCTGTGCTGATACCAGTAATTATTACACTTTTTAAAATTGATTCAAAGTTGCTGCTTTTTCAACAACAACAATTTGGAATTCTCTGCTACGTCATTTAGGATTTACTCCTCACACAGTGAAATAGTATGTGCGAATATGTCTTAACGATATTTATGAAATGTAACTAGTTTACCGTGTCGACAGGTGGTACCATCTTTATGGGACTTAAAGGCCATAATAAATGAAATTGAGCCACTGAAAATGAAAATTGCTGAGAAAAAAGAATGAATAGCAGTAAAATATATTCAGGTCGAACCGTAGCTAATTCTATTGTACTTTTTAATTATTTTTTGTTTTTTTTTTAATTCTTTATTTATTTTCATGGTTAATGGTTTGGTTCGCCGAGCAAATCGTCTCTTCGGGAACGCCCTTTCAGATTCAATTTTTAAACTTCTGTTGTTGAGTTTAGTATTGAGGTAAGTTTTAAAGTTGATTTTAGGTCTATTCACAATGTTGTCTTATCGTCTTAACGAAAATTTCACAACTGTATTGACACATATCTTGATGTGTTACGAAGGTAAAGTAACCAACCTGACTTTGGTTGGCGCTTGTAGTTTAAATAATTTTTTTTCTGAAAGCTACCACGTACCATTTGACTGCGATCAAATATGCATCATTAAGTACATTAATATGTTTGACAGACATTAAGCGCGGATATGTTGGCAGACAGATGGATATTGACCTCAAACGCACTTGTGTGATAACTTCGAAGTAGTGTTTGCCTTGGATGAACAGTAATGTCACGGTTTTGCGATATTACATGACCGTGGATGAATCATGAATCCATCTCAACACATTAGTGACCAAGCAGTAAACTGTGAAACAGTTTCTTTGCAAAGTTTTCTAAAATGCTTAACTATATGTAAAATCTGTATAATCGACTTTTCCAATACTAACCTTACCAATACATACTACCAAAGATATGTGCGAGAATTAACACTTATTTGGATGATTTATTAAATTTTTTCAATGCTCGCAACCTTGGACTTTCAACTCATAAGTCATCTGCTTCCATTTTCACTTCCTGAACTAAGGAGGTGAGAATGGAACTAGATGTCTTTGTTGGAGGTCTAAGGGTTCCTACCGTCCAGTACCCGATGATATTGGGAACTACATTTGACCCATTGCTCAGATTCTCGGCTCATGCCACCAAGACAAATAACCGTCTTAAGTCGAGAAACAAAGTGTTGAAAGCGCTTGCCGGATCTTCTTGGGGTAAGGACAAGGAGACTATATTAACAACTTATATTGTATTATACTACTATTGCTACTATTATATACTACTATTGGACGTTCTGTCCTAAATTATGCTGCTCCTGTATGGACTCCTTTCCTAAGTAAGACTCAATGGCAAAGCCTGCGAAGAAGTCAGAACAGTGCGCTGAGGACTGCCACTGGTTGTTTGCAAATGACCCATGAGGATCATTTGCACAGTGAAACGATGATACTTCCTGTTCATCAGCATAACGAGCTGCTTTCGAAGCAGTTCTTGTTGGGTGCGTACAGAGTTGATCATCCGAACCATGGCACCCTCACTACATCAGCGCTTACGCGAATAAGATCGGATATCAGGATATATAAGTCGAACATAAATCACTTTGTTACTGATAGCAACATTGGGGAGTATGAATATACTTCCGGAAGGGCCATTCGCTCGTTCGCTCGGGCAATTCGCTCGTTTAGGGACAACATAATATTAGGTGGAAGACCTCCACCTATTCATGAGAGCGAAAAACATCTCCCTCGTAGCACCAGGACTAAACTTGCACAGTTAAGATCCGGATGGAGCGTTATGCTCGAGTGCTACAGGGAAAGAATTGGGATAAGTAATACAAATTGCTGCCCTGATTGCGGTCAATCACCGCATGACACTTTTCACCTGTTCAGTTGCCCGTCCCATCCAACACAATTGAGCCCTCTAGACCTCTGGTTACGACCAGAGGATGTTGCCTGTTTCCTAGACCTTGACACCTGAGGTTTGCATTTCGGTTTTTCTTTCTCTCTCACAAACATTGCTTGCACTATTACATTTTGTTTTATATATATAATGAATTGTATACATATGATTTTCTGATACAGCTCACAAGAAGAAGGAGCTGCTACAACAACAACAACCAAAGATAAAATTTTTATATGTTACGATGATACAAGTTGAAACGGTTGGGAGTCTCTCTTTCTCTCAGCCTTCATTACTTTTTAACATAATAAAACTCAATTTAAAGTTTTATTTGTTCTTCTTCTTAAAATCAGTTTTTGCAAATTCTTAGTAAATATCTTTCGCATACTTTAATATTTTTAGTAAACTTAATACTCCATCTCTGCAAATCCCTATCAACTAAATTACTTCTTTCAGAAGATGCGCAAGCAGTTACAATATACGACTACGGACCTAACCCTCAGTGTATCAAAATGGTTCCTTGAGGTGATTTTTTTAGTCTTGGGAAAAGATGACTCAAGTCGGCCAATAAAGAGAAGGAGGAGCCCCCTGAATAGTTTTCTGCTATCTGATCAAATACTCCTTACAATCCCGTTTTGTTATAAGGATCGCCTGAATGTTGTTTTATTATGCAGTGGGGCAACTGCTGCATAAGAATCGTCTGCAGCACTGTGCGGCAACCCAAGGTAATTATTTTGAAAGTGACAATATTTAATAATCGAATAAAAGTTTTAAACAATGTCTCATTACTTAATTTACACACATCATACGAATAAGTTAGAGCTGTAAAAAAGTTTTTAAATTTTAATAAATCTGGGAATCTTTCAGGCATTGAATTAAATATTTTTAAATAATTCTTTTTGAAGAAATTTTTCCGGAAAAATTATGAAATAATCGAGCATTCTTTGTGAGTTTGAAATTAAAAATTAATAATTTTTTTACAGTTCTGAGGGTGTTTACAAAAATTAATTTAGAACCGAAAATGAATCGGTGTTAATTTCACGAATCACCTTGTATACCACTAATGCCCAACTCAAGAAACTCAACTCTGTCGTTTGTCTCGCTTCCTCTCATTTCGTTTTGCTTGCGAGAGAGTAAAGGGTCTGGCGAACAGCTGGCAACATTGGTGTCAGCTTCTTTTGGAAGAAAAATAAAATTTTGCAAATTACAAAAATTACTGAAAATAATTGATTTATTGGCGAACAAATAATATTTAAGGATTTCGTTATGCCACTGCTGCCATTGCCACCGATGATGCAAGTGAGTATATCAATTTATAAAGCATAATTTGTAAAAATAAAACGTTCCAAACAACTTCTAAAATTTTGCAATCTGCCGCATAAACAAAAAAAAACAAAGAACGCCATCGAACCAATGCAGGTGGATGCGCCACCCTCGGAGGACAATGAAAACAATGTGGAGCAGCCAATAATAGTCGAGAATCCCTCGCTTGATCTGGAGGTTTATGCAAACCAGTACACAGGCATGGCGCGTCTCTACCGGCTTATGTTCGTTGCCGATGTTTGTCCTTCGCTACGCATAGAGGCGCTTAAGATGGCCATAACCTATGTGATGACTACTTATAATGTGACGCTTTACCAGCTGTTGATCAAGCGTCTTCATGATTTGTCACTCGACGGCACTGAACAGGAAGTCACCGTTGCAGCGGGAGGCGGTGGCGCAGCCGCATTGCCGGATGTAGCTGCACAGCATGCAGCACAAGCGGGAAATGCTGCTGCAGCAGTAGCAGCAGCAGTTACACCACCAAGATCAGATAAAGATGGATCCGTATTCGATGCAGCTTGGGTCGATGATAAGGTAAAGAAGGCCGCACTGAAGCTCGAAAAACTCGACTCCGATCTGAAGAATTACAAATCGAATTCGATAAAAGAGAGCATACGTCGTGGTCATGACGATCTGGCAGATCATTATCTCAGCTGTGGCGATCTCACTAACGCTTTAAAGTGTTACTCACGCGCGCGTGATTACTGCACCAGTGGCAAGCATGTGGTCAATATGTGTCTAAATGTTATAAAAGTGTCCATTTACTTGCAAAACTGGGCACACGTTATGAGCTACATCTCCAAGGCAGAGAGCACACCAGATTTTGATGTGGGCTCGAAGAATGCAAATCAGGCGGTACACACGCGTCTGGAATGCGCTGCCGGTTTGGCAGAGTTGCAGCAAAAGAAATACAAATCGGCCGCAAAACACTTTCTGGTCGCTAACTTCGATCATTGCGATTTTCCTGAGATGGTATCTCCGAATAATGTTGCTGTCTATGGTGGCCTATGTGCATTGGCCACATACGATCGGCAGGAGTTAAAGAAGAATGTTATTGCATCGGCATCGTTTAAGCTATTCTTGGAGCTAGAACCACAGTTACGTGATATCATATTCAAGTTCTACGAATCAAAGTATGCTTCCTGTCTGACGCTGCTCGACGACATACGCGATAATCTGCTATTGGACATGTACATTGCACCACACGTTAACACACTCTACACACAGATACGCAATCGTGCGTTGATACAGTACTTCAGTCCATATATGTCAGCCGATATGCGCATGATGGCCACTGCCTTTAATCGCACTGTGGGCGCACTCGAAAATGAGGTGATGCAACTCATACTGGATAACCAGATACAGGCACGCATCGATTCACACAATAAAATACTGCACGCCAAGGAGGCGGATCAGCGGAACAGCACCTTCGAGCGAGCCATTGAGATGGGCAAACGTTATCAGCGCAATACACGCATGTTGGTATTGCGTGCCGCGATGCTGAAGAGTCAAATTCACGTGAAGAGCGTAACGCGCGATGGTCACGGCACAGAGCTGTGTGTCGCAGCTGGATCCAGCACTACACCAAGAAACTAGTTGAACTTAAGCAGAGTTAACCAATAAATGCACATTTTTAAAAAATGCTCATGCTACTTTTGAATGAAAGAGATTGAAAAATAAAAAAATAGAATAACTCCTTCATGTTAAGTGATATGATCTTGAAACAAAATTGTTTAGTAATATATACATTTATACCTTTCCTACAAGTTGAAAGTCTAAGCGATCGGTCAAATTTGAAAAATATTGGCCGTCAACGTTGAAAACAATGTAAAAATTCTGATATGTTGGCAATTTCCCCTTAGTTTGGACATTGAACTCGCATGAAATGGCTCATAAAGATGCAACCGTTAGCTGTCAACTTTGAAACAAGAACAATATCATTTCCAACGTTTCAATAGCTTTAAGAGACTAGTATGTATGGTCAACGATCAGCTCAACCGACAACAAAGCGATACCCACCAAAATAATGGGGAGCGCTTACAAAGTAAAAACACATCTTTCGTGTTCCCAGTCTTATCAACTTACCACTGGCTGCTCGCATGCTGTCTTGTGCGTTTTGCGTTTGTATTTCATGTGAAGCCAACATGTGTTTGATTCGTTGTGTGAATGATGATTGTTTAATACTTTTACGCCCAAAAAAAATTTTGAAATGGAAATATCTTGAAACTGCAGGCTAACTTTGAAAAACGGTGAGCGCGTGTTCGAATTATGTTTATTCAAATAAAAAAGTCATAAATTCATACACACTGTTATTTTTGGGTTTTGTTTAATTTATTTGCATGATTTAAAAATAAATGCCTAACGTCGATTATAATAATTACGTTCCTTGCGTTCTCGGCTGTTGGAACGCCGTCGTTCACGACGTTTGTCTCTGTTGAGTTCCTGGCTACGTGAAGACTTAAGATTGTCACGTGATCTGGAGCGCTCACGGCGTCTTTTTTGGTCCTTCGGCTTGTGGCGTTGCTTTTCTCGTACTGCGTCGGTGTCTGTATCTTCTGAAGATGATGATGATGAAGAGGTGTCACTGTCACTGCTCAGAGATTTACGCTTTTTCTTATCGCATTTGTTGCGATGTTTATCTTTCTTCTCTGCTTCGGAATCGCTGCTAGAGGATTCATGCTTTTTAGACTTCTTTTTCTTCTTTAATTTGCCTGCACCCTTTTTCTTCATTTTCTCAATCTTTTCCAGCTTTTTCAGCAACTTCATTTTTTGTTTTTTACTCAACGATTTTAAAAATAAAAGCTCTGGATTCTTTTCACGTGCAGCTTGCGTTGCTGCATCATCATCACCATCACTGGGCACAAGTTGATGCTTCTGTTGTATATGTTTGATATTTTGCAGCTCCATAGCGGATCGTTTCATCATCAGTCCATCTTCCTTCATCTGCTCCTCGAGCACATTCTTGGACATTATATCATTGGCCTCCGATTCAGCGTGCAACTTGCGCGCCTCACTCATCGATATGCTGTACATGGTGCATTCCTTATCCGTATTGATGTGACCCCATTTGTGACATTTGAGGCAGCGTACATTTCGCACCTGTATACCGAACGGTTGATCCCGAATCTCGGTGTCGCCTTTGCAGTAGGATTCACGCGGCGCATTGTATTTGCGTTGCCATTCGAACTTGTATTCGGGTTCGTTGTCGTCCTTTTCGCGTTCCTTGCGCACGCCTGGCGGCGGCTCGTACATAAAGTTGACACTCAGCTTATCCTTGCTCTCTGTACTAAGCATTGCTTTGTTCTCGTGCAGGTTTTGTTCCTTTTCATATTGTGTACGTAGTTCCTCCTGCTTCTTTTTGTACGCATCCGCCTGCTGTTCGGCCATCCATACCTACAAATACGTTTGTATATAACATTAAAAGGAATTTGTGAAATTAGTAATTTATCTCGAAGGTCATCAAACGGAAAACGTTTGCAATCACAACTCACCCGCTTCAGATTGTCACGCGACGCAGGATGAAAGAATTTCTTGCACATGTAATTATTGAAGCCCTTGCCCATTTTGCTTCTGTTTTATTTGCTATCAATTCAAATACAAAAGATTATAGTTAATTATAGTAATTTTTATATATTTGTGACTTCAATCGAGTGACGAGTATTTTGTTATTCTTTTATGCACTTCTTCATCTTCCTCTTTTCTTGCCGTTCACATGAAACGACAGATTTTCCCTAAAAAAGACCAGATGAAACAATTTTTACATAGTGGTCTTGGATTTTTTAGTTTTTTTTATATGTGTATTTAGTGATGGTATTGAAGTATAGAGATGTGATATGATGCATAAATTGTAGTGCTGTAGTTACTTGTGTTGCTGGGTCTGTTTGATTTTTGTATGTACTTTCATTGGTGATATGTAGGTGATTTCTTTTATATAAATCAACTAATAAAATGTATTAAAAAATGACATATATATGACATAGCAGAGAATGCCAACTGTTTACATAATTCGTCCTATTCTGCAAATTACAAAACAAATTTCTCAAAAAGATTACCAGAAATGTTTCAAAAAACATTACCAGATTTATAATTTTATCGCCGCCTTACACGACTATTATATTCATATACGGTGACAATTTTGCATGACATTTTTCTTCTTAAAATTTAAAATGTCATTAAAATTAAATGTTAGAGCTGTATGACATTAGTTTATTGATCTTTACAGAGAACTAATAGACCGTATACAAACAGAGAACTAGCAAAAATTAGTAATGGCCGGTCATTAGTCGACTGCAGCCCATAAAAACATGTCAGTTGACCTTGAATTATGAGCCACTAGGCAGATCGCAATCATTGTCATGATTCTTTTAGATGGTTGCATCGAGAAACTTGTGAAGATTTGAGGGAAATGCTGGTTTGCTAGGGTAAAGCTACCTTTAACTCTTCTTCTTTATCCAGTATTATATATTTACCACTTTTTTTTCAATATATTCACATCTTTGTTGAAAGAAAAAATATGACGTGTAAAAAAAATCGACTATTCAGTAGTAGTTTCAATGTAAACACTTTATTTCGAACTGGTTGTTATCATCCTTCTAGAATTTTGTATGTGCACAGCCAATTACAGATGAAAGCAAAATATTAGGATATAGTATGACAACATTCGAGCGAGATAAACGGGAATATAAGCAGATACCAATTCTTCCATTTACGTCAACAATTATCAGCCTTCATAGAGCCAATCTGCGCATATGAAGCTCAGATGTGAGTTTGTTATACAATATCAGTTATTAATTAGCATTAAAGCTTGAAAATAATGAAAATATCAGCTATTTTTCATTGCACTTAACGACAAACTTAATTGGATTCACCTTTTGTGTCTAGTGTATTTAATAGTAATATTATATAATATATATAATATAATAGTAATTAGAGAACGTTAGTATTATTAAATAGCGTCGAACCGTATTGTAACCACATTCTTGGTGAATCGTCCACATTAGGCTTTAATTTTCAGGCGAGCGAGAATTCTGTGTCTTCCCCGTATGTATCATTTTGCCGAAGTGTAAAAAGCACTTTTTCTAGACCAAAAAGAAGCATCAATCATAATTGAGCATCAGCACGTTCTGCTCAGTTGTGTGATGTCAAATTATGACGCTTTAACTGTTTATATTGACTATCGGCAGGAATCTTTAACCTTCTGAGATGTTTCTGGCGTGCAGCTCTTAAAACGGGTTTGATTTTATGATTCACTTGCATCATAGTTTAGTGTTTTCTGAATACTCTTGCGATCGACCAATTTTTATCGTTTCGGCATGACTAGTGAAACCACTCACCATGCTCGTCACCGAGACTCTTTCAAAAAACTAAGTGGGAAAACAAGAAATGCTTGAAATACATTTTAACGTCTGTTACCACTCATGAGGTGAAAAATGAAAAAAAAAAAATAATTGAATTTTAGTACTGTTTTTGAACATATCATATCAAATTTCAAGTTGATATTGATGTTTTCCATACAAATGCATAAAAGTGAGCTGTAGGTTTATATGGAAGCTAACCCAAAAAGTGGGCGTAGCGGTTCAATCTAAATACTCTTATTAAACTGCAATAAAAAAAGTGTATGTGCAAAATTTCAACTGGATAGCATAAAAATAGGTCCCCAAAAAATGAGCAAAAACATGCAGACAGACAGACGGACATGGCTAGATCGACTCGTCGAGCTGATTAAGAATATATATACTTTATGGGGTCTACGATGCCTCCTTTAATGCGTTAGAAACTTTCAAACTGATAATACCTAAGGTATAAAAAGACGGACAGCTAAAACTGTCATTATTTTAACAATAATAATTGTGCTAATTCAAACGTGTTCGATACAACAAAATAAATACAAAGTATTTTTGTGTGGGAGCTAAACCATCTAGTGGATAAATCGCGTTTATTTTTAAACTTAAATTGCTTCTGGTTATAAAAAGTCTCACTAACAACCTTCGAACCAATATTTAAAAGATTAAGGTAATAGAACGGACAGGAACGCACAGAAATGACTATATCGATTCGACTTGTCATGCTGATCGCGAATATATATGCTTAATGGCTCCTCCTATGCTTCCTTTAAGGCGTTGTGTAAACATTGTGACTAAATTATAATACTATGTACATTCTTCTGTGTGAAGAGTACAAAAATATTGCAGAAATATTAAAGTATGTTATCAAGCGATGCCGACTGTATCTCTTTTCTGCCCTGTAATCAATGATCTGGATAAAATTTGTTCCAAAAAGACGGCATAACATTTCCGTGAAGTGGTAAAACAATCAGGCTATTACAGTCCAAATTTCCTGGTAGATTTTTTACGTAGATATTTAATTGGCTGGCATCGCATTCAATTATTAGTTGTAGTTTGTACTTTAAATTAGAGTAAAAGTTTTGTTTCTAAAAAAACACTGTTTTGGTTTTAAATATAAAATGGAACCTATTAATGGTAAACTCTATAATAGACAACTGGATAAAAAAAAATCAGCTTATGTTCAAAGATATTCCACAAGGCACAAAATCAACACGCACACATAAACTTAAGAAAAAATATTCTTTATTACAAAGAAATTTCGTTTTTCGCGATGCACGATCCACTTTTTTTGCTTCTTCTTTACACTATTATCAATCAAACGTTAAAAAGTTAATAGAACGTCCTGGCGGCAATGTCGATAAATACGAGTATAGCGAAATTTACGCGGTCTCCATTGGCTGTGCGGCAGTTTCTTCGGTGTACTTGCCCTTATCCTTGCCCAGAGCAGCAAGACGACCCTTGCCGCGACGTTCCAGAATAGCCTTGCGGTCCTTGTCGAGCTTCAGCTTAACAATCAACACTTTCGATGGATGAATACCGACGTAGACGTTGGTGCCGCTGGCGTTCTCGCGCTGGATCTTCTCCACATAGACGACGAACTTCTTACGGTAGGACTGAACAACTTTGCCGACCTGGTTGCCCTTGTAATGGCCGCGAATCACCTGCACTTCATCGTCCTTGCGGATTGGCATCGAGCGTACGTTGTACTTTTGACGCAGTTCCTTGGACAGGGGAGCGGACATGAGACGACGGCGAATGTGTGAGGGCGCCTGGAAGTGACGCTTACGGTTCTTCCTGCGCGATGAGGACACAAACTTGTTCAATTTCATGTTGGCGGCTGTTGTGCTTTCTGCAAGGAGTGTAAAAGGAGAGAAAGGGCGAGATTAATATTGCAGCCAAGAAAAAAAAAATTATTGTTTACTTTTGCAAATCAATGCACTTCTTAAGCACTACTATAAAATATAATTTACTAAAATATATTTTGCTTATTTTATGTCAACAGCGCGCACATTTATGAAATTGTTTACGTTTCGCTATGAGTGAAGTAGCTGCCGACAAGAGCAAACCGCTTCACTTCAATTGCTACAAAAATAAAATTTATTATACAAAATTTATTATACACAAAATACCGAAATCGGCACAATTTCATTAAATTCACGCATGCTAACGCATATTTCACATAATTTCACTGCATTTAAACGTTTTACGTGTGAGATGTACATGGATTTGCAAAATTTTTCGTAGGCAAAAAACTTACACCAAACTACTGTCGTAAAAACAACGAAAAGAAAGAACATGACAGCTGAGCTGCCGGAAGTGTCACAAATGTCAAAGTGTGCGTGGGTGTTGGCAACTCTGGAAATGTGCGACAACTCTACCAACAGCTGTTTAAATTGTAGCGCCATCTATATTGTCAGCCGGTAGATAGCGCCTGCTTACACGTGCAAATGTGATGCTTAAGAAGTGAGAGAGAGAGAGAGAGAAAATGGTAGAGAGAGCCGAAGTTGGAGAACATCTTAAAGATCATGCGGGCGTAACACGCCTCTTTTTATAAGTTGGCAATGTGCGATTTTTACAGTATTTTGCTTTGTTATTAGCAATATTTACTTTTTTTATTATGCTTTTAAATAGTGGCGAAGATGCGTGTCTAAAATTAAATGTGCACTCTTTTAATTCCCTACATATATTGAAACGAGTATTTTTAACTAAACAAAAGGTTTGTAACGCAGTAGAGTAGACATTATACTGAAAATAGCTATAGGGTTTTATCAAATTGATTATTTGATTACATTAATTACAAGTAGTCTGTTTAAAAAAAATATATATTTGATTTTCACTAAGTTAAAATAAGAACTCAATAACCGTACGTTAAAACGAATTGGTAACAAATCCTCTCTGTCCCAAAAATATTTTGAGTCTAGGAAATAGCTGCAAAAAATCGAAATTCTGAAAGCTTTTTTTGTAACCCTTAATTTATGTAAGTTTTTCAGAAAATTATGCTAAATGTTTTCTTTCGTATTCAGTTCAGTTTCAATTTATTTATTACAAAGATGATCTTCGTAGGTAATTTCAATGTTAGGACTAATAAACTGATTAAATGAGTTTACTATGTAAGAAACTGTGTAAGACATAATTTAACTGAACTAAACATCGAAAGAATATCTTTTGTTGAGTGAATCCCAGACTATCTGACATGCCTGCTATATTTAATATTGGTTCTGTTTCTCTGAAAATTCGACTGATTTGAAAAAGCTTACTTGAAACGTTCATATATTTGGAAAAATAATTATCAATAATCAGTCAGCATAAGGTTCTGCTGCACGTACCTAATGTTTATTCTATTTTTACAAGCTTTTATATTTCACTTTCTAAAGATATTTTTTTCATTTCCAATTTTTACCCGACTGCTGTAAGCATGGTTATGTTTTTTGAGTATGTATGTACATATATTCTTTGGCACGCTTTGTAGCCTAATCGTTTTGATGGAATTTCATATATATATATATATATATATATATATATATATATATATATATATATATATATATATATATATATATATATATATATATATATATATATATATATATATATATATATATATATATATATATATATATATATATATATATATATATATATATATATATATATATATATATATATATATATATATATATATATATATATATATATATATATATATATATATATATATATATATATTATATATATATATATATATATAGTTCGTCTTGATTACGGCTTGAAAACGCCCTATGTTAAAATTCATCCAGCTGTTTAGATTACAGAACGTGCTAAAGAATATACATATTCGCATAAATGTCTCTATTTGTTTGGTAAAAAACTTCGTCTCTGTCGGGAGTCCCCCGATTTTTTGTTTCATTCGGATTTTTAGTTATTTAATAATTCCTTCTTGTCTAAATTTGTTTTTATTTTTTTAAATTAAAAATGAATAACCGAAATTTTGTTTATACATATAAGTGGTTTTCCATCAATTGATTACATTTCGTTAACTGGTTTATTCTTTCAAAATTGAGGGAAAGCACCGATTTGACGTATTTGTGTCTTCTGATTACTTCGTAGACTACTCGTCTACTATCGACAGAAGCGGTTATCTTTTATCTTCATCCCAACTGTGCTTTTACCTTTCAAATGCACCGATGAGTGCTTCTCCTAATTAATTGTCAAATAAGATTGTACATACTTCTTCCGCCATCATTTTGAGCAAAGTAATGGCAAACAAAGACCAGAGCTACTATCTTTTCTTTTAGTAATATGGGCCACCCAACTAAAATCAAATTTAAAAATCAAAACAATCAGCCAAATAGTTTTTGTCAGTTTTGATTTTCATTTTGTATGAAAATTGAATCGGTTATCGGACGAAACCGATTCGGTCGATAACGTTTACGAAGTTTAATAAAATAAGAGAATACCCACATTAATTAAAAATCTAAAAATCTACATAAAAAGATGACATGTTCAGTGGCATTCCGGCATTGAGGCCCCTAGAGCCATGACATTTTTATATGTATTCAAGTGGCTAGATCATTTTTTTATTGTTTTGTATTTAATTAGGAGACTTAGGGACCCAAGAATTATGTGATTCTTTTCTTTAAAATTGGTCACATTTGTTCTGCTCCCCACTTTGGCCTTAGGATCCTCGAGCACTGGTTCCCAACCAGTAGTCCGCGGACCACCAGTGGTCCGCAGAAGCCAAAATATGGTCCGCGAATGAATTTAAATGTAGCTTTGAGTAACAATATTAGTCCTAGAATAACCGAACTCGTGAAGAAGATGCAAGCTCAGAAATCACATTATGTAATACAAAATTATAGAAGTTTATCCTAAAAATATTATTATTTCTTTTTGTGTAAGTTCCCATTGAGTTTTAATTAAAGTTTCAGTTTTATTATTACAGTTTATTTTTATTACACCTGCATAGTGGTTCCTGCTAACAAGAATGTGAAAGTGGTCCCTGACTAAGAAAAGGTTGGGAAACCTTGCTCTAGAGCAATGAGTTTGTTCTGCTTTATATATTGTTTTGTTGGTCTTCAATTTGACAATAAAAGAATTGAAGGTCCAAAAAAAGTTCCCCTAGGCCCCAAATCGTACTGCCATGCCATTGGACAGGGTATTTATATTTGAAAATTTTCATTATACAGAATCATAATAGTGTATGTAGCATATAATTATATGAACAATTTTATGTATAAATTTTTAAGTTTTTTGGTTTATATAAAACTATTAACGGTATTTACGGCACTTATTCGTAACTATAAAATTGCTGCATTATCGAAAGCATTTAAAGTGTATAAAAGCGTCGGTACGACCATAGAAAACAAATTTTCTAATTCTCTTTTTATCTCACACTCAATTGCACTAAAAATAACTCATAAATTTCTGCTGTGTGATCTTATTAGAATCAGTCGCGCGTGTTTAGCCAATCCGACCAGTTTTGTGGCAGCTTGTGGAAAGGGCACGATCGATCGATCCTTTGTGCATTTAATAAATACATACATATCCATATCTATCTATAGTAAAACAACAACAACAACAACAAAAAAACAACAACACAATGATGAACAACATGAGAAAATTGCCAATGCGTATGGTTAGTTAGTGTTTCTTTATAGACATAAATAATTTATTAAACTTAATTGAATTGATTAAAGTTATGTATATATTTTCATTGATTTTTTTTTTTTTTGCAGATTGCCAACGCAGTACAACGTCAGCAACAGTGCATGTCCTCCAATACTTCTGGTTTGCCACCGCCATTGACTTTTCTCACGGAAGATGAGAAAATGATGAAAGAAACAGGTGAGCTTCAGTTTGTAATAGTTTTTGTAGTAAATTACAAAGTGACTTTTATTTTAAATTTGAGTTACTAAATAGTGAAGTTGTTAGTGGAAGTTAGGCAGAGAATTTAAGAACAAAATTATTACGTAACAAAAATTGTATATTTGTGTAGAGTGTTTTGTTTTCGTTCTATTAAATATTAATAATAAACTATAATTTTTAGACATTTAGTTTTTAACTTAAAACAATTTTTTTGTGTGTTTATCTTTTTTATATGTAGGTACCTATATACACAGGTACATAAAATATGCGATAAGCAAAATATTTTTATATTGGAAAATTACCACACGCAAATCAAATCAAATTAAAAAAAAAACAAAAACAAAAAGCAACAATAAATGCAATTGTTTGATTAGATTTGTCAATTTGATCTACTGTACAAATAAGAATTTCTGATACACGCCCCATTCTAATAAGCATCGCATGTTCTTATTGCATTGCTTTATGATTTCGCTTTTGATACGCGTGGCAATAAAGTGGTTAATTTAAATATAGGGTGTTTTTTAGAGTTATCATTTTCCGACAGGGATTAAACTGTATGTGCTCAGTTTGATTTGCCATTTTATCATGAATATATACGCGCGGGCAAATTTATTTCTAAAATTGTGGTTTAGTTCGGCAATGTTACCATGCGATAAGTTCATTTTACAGTCGACATTATTGTCCATTTGAGCGACTAATTCGTTTAACCATGAATCGTTTTCGCTACCACGTATACTCTAAGTAAAAATTGGTCGAAAAATTGACTTCCAAAATCGGACCCCAAATGACCGAAATCATGTTTAAACACGAATGGCATAAAATTATCTGTCCCAAAAGTTTTCTGCCTGAAATTATGTAATCTCAGTATTTTATATCAATTCAAATTTCTACACCTCTAAAAAACACACTATACTTATTAGCTGCAACAGCAAAAAAAAAAAGATTATTTAAATAAAAATTATATAACCCCACACAAGCAAAACAATTTGTTTTTATTTGTCCAAAAAAAAAAATCGGAAATTCGAAGAGCAAAAGAATTCTTATTGGATTCGCTGTACGAAGAAATGATAAAAATCTAATTGAGAGCTTAGTACAAAGCGGAAATATTTAGAGAGAGAGTAAATGAGCGCATTTAAATTTAGTATGAGAGGCGCGAGAGTATACTTCATTTTGTCCACAATTTTCAGCAGCGTACGTTGGCCGAGAGCGCTAAACGACGACGCAGTTTATGATTTCAATTGTGTGTTTTTGTTGGAAGCACAGGTTCGAATCAAAAAAAAAAAAAAAAAGACGAATTTTTTACATACCGTTTTACGTTGATAAATTGTTTGTTTAAATTTAACTATCAAATTTTCACAATTAAGTCAGCAGTTTAGTTTCCATTTGCGGTGAACTAAAAGGCGTTACACTTGTGATAGAGTAAATCTTTGCGGCCGTTGTTCGCATGACTGAAACTCATCGTTCTGATGAGCCGGTGTTTGTGGCGTCGGTTTGCAGTAACTTTCCTAGAGAGTTGAATTCAGCGTATTCTATGCACCCTAAACAAGTGCAACGAATATAAAATAGCTTAATTCCTAGTTGGAAAGTTGACATATTTTTATATGATTTAAATATAAGTACTTTAATACACAAATAACACTAGTTTACAGCCAAAATGTTTCGTCATGTTTTTATAATCTGTACTCAAAGGGACAAGGGTTATAATAAATTTGTGCATATGTATGTAACAGGCGGAAGTAGACGTAGTAGACACCATAAAGTATACATATATTCTTTATAAGCATAGCATACTGAATCGATTAAGCCCTGTCCGTCTGGATGTATAAAACAAGAGATCTGAGGAACTATAAGAGCTAGAAACTTCAAGTTCGTTAGGTCGTTTATATTAAATTTTGTTGATGCTACGCCCATCACGCCCACAAAAAGTTGTGATTTTTTAAAAAATAATTCCAAAATTCGACTTTTATGCTGTTTTTGTTTTTGCAATTTATATTTACAGTTACTTGAAGTTGTGAATCGATTAGAAAGTTTTTATTAATAATGAAAATGTCTGACGAAGTGTATCTTGGGGATTCAATTTTTCACCACCATTTTTTTAATCAATTGAGGCCGTATCTCACGAATAGTGCATTCGATATTGGCTTCCCAAGCTAAAATCAATGCTGGCTCGTCCGCATGGACCAACGATTTCAAGTATTCCCACAGCAGGTAGTCCAGCGGTGTCAGATCGCACGATTTTGTGGGCCAGGAAATGGGGCCGTTGTTGGAGATTATATTGTCATGAAACTCTTCCCTTAAAATTTCGATGGTTGCTCCAGAAGTATCATCTGTAGCGATTACCCCTTGAATCCAGAAGCCTTCCGGTCCATGTTCACATACTTTTGAACTTTTTCGGGGTGTGTTGCCCAAATGCGACAATTTTGCTTATTGACATAGCCATTGAGGCAGAAGAGAGTTTCATCATTGACAAAATTCTTGCGTAGAAAAAGCGAATCAACTTCCAACCGTTTAAACGCCCTATTACTGAACTCTATGTAATTGAATTGTATATAATTGCATTATGATTTGCCAAGCAATTATGTATGTAAACATGGAATTGAATAAGTTGACCTTTGTGACATTCCAATACTTTTATTCATCCATATAAAAATGATTTACGAGTATTTCCCCAAGACCATATTATGCATCACTTTTCTTTCGGAATAGTTGGGAAAGTATTCCAAAAATAAAATATTAAACCTTTTAGGATTTTGCACTAAAAATTTTTAACTGTACCTTGTAATCCGAAATATTCGAATAATCGAAACTTAAAAGATAAAAAAAAAATAAATCTTAATCTTAATATATATCTTAATATATATAAAATTCTCGTGTCATATAGTCTTTCTAACCAAACTCCTCCGAAACGGCTTGACCGATTTGTATGAAATTTTTTGTGTATATTTTGTAGTTCTGCGATTAGGTCGTAAGCTAAAAAAATAACTACGACTACAACTGTTAATTCGTAAAATTTATATTCAGATTTTGCTGTTTTATAATTAGCAATGTTTTTAATAAAATCATATCAAAGCTTTAAACAACTTAGCTACATCCCGCATGGGAATGGTGGCAAGGAGAAGTTGGAGTTGAAGGAAAGGAGGTAGGGAGAAAAGAAGATTTGATAGGGGAAGAGGTGGTAGGGAAAGAGGCATGGTGAAGGAGCGGCAGGGGAATGAGAGATAGGAGATAGGGTTTCATTTAAGATAGAGGGATGAAATGTCCTATACATGTTAATTTAATTGAAGGGGGCAGGGGAAAGGAGCATTGAGAAGAGGTGGTAAAGGAGGGAGAGGTAGGGGAATGGGGGAATGGGGGAAGGGGATGAGGGGCAGCGGAATTAGAATGGGAGGTAGGGGAAGGATGGTAATTAAATTAATTAAGGGATCATAGGAATGGAGTGGTAAAGGTAGGAGAGGCAGGGGGAATGGCAGCAACGCGCTGCGTACCATTTAAGATAGAGGGATGAAATGTTGTATATATGTGAATAGGATCGAAGGGGGCATGGAAAAGGGGTGGTAAAGTAAGGAGTGGTAGGGGAAGCGGGACAGAGGAATGGTGGTAGCGTAAGGGGCGTCTGTAGAAGGGGTGGAAGGGACAGGAGAAGAGGGGTAGGAGAATTGGAGCTAGAGTAAAGGGGCATGGGGAGGTGGGACAGGGGGAAAGAGGGGAGGCAAGGGGAACGGCGGCAACGCGCCGGGTTGGTATTTTATAAAATAATGTTATTCATATATTTCAGAATTATCTCCTTTTACGACTAGGTAAAACGTACGATCCTTATATTTATTCGCTTTTTGGTTGTATAATTAAACTACTAACCCAGGTTTTCTGTAAATCTGAACTTAAGAAAAAATAAATAATATGATCAATATAATTTGTACATCTCCAGTCTTTTATAATATTTACTACTTAAAATGCAGTTGTCAAATCCGAAATAATATTTATATACAATTTCTAAAGCAAATAACTTATAATATTATTATTATTTATTGTAAATACTTGTGTACCTAGAATGCAAATGTTTTGTTCAGCTCGATGAATTCATATCGTATATACTTACAATAATATTTTCGTTCTTGGTTTGAATCGAGCCCTATAGCTTATAGATTCATTTGTAATTCAACATGAGTACATTTAACTATTATTCTATCTGATGTAGCTGCTACATTTAGCTGATACATTTATATTAAAGATTGCCTGAACCGGTTTCTGTTTCAGCCGCCAATTCAATTTACATTTTATTTTTTTTTTTCTTATTACAATTTTGCGATAAGCGTATATGAAAAACAGCTTGTATAATATTCAAAATCATTTAATTATAAACGTCACAACTCAGTTGACATGCAAAAACAATTTGCAATTTGTAATCGTCTGGCATGATCGTATGTGTATAGATTTACAGAAATTAGTTTAAAGTAGTTAGTAAATGAGATGAGGGCAATATTTACTAATAATTTTTATACCCTGCACATAATTTAAATGATTCGGCCTTTGTACTTTGATTCATACGTTTTTAGCTTAAAAATTTTATATTGAACTGTATTTTTTATTCAGATACATACATACAAATATATGATTTTCATTAAAATGGACAAGAGCTACTATTTGAAGACAATTGCTTTAAACTATTCTAAGTAATTGAAATGAAAGGGCTTAAGAAGTAACTCCCATACATATTTTTGACTTAAACAAAGATGATTTTCTTACAAAAGCAAAGAAGTGTCTTCCATAACAAGCGACCAAATCGAACTACAAAGTGGGCGTAGCATATCAATATGGATACTCTATAAACTTGAGACCAATAGAAACTTAAATCTCGGATTCCAGCCAGTTATCTAAACAATTAATTGAAAACAAGAAAAAACGTTGCCGTCAAGTGTGCTTCACTTCGAGATACGGTGTACCTTGTTCAAGGCTATTCTATAGTGGTTTGATCTGGGACTAAATGGATTATTTTATAAGGATTAATGTAAGATACACCAAATTTGGCACATCTAGCGTGACTAAGAAAAAAAAAAAACAAATAAAAGAAGAACGAGCTATAGGCTGGTCTATATTATACCCTGTACATGCCATTTTTTTTTTTTTTTTTTTTTTGTAGTAGGCCTTGATTTGCCTCTAATTTTTGCTTTCTACAAACTATGTTGTAACGCAAACTCACACATTTTTGAGCCAAATCAAGGCAAACTGCAAAATTGTAATACATATTTCGTAGAAAATTGTCAATTTAGTATGTTTTTTTATTTTAACACTGCTATAAAGCAGTTGCGAGTTATGAAATTTCAAGTTACTCTTGTAGCAGTGCGGTATTTATAGAGTCTATACTGTGTTTCTCTAAGTCTACAGTTTCTCCAAGTCTTCTCTAGACGGAGAACTTCTTTATTAGATAGTCATACGAACAGACGGATGGACAGACATGGCTACATCGACTCTTCTTTTCGAGTATATATACTTTACGGGGTCTGCGATGACTCCTTCGCTATGTTACTTACATATATCTTGACAGTTCAACAAACCCAATACGCTCTGTTACAAATATTATTTGTACAGGGTATAAAAAATGCATACAAATCTCCAAAATGGAGCAAGTTTGTATGGGACTATCCATATCTGAACGTATGTGGCATATTTTATTATGATTTACATAAGATACTTCAAATTCCGCCTTAATAGTGAAACTATAAAAACCATAAAAACTAAAAACCATAAAAAAAAACTGAAATATGGTGGCAAGTTTGTATTTGGGCTACACCTCATAGTATTTCATTGTATATTTAATACACTCTATTCGAAGAAAGAAAATGAGATTGTAAATATTCAAACTTGAAGTCCCTAAAGTCTCCAAGAACTCCAAGAAATAAATGCGCACCAACTATCAGACGGACACGTAGTTGCCCACGTGTTCATATATACAATATATTATAATAAATATATACTTATATATATATATATATATATATATATATATATATATATATATATATATATATATATATATATATATATATATATATATATATATATATATATATATATATATATATATATATATATATATATATATATATATATATATTATATATATATATATATATATATATATATATATATATATATATATATATATATATAACTAAATAAAGGAAAAATATTTAATCCTGTTCCAAGCAAATAATCATATATTTTCTACTTTATCAGCGTTTTGTACTAAAGAGATAAGCAAAATAATATGCGTATCTAAAATAAAAAAGAAGGTATGTTCACTTGGAACGTTTCCAGCAAAAAGCAACCAAAATAAGATACATAAAGTATCTTAGAAATACAAACGGCTGTTCTAATATACATGGCGCTAAAACTGCGAGAAAGAGAGAAAGAGAGACAGAGTGAAGATTTTGTTATGCAAATAATTAGTATAGAAACGGGTTTTTTAATGCTCAGTTTTTTAGACTGTTGTTCTTTTTGCTTATCATTGGCGATAGCGAGATTTTAGACAGAGGCGTAGTTTAACCGGAATATTTTAGTGAAAGCTTATGTTTTTATTTATTTATTTAATTTAAATTCTTACAGTTGCCAAATTGGCGCAAGAACAGATTGCACCATTGGTCAAGAAAATGGACTTTGAGCACAAATTTGATCCGTCCGTGGTGAAGGCAGTATTCGAGAATGGTTTGATGGGTATTGAAATCGACACAGAGCTCGGTGGCAGCGGCTGCAATTTCATGACTAATATCATTGTTGTCGAGGAACTGTCCAAGGTTGACCCTGCCGTGGCTGCCTTAGTCGATATACACAATACGCTGGTCAACTCATTGATGATTAAGTTCGGCAATGATGAGCAGAAATCAAAATATTTGCCCAAATTGGCGCAGGAGTATGTAAGTACAACATAATTATTTAAAGATAAAACAGAAATAGCATTTTTTTAAACAAATTTCAGCCTGGCAGCTTTGCGCTGACTGAACCCGGTGCAGGTTCGGATGCCTTCTCGCTGAAAACGGTCGCTAAGAAGGATGGCAATCATTATGTTATCAACGGCAGCAAAATGTGGATTTCTAATTCCGATGCTGCAGGTGTTTTCTTAGTTTTTGCCAATGCTAAACCAGAGGATGTAAGTTTGCAGCTTATTGTTTTAATGTTTACTTATCTAAATAATTTTCAATCATAGGGCTACCGTGGCATCACCACCTTCATTGTTGATCGCGACACACCCGGTTTGATTATTAATAAGCCTGAGGATAAGCTTGGCATACGCGCTTCTGGCACATGCATGCTCACCTTCGATAATGTGCGAGTACCGGAGGAGAATATACTGGGCACCTTTGGACATGGCTACAAATATGCTGCCGGTTTTCTGAACGAAGGACGTATTGGTATTGCTGCACAAATGATTGGTTTGGCACAGGGCACCTTTGATCATACCATTCCCTATTTGCTCGAGCGTAAACAATTTGGCACAGAGATCTTCAACTTCCAGTCGATGCAACACCAAATTGCCGCTGTTGCAACAGAGATTGATGCTGCGCGTTTGATGACCTACAATGCAGCACGTCTGCAGGAGCATGGTGCACCCTTCCTCAAGGAGGCTGCCATGGCCAAATATTATGCATCGGAGGTGGCACAGCGGGCAGCCATCAAGTGCGTTGACTGGATGGGTGGTGTTGGTTTCACACGTGACTTCCCACAGGAGAAATACTATCGTGATGTTAAGATCGGCGCTATCTATGAGGGTACCACTAACATGCAGCTCAGCACTATTGCTAAGTGCATTAAGAAGGAATACACCTCCTAAGTTTAAATTGAAATGTATTAAGCTGAGATACTAACACAAGCTGAGATATCGTAGCAGATACGAAAAGTGCATTTAATCTAAAAGATTGCAGCGCACGCATGGCGTGTGTCTGCAAGCTGGCTACTGTAGCATTTTGTTTATAAGCATTTTACATAAAATGGTTAATATATAATACATTTATTTTAAATTAGTGTTGTTCATCATTTGTTGCAGTTGTTGTAAATGCGGCCAGCAGCACATTGACCACGGTGATCATAAAGACGCCGACGAGTAGAAATTCATTGGTGCGTGTATAGCGACGTCCATTGCAGCGTTTTAGACGTCGCTAAAGAAATTAAAGCAAAAATCATTCGTTTATTTATTTATTTTTGTGCAATAATTTTATACATATATACCTTAAATATCAGTGTTATACCCACTACTACCTGCATAACAAGCGAAAGCCCAACGAGCACCAGACTATAGTAGTATGTGGACGCTTCATGATTATAGGTGATGAGAAAACGCAGCTGGTTTGCATTCGCCGAGAGTAAAGCAATATCCATGAGTCCTACAAGGACAAGGACAGTTTTTTAGAATCATGAAACTTTAAGCATTGATAAAGTTCACAAGAACTTCAACTTCCGACTTACCTTCTGCTACATTTTTATTGGCTGCATAGCTGTTAGCCTGGTCAATTCCAACGTTGCAGCGTTTACGCTTTGCGTTAACTGTTTTCTGTGTTGTTTTTAATGAATTTTGTGTTTCCAGAACAGTTCCTTCGGCTGTAGTCGCTGTATTGCAACAGCTTTCCTTTTCGTCGTCCACATCGATTGAAGTTTGTGAACTGGTTGTTGTTGTTGTTGGATCATCACCTACCTCCTCTTCTTCCTCTTCCACCATATTGATGACGCTGAAGTCCTTTGGTGTGCTTCGCGGCATTTTATTCTTCCGTACTTGACATTCAACTTATACACTATACAAATCAAATACATTTGCGCGACGCTTTCTGTCATAAAATAGTGAAATAAGTTGCGCTTCATTTCAATGCGTACGAAAGTTGCGGTTTTTGGTTAATAATAAAAAAAAAAACAAAACAAAAAAATTTGATAAGCCAAATACGGAAAACGACATTGACCTCCATGGCGTCTTGTGTTCAAAAAGGGGGTCTTTGTTTATTATTATAGTTATTACTATATAGGGCAGCTGTCTGCTATTGCTATCTCTTTTATTACAAATTATTGTATTTTTTAAAAAGTGTAAATATTTTAGAATTAACGCCTTCAGATATGCAATATAATTTTGCACTTCGTAAAATTTTTACAGGGCTGCAAAATGCGCAGTAAATCACTGAACGAAAGAAAGAATTATTTGGGAATTTTCTGCATCAAATAAAAAATCCTCTTAGAAATACAATTAAAAAAAAAAGAGAAATTGAGAACATACTCCCTTTTTGAAGTCGGCAAAAAAATAATTCAACAGAATGTACGTATCAATTGAGAACGGTCCAATTCCAAGTAAGGAAAACTGTATGTACTTTTTTGTATGGGATTTTTGTATGAACCCAAGAGCATATCTCATGAAACGAACGATAGATATGCGTAATTATGAAAAAGTTTTGAAAAAATGAAAAATGGCACAATGATTAAAAACGAAAATCGGAAAATTCAGTCAAACTGCAAAGGTTTTAGTTTTTATATGCACTCTCGATCATAACTGACGATAGGAATGACATATTTGGTGGGTTTGTTTTATTCTGTTTGTTATGCTGCCGAGATGGAAATAATTCAATTGAATGTTTTCAATTGAAAAAAAAAATCTTCAATATCTGGAGAAACATGTAATAAGCATGGAATAAAAATACAAATTACATTTATTATACCATTCATACGTAGTGTGAAATGGTATTATTAGTCTGTCTGAAAGTTTGTAACGCATTAAACGAGGCATCGTAGACCTCATAAAGTACAATATATTTTCTTGGTGATCACGTCGATTCGATCTAGCCATTTCCGCATGTCTGTCCGTTTGAATGATAGTTGCTCCGCATTTTTATACCTTGCCCTGGAGGCCAAGGGTATACTAAGTTTGTGCAATTATACAAGGTTTGATCTAAAAATAACTAAACTTTTAATTTAAATCATAGAACACTATTAAATGTTTAAAGTTTTAGAAGTTTATGCTAATCGTTTGACACGTTACAAAATAATACACGTTTTAATAACATCAGTTTTTGTAGTTATGTTGTAAAACCAAAATGAACAAATATTGAATTTTGTTTTAAACTCTGTACAAAATTTGCTGAGACTTACGAATTGTTAAAAAAAGTTTATAATGATGATTGTTGAGTCGTACTCAAGTTTACACGTGGTTTACACGATTTAAAAACGGTAGTACTGATTTAAAAGATGATCCAAGACCTGGACGACCCGAAGCATCTAATCGTGCTGAGTTAGTGGAAAAAGTAAATGAAATAATCGCTATCGATGCAAATTTCACTGTGAGAATGCTGGCAGAAAAATTAAATTCATCTTACTGTAAAATCTACAAAATATTAACTGAAGATTTGGATAAAAGAAAGGTGTGTGCACGTTTTGTTCCACATCAGTTCAATGATAAACAAAAAATCGCTAGTGTAGAGCATTGCAAAGACATCATTGAAACGATGCAGATTATCTTGATTCGATCATAGTTGGTGATGAAACATGGTGCTTTAAATATGATTCTGAAACTAAGCGACAATCTGCAGAATGGAAGTCAAAAGTCGAGCCAAAATATAAAAAAATTACGTTCTCAGAAGGTATGAATCAAGACAATGTTGATAACTTTCTATGATTCCAAGGGTATTGTTCACAAGGAATTTGTTCCAGAAGATCAATGGAGAATATTATTTTCAAGTTTTACATCGTTTGTGGTCGAGAGCTCTACGTGTTAGGTCCGAATATTCCAAAGGAAAACAGCTGTTTTTATTGCATGATAATGCATCACCTCACAAGACCAAAAGAGTCAATGAATTTGTCTCATCGTGCGATTATTTTCTCTTCCCAACAGAAAAAACTGCAACTACATTCCAGCCATACAAACAGTTGTGACACATAGGTGCTAAAGAACATCCCAAAAAACTTGTTTAAAAAGTCTATGAATAAATTGGTTGAGCGTTCAAAACTTTGTATTGAGTTAAGTGGATCGTATTTTGATAAAATATTAGCTTTGAAATATAATACCATGCTTGTTTTATTTAATAACTAAAAAGTTCGGTTATTTTTAGATCATACCGTGTATTTAGTTATTTTCTTTGTTTCTGTTTGTTATGCTCCCGAGATGAAAAAACCTCAATTGAATGTTTTTAATTGAAAAAAAAAATCTTCAATATCTGGAAAAAAGTCTGAAACCCCGCATTTCAGCATGGAACAAAAATACAAATTACATTTAAGTTACCATTCATATTGTATATAGTGTGAAATGGTATTATCAGTTTGTCTGAATGTTTGTAACGCATTAAAGGGGGCATTGCAGACCCCATAAAGTATATATTTTCTTGGTATATTTTTTTCCCACGAGTCTATTTAGACATTTCCGTCTGTTTGTCCGTCTAAATATTTTGGATGCCACGTCTACAATTCGGCCAAATATCCTTAAAACCAAGTTTCTCAATGTAAACCTACCAAAATTTTTTTTTCTAATTTTTAGATTTACTGTGTAAGTATGGATAAAAAAATGTATATGGATAAAAAAAAATTTATAAACCGAAAAAACATTTTTTACTTCAAAAAATTATTTTTTATACATTTTTGTATATTACAAAAATGTATTATTTTCATCAGGGTATTTCGAAGTCGTGAACTAACGACTGTAGCTATTTTGGTTTCTTTTGAGTTTATAGAGTATCCATACTATCGACGCTCACTTTTACGGATAGCCCCCATCGCTCACTTTTGTGCTTTTATGAAAAAGTTGAGTCGTATGAATGGTATTAGAGCACTGGTTCCCAACCAGTGGTCTGCAGAAGCCAAAATATGGTCCGCGAATGATTTTAAATGTAGCTTTGAGTAACAATATTAGTCCTAGGATAACCGAACTCGTGAAGAAGATGCAAGCTCAGAAATCACATTATGTAATACAAAATTATAGAAGTTTATCCTAAAAATATTATTATTTCTTTTTGTGTAAGTTCCTATTGAGTTTTTAATTAAACTACAGTTTATTTTTAATACACCTACATAGTGGTCCCTGCTAACAATAATGATTTAAAAGTGGTACCTGACTAAGAAAAGGTTGGGAACCCCTGTATTAGAGCTTCGGTAGAATTTAATTTAACGATTTTTTCTTGTTTTATTTCCAAAAAGATGTTTTTAATTTATTTATTTATTATTTACTCACATATTATTTACTTACTTATTATTTATTTACTTATAGCGTTGCTAGTAAACATTGAAAATATAATTCGGAAAAATGTTAATGTTTATCTACAAAGCGCGCTGTGTATTATATGAATTTATACGAGGGGACTAACAAAAGTAGGGTTAGTTGATTAGAAAAGAACAGAAAAAAATACTTTACTTCTTTTAATTTTAATCTTCATTATTTTTTGTATTCTCTATATAATCACCATAAATTTTAATACATTTCTGAATACTGAAAATAACTATCAATTATGTTCGCATTTCTACTAAAACTTTTCCATTAAATTTTTAAAAATTTTTTGGAAACAACCGAAATCACAAGGCGCCAGATCCGGAGAATATGGGGATGGCTGCATTTCTTCGATACCATAGACCGCAATTAAATTACTAGTTCTATCAACAATGTGAGATGTCGTAGTTTCGTGATGCAAAAAGTAACAAAGCGGTTCCAAAAGTAATTTCACAACTTTTCGGTAAGCAGTGTTCAGTTACCATTTTGCAGTTACTGTCAGAGGAACAGCAGTTAAAATTTTTGCTCTGGATAGGTATAATATCTTTTGTGGCTGACTCTTGTTGTATTGCTTAAATAGATGGATTTGCTCCTTTTCAGCGCTATACCATTGACTACTGTTTGGTTTGCGGATCGTACTTATAAGCTTCATCAAAGGTTTACGTATTTATCAAAGCTGTCAGAGCTTCTGTCTTGGAATTTTCTTTAGGACCTTATTCAAAATTTGTGGAACCCATTATGCAGATTTCTCAGATTATATTCGCGTCACAGCCATGGCTTTTAATCCCAGTTTTGTCAATTTTGGCCTTTGCGAGGACCACATTGTACTCGTCTGTCGAAGATTTTGGCCGACCTTCTTGAGGCTCGTACTCTATCGAAAAATGTCCAGTCTAGAATCTTCGAAACCACTTGGAAATAATTTGAAGAAATGGTGCATTTCTTTCATATGTAGTTTTTTATTCATTGATAATTTGTACTGTGTTGGTGGTGTCATTTATTCCACATTTATTTTAAGTTTTCGTCTTTATGCCGATCGATTTTCCTGAAGTAAAAATAATAAACGTCGTAAGAAAATTGTGTAGCAAATAAAACAAATAAAAGTTAAACCACGGTTGTATATGTTACATCATTAATAACGTCTATAAATATAAAAATTCATTGCATCAATATGTCAAAAGTGGCCTACTTACTTACATATTACACATTGTTTCTTTGCGATTTTGTCTGCAAAAGTGTGGCACAACTTTTTGTTGCCGCATAAGTATTTCCACCAAATTTAGTACGCTGCGGCAGCAATACGAAGCCTCAATGTATGCAACCTACTTAGAATAATTTTGTTTGATGCTTTCGATAAATTTCTTTTTGCATGGCCGCCTGTACGGATTTGTATGTAGTAAACTTTTTTTTGACTTGTCTTAAATTTTGATTTACATAAAAAAATATTCTTTAATGTCAGCGATTTGCCATCCATCTGAATTCATAAGTACATATACGCCCTGGTACATGGCTGCAACATTTTGCCGAGGTGCTAGACTGGAACTGGTAAGAATCAGTGCTGTCAAACCTTTTGTTTGGTTTGTTTTAAGTAGCTTATTATTTAAAATGACCCTTTTTTGCTTGCCAAACAACAGCAACAACAACAACCACATTAAGAACACATTCCTTTTGTTATTTAGGTGTGTGACCTTTTTGGTTCTTATTAAACTTTCATGTTAAATCACATCACGTACGTCACCAGTTTATGTTTTTGTGTCCTACTCAGGCCTTACTCTGTTGTTCTCTCTTCACATTCTTTTTGGACCGGCATGAAGAACATTTTTGGAGCAAACAAAACCAGGACAGAAAATTAACTTTATGGAAGCCGAAGCTATAATACCCTTTACCGAATTTCCATTTATATTTTTATAAATTATAAAAGTTTTGTATAATTGCATACAGCTGAAATAAAAAAACAAGAAAAAACGTTAACTTCTGTTGAACCGAAGCTTTACTACCATTCGCATGAAACTTTAAATTGTATTGTAATACATAAAAGTGGGGGTTTAAATAGGGGCTACCCCAAAAAGTGGGTGCTACACGCCCACAAGTATATGTGTATGAAGCGATGTAGTAGATGTGTAAGATGCCGCCATATCGAATTTCTAGTTGATATTGACGTTTTCCATACAAATGCATAAAAGTTGAACTGTTGGGGTATATGGGACTACCTCAAAAAGTGTATATGAAGCGGTTTTCCATTAAAATCCACAAAATTAAATTTCAAGCTAATATTGATCTAAATGCAGGATTTTTTCATAAAAACACAAAATTGCACGGTGGGTTTGTATTGGGGCTACCTCAAAAAGTGGGCGGGCCATGCCCAATTGTCATACAAAAAGTCAGGTTAGGTTTGTATGGGAGCTACCCCAAATAGTGGGCCCATTAATTTGTATGTCAAGCATCCGTCTACTAAAAGTTACTATATCAATTAAAAATGTTTTTCATACAAAAAGTCAAAAGTGGGCGGTGAGTTTGTAAAAGTGGGGGCTACCCTAAAAAGTGGGCGTGGCGGGTCAATCTTGAAGTATACATGCAAAATTTCAACTGGATAGCATAAAAATTAGTCCCAAAAAACGCACAACAATATACAGACGGACAGACAGACAGGCGGACATGGCTAGATCGATTCGTCTCGTCGAGCTGATCAAGAGCATATATACTTTATGGGGTCTACGATGGCTCCTTTAATGCGTTACAAACTTTTAGACAAACTGATAATACCTTTTCACACTATGTGTGAATGGTATAAAAATATATATTATTTATAAATGAAGCTAAACAAAAACAAACAAGTAAATATGTTAACTTCGGTAGAACCGAAGTTAAAGTCTTCACAAGTTATAGTCTCCACAAATCTTCATACCATTTCTAAGGTGGTTAGCTTATAATTATGTGAAGCTTTCGTTAATTAGAGAATTTTTGGAAATATTGATTGCGCCTTAAAATAAAAAAACAAGAAAAGCGTTAACTTCGGTTGAACCGAAGCTCTAATACAATTCACAAGAAATCGTACTGTAAAACATAAAAGGTGGGGTTTTAAATAGGGCGGTACACGACCACTAGTAGATGTGTATATAGCAACCATCTATAAGACGCCACCATATCGAATTTCAAGTTGATATTGGCGTTATTAATAAAAATGCATAAAACTGAGCTGTGAGTTTGTATGGAAGTACCTCAAAAAGTGGGCGGAAACGCCCATTTATATATGTATATAAAGGTGCTGCCCACTAAATCGTAATTTCAACCTAATATTGACTTTAAGAAAGACGTTTTTCATACAAAAGCATAAAAGTGGGTAATGGGTTTGTATGGGAACTGCCCCGAAAAGAGGGCGGGTCCCTCCCATTAATGTATATGTCTAGTATCCGTCCACTAGAAGTTACCATAACAATTATTAAGTTGATATTGACTACAATAAAAAAGTTTTTCATACAAAAAGTCAAAAGTGGGTGGAGGGTTTGTATGGGACTACCCCAAACAATGGCGGGTCAATCTTGATATTCTATTAAACTGCAATAAAAAGAAGTGTATGTGCAAAATTTCAACTGGATAGCATAAAAATTTGACCAAAAAATGTGCAATAACATACAGACGGACAGACAGATGGACATGAATGGTATAAAAAAAAAATATTTCACACAGAACGATATCTTTGGTATTCTATCTGGCAAAGTATATAGTAAAATCATTTATTAATATAATTATGAACAAAATTGCTGTATCTCTAAATTGATAAATTTTTTTCTAAAAACATATTTAGTTGCACAAGCAAAAATATTTTTCCAAACCGACATGGATCAAACGTTTTGTTTGTTATTATTATACTATCTTCGCATTGAGGAAAAGAGTTATTTAAAAAATTATTCTTAATGAAAAGTGACATTCTGCCAGCTAAAATTCATATAAGTTCTTGAAAAATTTTATAACTTTTTACGTTTAAGTAAGAAGATCTTATTTTCCGTTGCGGATGTTATAAAGTAAGGACCTAACTTCACTAAGTTTATAATCTTTAAAAATATTTTTAAAATTGAAGAAAGTTGAAGGCAAAATATGTTTATTTAAGAACGAATCAACGTTTTGATCGTATTTTATGAATTCGGGCTGTCGAAAAAACATTTTCTGTGAATATTAGCAAGATTAGATATATGTAAACATTATCATTCCATTCGTACATCTCTCTGTTTTTTTTTCTAGACAATCAAATGATACCTGCGCCACAATCCAACGTGTTAAAGTTTATATGCACTATTCGCTCAATGTGCGACTCTGGCTTTAGATAAACGTATGGGTTTCGGAACTGAGGCTCGCTGTTTACGAATCTGAATCCAAAATGGTTGGTGAATTTTGGAAAAAGTCTTTCAATATTTTTGAAAATCAGTATTTAGGAATATTTAAAGTCGCTGATTACGATACTGAATTCAAATTTAACGATTCGGAATTTTATTTCGTATTCTGTAATCTCAAAAATATTACTCATTAATCAGTACTCAGTAGAAAAATTGCCATATTCATTCCGAGCACTGAATTAGCAAAATTTATTCAGCATATTAGTCAGTATCATTCATCAGTATCATAATCAACGATTCCAAAAACTCGTAAGTAAGAAGTTGCAAAGTGAAAAAAATAGACATCAGATTTGGACCCTTGTATACTAAATTTTGTTTTGATTTAATTTCATTTAAATAAATATATCCGCCACTTTAGATCTCCCATTTTGTTTTTAGAAATATTGATATAATTTTGGCCAGATTTTTTGGATTTTGGACCATTGGGAGACGGCATCCGATGCTGTTCTGGAATATATATGTATATACTTTATAGGGTCTACCACACATCCTTCTGTATGTTACATACATTTGCACAAATTTAATATACCCTTTTACTCTATGCGTACGGTGTAAAAAAAGGTGAAAGATACTTTTATTTAGAAAAACGGCTGACAATCCGAAATATTTCAGTTGTTTGCAAGTCGAGTCAACAAAAGCCCACGCAAAAGCAGAAGTACACAGAAACACACATACATACACGCAAAACATTTATAGCGCAGACTGCAGACATCAATACAATGACATATTCCTTCACACACACACACACACATTCACGTGTGCACAGACGCCCACAAGCACACACCATAACAATGGTGCACGATGCAAGTCGTCGTCGTCCGCCGCCATTTTGGGCACGTTCAGGTGCGCTTCATGGCTGCCATTTTCTTTCCGCCATATGTGCAGAAATTCACGGTAACAGTCGCGCCAGGTTTGCATGACTGAAAGCAAGCATTTCAAAAATAAATAAATAAATTTAATATCGCATTTAAAATGTAAACTTTATTTGTTCAATTTGAAAATATAATTATGTAAATTGAAAGGGCATACGCCGGCTGTGAAATTAAATGTACTATTGTAATTTTAAATTCTAACCAAAAGTAACCGTTTAAAGTTGAACTTGATCTATTATTAATTTAATTGCATGATACACGTCAGACGCACATGTCCGTTCAAGTGTAACCATCATATTTAAGCCATTTATTCGACATGCTTCTTAATTATTTGCTTATATCGATTGCGCTGCGTTTTAGTTTAAGTTCTATTCAAGTGTAACAGAATATACAGGGTGTCTCAAAAGAAAGTTCACATTTCATTTACTGATTGCGTGAACGCAACTATTCCATGGGTCGCGGGGGTATGACAATCGGTAGCCTAGCTTTTGGGAATTTAGTCGCTATGGAGCGTTTCGTGCGCACCGTGCGTTTTGCGTACGTGAGTTTTACAAAAACGGTAATTCAGCGACTGTAGCGCGTAGAAAATTGTGTAGTATTCGACAGGTTCGTCATTTAAATGATGCGCCAAGCCCTCGACTCATTGGAAAATGGGTCGAGAAGTTTGAAGAGACCGGTTAAACGCTGGAAAAATCAAAATCCGGGCTTCCAGGTCTTCGAGAACGTTCGAAAACGTAGACAGTGTTACTCAGTCTGTTCGTGACAACCCGGAATGTTGCTTTAAACGTGCATAGATCATCATTGTTCCGCATTTTTAGCAACTTCACACACGTCCCGATTTTACCCTTATGGACTTTTTCCTGTGGGGTTACGTCAAATCTAAAGTTTACGGCAAAAAACCAACTTCCCTGCCATAATTAAAAGGAAATATCCGTCACGAAATGCCAGCCATAACGGTGAATACCTGACGAGCCGTCATAGGAAATTTTAGTGCTCGATTAAATGAATGCCGTGAACGCAACGGTTTATATTTGGACAATATCATTTTTAAGAAATACATTTCCAAAGTATGTATTTTAATATGTAATAAACATTTTTTTAATAAACTACTTACTTTTTTTTTTAATCGATTTTTTAAATATGAACTTTCTTTTGAGACAACCTGTTTTAGTGTGTTGTGAGCGATGGAGAATGAGAATAGAAGATATAACAAATGGCAGCAAACGAACAGCTGACAGACTTTTTGGTTTTTTTTTTTTGTTGCCGCTTTACCATCCGCCCCCACCCACCAACTAAACAAACACAATGTGTAGAAACTCCCAAATGAAATCAACCGGCAACAAAACTACCCTGCTCCAACCACTAAACTAAGAGCACGTGCTTATTTTCGCCGCACATGAAGCTATCTCTCTCTCTCTCTCTCTCACACTCTTTCTCTGTTTGTTCATCTACCAATTTATTTTTGTATGTCTGTGTCTCTGTTTTGGTTTTGGCCGCTTTGTCTTTGGTTGAAACTTAAATTATACCCTTCCCTGGAGGCCCAAAGGTATAATACGTTTATGCAAATGTATGTAACAGGCAGAAGTCGAGTCGATATAGCTATGTTCGTTCGTCTAAATTTTTCATATACAAACTTTTATAATGTACCTATTAAAAAAAAAAAAAAAAAAATAAATTCGATAGTTTTCCAAAAATTTCATATTCATGAAATTATCAATTTAATATTTTCGAACATATCAACAATATATTTTTAAGATTAAAAGTTCAAAATACTTAATATCAATATGATCTTCTCCAAAATTGAACAAATATAATTAAATGTCATTATGCCAGATCCCAAACCTTAAATGAAAATATACGAATCGCATTTTTTCATTAGCAATTTATTGTATCGTATACGTAATATCGTATATATATATATATTTTTTTTTATTGCATATTTATTATATTACATACACGAGCACTTACAAATTGATATCAATAAATCCTTTACCTCATGTAGCATCGCTGCCATTTGGGTTACCGAGTAGTTCCACCGCAGCCTGGTTGGCTACCAAGCTTTATTGGCAAGGATACGCACTCCTTTTGATTGTCGGTGGCGTTCGCATTCAAAGTGGTACTGATGTTCAATATTGGTACTGGTGAATTATTCAGCTTTTGAAGTTAGCCCAACAAGGTTAATTTTACGCTCTAATTAGGTAGCTGCAATACATTTGCCTATTAGTCCAGAGTCTTGGGGTATTGATTTGTCGTCAGATCATATTGTTTTCTCTTTTTGTATCATTATGCGAAATTTTTACATTCCGCTTTTGATATGGTTTCAAATCAAATTGAAATGTGCACTGTTTAAATGGTATGAAAACAAGAAAAAAGTGGGCAGTAGATTTGTATGGGAGCTAGCCCACATAATGGGCGGGTCCCACCACCACCCATTAATGTATATGTCAAGCATCCGTCTACTTTAAGTTACTATATCAATTACTAAGTTGATATTGACTACAATGAAAATGTTTTTCATACTAAAAGTCAAAAGTGGGCGGTGATTTTATATGGGCGTGGCGGGTCTCTCTTCACACTCTATTAAACTGGAAAAAAATAAGTATATGTGCAAAATTTCAACTGGATAGCATAAAAATGAGTCCCCAAAAAATGCGCAACAACATACTGCCGGACTGACGGACAGACTGACAGACGGACATGGCTAGATAAATTCGTCTCGTCGAGTTGATCAAGAATATATATACTTTATGGGGTCTACGATGGCTCCTTTAATGCGTTACAAACTTTCAGAAAAACTGATAATACCATGTAACACTATGTGTGAATGGTATAAAAATGATATTCATATCAAATCGACCAGCAGATATCCATTTGATATTGATCTGTATTTGGGTGTATGTCTTCGAATAAAAGCGTGGGCGCAGTGCAGCAATTAGCTAAACTATTCTACATTCATTTAAGTAATGATTATTAATTTTAGGGAAAACTCTTACAATTTTATTTATTTATCTCTTTTTTGAACATTTTAAAAGCTTGAATATAGTAAAAAATCACGCCAGCATATTTGCTTCAATCGTTTACTATGATTGCATATATAATATTTTGCATGAACTTTCTTTTTTTCCTATTTTGGTAGGTTTGATCATCAAAAGTTATATAACATTATATTGCTATTGAATGTAGTTTTGATAAATAACATCCATACGTGCATGTCTTCTAACTTTTTATTCACCTTTATTTATTTAATTATGACAGAGAACTTATGTTACTTATTTAGGTACAATGGGAAGCAGCCAAACTTGCTAGCCGGTGTAATTCATGATGAAAAAACTGCGCGGACTGTGACGTCCAAATTATCTCGAAATAGTACGATTTTGACTTTTTCTTTTAAACTTAATTTTTTTTAAACTGTTTCGAAATCACATTGTATTAGACCTGGAGGAGCTTTTATAAGTCTACATAAGAAAAGCAGCAGGGTATTTCGAAGTCGACCAGTCTTAACTGCAGCGTTCTTTTTTTAACTGCCACTGCCACAAATTGTGCGCTCTCTTTATACTCGTACACAGCTAAGTAACGTTTCTCAATAATACATACATACATGTATATTTACAAGCGCAACTGAAGTTATTCTCAGTTTATTCGGTCGAGTGGCATTCGTGAATACGTTTTGTTCGTATTTCGTTTTCGTGATCTCTGTCCTAACTTGGCTCAGAGCAGAGCTGCAGTTTAAGTTTGTCGCTCGCAGCGTTTAGAACGCATTTCTCGATTAGCTTCTTTGAACGGTTTGTTTCATTTAATTTTGTTCGTACGCGTTGTTCTAGGCTTGGCTTGACTAGGCTCTGCATATTCATTTGAGTTTCGTGCATTCAAATATAAAAAAAAATCGACTCCTCCGTACACCATTTCTACATTCTATCACTCTATTTTGTTTGTTTTGAGGCCTACGCGTACCTAGTACACTTCAGTCTGCGGCTCTGTCTTCAGGCATAAGTAGTTCTACAGTGCAATTAGATAAGAATAAGAAAGGGGCCAGCCAAGCATTGATTTTCCTTATTTCAAAGAAAAAATAAAATTATTTTAAGACTTTGTTTAAATTATTAATTTCTATAAACGCAATTCGACAATTATACAACGTAATACCGGTTTCCAGCAAAATAAAAATCAATTAATCAAAATATTTGATATTACTTTCCATTACAAAAAAAAAAAAAATTGGTTTTGCATGCTAATTTCTTGAATTTAAATCTCAGAGAAACGTCGCGCGTGTCGTGAATACGCTATAAAATTAATATCAATTACTAATTAATATTGTTAGCAATAAAAAAAAACACTCAGTATACTCTGTGGGTAAGTCCTTTAAACCTTGTTGTTGTTTTATGTAATAAAGTTACATGGCTGCAATAAAATACACGTGCAATTTATGCCGCCTGTCTTTGTGTCTGTCTAGCATTTACTTGTGTGTGTGTGTGTGTGTATGCTAAAAAATCAATGCGCCACAAAATGTCGCAAAATAAAAACACGAAAAATGCAGAACACAACACAAAGCCGATATGCAGTCAAAAATAACGTAAACAAATATTTTTTTTTTAAAGAGCAGCAAGAGCACGCGTCATTAGCGTGTGGAAAGCAGGAAAGCCGGAAAGCCGGAAAGCTGAAGGTGGTAACATTAGTAAAGTATGGGGTAAAAGGGGAAGCATTTCCATTACCAAAAAATTTATAAGAAGTGCATCAGTGTTTTAAACTTGTTTTAAAGAGAAAGATAGAAAGAGTGAGAGTTGAAAAAGAATCTCTTTCTTCTTGCACTACGGCGCATATAGTGCTATCTAATAAAATAGACACACTTTTTATACAACTGGAATAAACTGCAATAGTTTAGAAATTTCAACTTTAAAACAATAGAAAATTTGTCTTACACTTTTTTAGAGCATTTTGGATGCGCTGAACGTATAATTCACATATAGTGTGAAATGATATAATCAGTTTGTCATACATTACCTGGCAGCTAGACTCATTTTTATTGAAGCCAAATAGAGTGTTAAGGGTTAACCCCCATATAAACAACCCGACCACTTTTGAGTTTTTGTATTAAAAATATCTTTATTTAGTTTTTTTTTTTCGTTTGGGCCATTCAGCTAGATAACGGTATATTTGTGTATTTCGATGTATCATTATACTTAAACCAGCGTCCAGAGTAAACGCTAGAAAGGTGATTAAGTTACTCATCTAACGTTTCGATCAAATGATAAATGACTGGGCTATAGCTGATAAAACTTCACGCAATTTTTTTAATGAATCATTTGAGTACCTTTTTTCAACAACAAACAAAACTAATATTCAAAATTTTTCATTTTTATACACTTCGCACAGTGTATGAATTAAGTCACAATGTTTGCAAAGTATTAAAAAGAATATAAATATATATATTTGTGATCTCTGTCTGTCTCTCTGTCTCTCTGTCTCTCTGTCTCTCTGTCTCTCTGTCCCTCCGACTGTCTGTGAGTTTGTTTTTTTTTCCATCAATCTTTCAAATATTGGTTTGTAAGTTGGTGTGGACATTTTTGTAACCATAAGCAGCACAAGTTTCAAACTGACCATGATTTAACAAATATAAGGTACAGCTCCCATAAAAAACACTTTATATTTATTTTGTTGTATCGAATATGTTTGAATTATTATTAATGTTAAAATAATAATTATTTTTAAATTAGTCAACTATATATAAAAGACGAGTCCAATTTTTAAAAGCCGAATATAATGCATAAATTGTATACTAATATCAGCAAATATGAGCCATCGATAGCTCAGCTGTTGGGCTGCGTCCAGTTCCAGACGACCTTCGTTCAATCCATACCCGTTCCAAAATTTCTTTAGTGTTTAATTTATATCGTTCTAATTATTTAATTTCATTCAAAATTTTTAAGTCTAAGCAAAAATTTAAAAATTAAACTAAACTCCAGCGCTTCTGACCTAAAAGGCAAGTGTGAAGAGTATTAATGCTTCGGCTCTCCTGAAATTAATGTTTTTTCTTGTTTAGAGTAATTTGGGCCTAGATAACGGTATATTTGCGTTTTTCGATGCATGAGTTTACTTAAGCCAGCGCAAAATAAGTAAACATAAAACTTTTTATGGCAATGTTTTGAGTCTAGTTTTTTGGTTAACGATGTAAATGGTGTTAGGGAGTGTTTTCGACAATCTAGGTGGGACATCACCCAACGACGCCCCTTTCAAATATTTGTTCAGTATTTATTGATTTATATTTTTTTTATCTACTATAGGTATATTTGTGTAGTAAAAAAAGTTTGTTGCACTGAAAAAAGGGACATTTTATTGCAATGATAACGATTTGGGAGAACTGATCACCTAAATGAAAAAAGGGATTGGTTTTTTTTTTGATATTTGTTACGTCTTTTCTAAACTATCCAACTGGAAATACGATGTTTTCTATAATTTGCCTCTATATATATTTTCTATTTCCATAATTTTTGATCATTCATGATATTAAATATAACATCTTATTGAAAAGCAATTAGCCGAGCTATGGTATGACTTAAAAGTTCTGAAATATCGACGTCTGCACTGTCACTTTCTAATATATTGGAAAAATATCGAACTTTTCGTTTTTCGAACTTTAGGTTTGCTTAAAAGCTACCCTTTAAAGTGGATTTGTAACTGAAAAGGGAAGATGAGAGTCTAAATGTCAAAACTTAAAGTCTATATTTCCTATAGTACCCCTTAAAATGAGGTTGGCATGTTCATTTTATAGTCTTTGTCTGAAAAGGGAAAATGAGAGTCTAAATGTCCAAACTTAAAGTGTCTATCTCCTATAGTCTCCGAGGCCTGTTCGTTCAAACGGTCGTTCGGATAGATGGACAGACGGACATGTCTATATCGACTCGTCACCCGATGCTGATCAAGAGTATATATACTTTGTAGGGTCTGTCTGTTCAACAAATTTGCATAAACTTAATATACCCATCCCCCTATGGGTACAGTACAGTATAACAAAAGGTGAAGCAGCAGCGTACGCATGGTACGCTAGTTAAACAAATATAAAGAAAAAAATTCATAGATAAACTCTTCGAGTTCAAAAAATGTTCAAATCTTACAAGTACCTAATCAACTTTCAGTTCATGTGGCTAGAGTGGTTGCTCCTGACGTAGGTTAGCTTGTTGAAAAAGCAACTATAGTTGCTTTATAGGGCATAAATATTTCGTATGAAAAATAACTGAAGCTTTGTTATAAATACGAAACACATGCCTTTTGGATTGACTTATAAACTTCTGGCAAATTGATAATTTGAAATATTTAGATGGCAAGAGCGCTTAAATACGCTTCGCACTTGTAACTAAAGTAGTCCAAAACTAAAAAAAATATCCGTCTTTATACCGTAAAAATTTCATAGCAATTCTTTAGCTTCTGGTAACCATGCCGTGGTCATTTTGTTGCCTCTGCTTATAAAAAGTCTATGTATATATCAAATTTTAAACCTATATTGATGTAGATACAAGACAGACAGACATATATTGACATGACTTGTTAATTAATATACTTTTTGGGATATTCGATGCTTTTTTAAGACTTTGCAAACAGTTTAAAAATTATAATACTATTCTCACTATGCATGAAAAAAAAAATCCATACTTGTGTAAGTACAATATGTACTTTGTCACATTTTTGCAACAAATTCTTGAAATACTTATTTAATACTTTACCTGCTATACTCGTATACAAATAAATATATAATATAAAAACTACATACTTATATGTATATATATTTCTACATAAATATTGTATATATACAGTATATATAAAGGTGGGTGAATTTTAAACTACGTGCTATTAATGGCGCTGTCAACTTGAGCGCCATGAATTGTTGACAGTAGTTTAGTTTCAATCTTCCAGTTACGGAATATGCATCGCTTCAATTTGTATCAATGTTTTGAAATACTCAAAACTCACTTTTTGAACAATGACCCGGATTTTGGAAGAGAGAACTCCATTCATCCAACGGTGTGGATTTTGGAAATGAGGCTGGTCAATGGCGAACGTTATCGGGAGATGATAAGCGACTTTTTTGTGGCAGCAATTAGAAGTTATAGATATCGATGACATTTGGCTTCAACTTGCCACACCGCCATGTACACCATTAAACTTTTGTGCACAATGTTTAACAATCGTGTAATTTGCTGTTTCAAAAATGTCAATTGGTCAACTCGGAACCGCATAAAGCTTTAAAAGAGCAGAGAACTTTTTGACAAATTGCTCGAAAATTGGTGTTCCAGGAAGGCATACTGTCGAGCCAGCCTACTTATGGCAACTCGAAACATTGAAAGAAACTCAAAATAGGAAGTGCTACTGCAGAAACATCTGAAACACATTTACAAAACTAATTTCGAAATAGGATTTTCACCTTTTCGTCTGTTAAATGCAGTTTATTCACAGAATTTGGATAGAATTTTCCATGGTTCATTTAGTGTTCTTCCAAGATTTATAAATTTTCATCACGGGACTTGCTACTCTTTGCATTAAAGCAAATTTGCCAAGAAAGTTAGATTTGCATATGCTTATACAAAATATTGCTGCTAAGAAATCAAGAAAAGCACATACTCGTATATAATAGCAAAGTCCATAGCTCTCGGACAATCTCTAAATACTAGTACCTATTGTGTATAATTCTGTATTAATCTCTATATATTAATAGGTAAGTCGATGTTTTGTGACGGCTGCAAACGTTCATATATAAGATACACATCATTCATCTTTAAATGTGCAAGTTGCATAAACATTACGAGTTAAAATCTCTATTTGTAGTTGTTGGGAGCGGTGAAATAGAAATACTATTAGCAAACGCATAAACAGAATAATAAACAAAATTACTCATAGATTGCGGCTGAGAGATTTTTTTTTCGGTTTTGCGGCCTTGAAAAGTGTGCATGTACGATTTAAATGGTCATATTGTAGGTGTGTTTGGCGTTAAGGGCGTGGAATCCGTCCAAGTTTGAAGAACTTGCTCTTATAGTTACTGAGATCTGTTGTTTCATACAAAATAAAAGGTCACCATATCAAAGTTTAAGTTGATATTGACTAAAAAAGTTTTACATAGAAAAATTCAAAAGTGGTCGGGTGTCTTGAATGGGGGGTTTGAAGCCACCACGTCAAATTTCAAGTCGATATTGACTGCAATAAACAGTTTTTCATCCAAAAAATCTCAAAAGTGGGCATTTGGATTGTATGGAGGCTACCCCAAAAAGTAACCCATTAATGTTTATGTGAAACGTCCGTCTACACGAAGCCATTATATACATTTTTAATTCAATATTGACTACAATAAAATAGTTTTTCTTACGAAAACTCAGAAGTGGGCGGGCGGTTTGCATGGGAGCTACTCTAAAAAGTGGGCGTGGCATGTCATTATGGAAACTCTAATCTAACTTCAAAGAAAATAAGTCTATCTTTCGGGTTTCAGCTGGTTATCTTAAAAATTGATCCAATAAAGACAGACAGCTATGTCAGCTTGATCAGCTCGTCGACTCATCTCGACGAGCTGATCAAGGATATATATATATATATATATATATATATATATATATATATATATATATATATATATATATATATATATATATATATATATATATATATATATATATATATATATATATATATATATATATATATATATATATATATATATATATATATATATATATATATATATATTGTACTTTATGAGGCTTTAGATAAACTGATAATACCATTTCACACTATGTGTTAAATGGTGGTCAATAAGTAAAAGATCCAGTTGCAAATTACTTTGAAATCCTTTTGATATTTTCATGTAAAATATTGAAGTCCGAAGTCTTTTATTCTCGTCCCCGGATTTCATCTCGACGAACCTGACTAATGCTATTTTGAAATTGAACATATAGATGACCCACCCTTCTATATACGGTATTAACTTTTGCTGTGTATTTCGTTTCAAAGAACTAGGCTAAGAGTTCATTTTACTCTTAAGTATTTGTCAAGTGTCATTTTATTTGCTATTATTTTTCATTTATATTCTTTGGGATTCAAAATCTGGTTCAAAGTTTAAAAATGCAACGCTGATAAAATAAACAACGAACGTATATGTATATGTATATGTATATTTTATTTAATGTTTGTGTCTTTTTTCATATTTGTGCCGCTTGAGATTATTTTTAAACTTGTATATATTTCGTTGTTTATTTTGTTTCAATTGCAAGTTGCGCTGATAAAAAGGCAGACATACTCGTATTCAACTTTTTTTGCATTTAAAGCACAGATAGTTCAAAGTCTCAAAGCACTCAAATTACATTTATAATTTTAATCTTTAAGTAATTTTTAGCTTTATGTAATCATGAAATTAAGTGGAACTTATGCAGTTTAATATCTTCTATTCTTTTTAATTGGTAGTGTGTAGCTTAAATATCTAATTACCCTACACTCTTATCTACATTATCTTACATTAGCTTCTTATGGATTCTATTTAAAAGTATTTTTATAGCCTGTACCAATTTCATTTGTCACAGTTGATTGGCGCTTAAATTTCGTCTAATTCATATTTACGCATCATGTAGCAATAAACAGGTCAGTTAGAACTTATCTCAAGTATTATCATCATTATGAATATTGATACATATTTTTATAATTGTTAGTTACCTAATAAAATAAAATAATAACTAGTTATATGGTAGGTTAAAGCTTAATGGAACGTATAATAGAGCCACAAATGTGTGCCATGTAGATATTAAGATAACAATGGATTTTGGATTGTGTTCCATTGGTTAACATAATTATCTTTTAGTTTCGTAATAAAACTTATATTTCATAGTTTAATAAAAGCTATTTTGTAACATTATATGAGAGGCGCGAGAGCATACTCCACTTTGTCCACAATTTTCAGTGGAGTACGTTGACCGAGATCGATAAACGACGGCGTATTTGTGTATTTCAATTGTGTGTTTTTGGGAGTACATGGTCGAACGAAAAAAAAAAAGGATTTTTTAGATACCATTTTACGTTGATAAATTGATAGTTTTCAATTTAACTATCAAATTTTCACAATTAAGTCAGCAGTTTAGTTTCCATTTGCGGTGAACTAAAAGGCGTTACACTTGTGATAGAGTAAATCTTTGCGGCCGTTGTTCACACCACTGAAACTCATCGTTCTGATGAGCCGGTGTTTCTGCCGTCGGTTTGAAGTAACTTTCCTAGAGAGTTGAATTCTCAGCGTATTCGATGCACTCTCTAAACAAGTGCAACGAATATAAAATAGCTGAATTCCTAGCTGGAAAGTTGACATATTTTTATACGATTTAAATATAAGTATTTAATACACAAATAACACTAGTTTATACAGCCAAAATGTACCGTGTACCCAAAGGGACAAGGGTATAATAAGTTTGTGCAAAAATGTATGTAACAGGCAGAAGTTGTCGTAGTAGGCCGCATAAAGTATACACATTATTTAAAAGCATCGGATACTGAATCGTTTAAACCATGTGCATCTGGATGTAGGTATGAAACAACATATCTGAGGAACTATAAGAGATAGAGCCTTCAAACATGGGCATCTAGATTCTCCTTGACAATACGCAGATCGTTTATATTAAATTTTGTAGATGCTACGCCAATCACCCCCACAATTCGTTTATTTGACCCGTATATGTACACTTTCCGAAACCGCATAGCCGAAAAAAGTTGGTTTTCTTGTTTTGCTTTTTTTTTAAATTAATTAATTTTTTATTTTTTTTTTTGTTTTTTTATATTAAATTCTACATTAGCAAGGGTGCAGGGTATTTCGTCATCGTTAATACAAGATCCATTCTTACTTACTAAATTGTGTATGGATACGTTTTTGCGATATGCAAATTAACTGCGATGTCAAACTTAATACAGGGTGTCTCAAAAGAAAGTTCACATTTGATTTGCTGATTGCGTGAATACAACTATTCCGAGGGGTGCGGTGGGTATGTCAATCGGTAGCCTAGCTTTTGGGAATTTCGTCGCTATGGAGCGTTTCTCGGGAGCGGACCGTGCGTTTCAGCGACGGTAGCGCTTAGAAAATTCTGCAGTATTCGACATGTTCGTCATTTAAATGATGCGTCAAGCCCTCGACTCATTGGCAAATGGGTCGAGGAGTTTGAAGAGACCGGTTCAACGCTGGAAAAATCAAAATCCGGGCGTCCAAGGTCTTCGAGAACGTTCCAAAACGTAGACAGTGTTACTCACTCTGTTCGTGACAATCCGGACCTTTCGATTCGGAAGCGTGCTGTTGCTTTAAACGTGCATAGAACATGGTTCCAGCAGGACGGAGCAACTTCAACAGGTCTCTACCACGAGTTCATGAAATTTTTCCTGGCAAATTGATCTCCATGAGAGGTGACATAAATTGGCCTCCAGAAGTCCCGATTTAACCCCTATGGACTTTTTCCTAAAGTTTACGGCAACAAACCGACTTCCCTGATCAAATTTCAAGCTAATATTGATTTAAATAAAAAATTTGTTCATAAAAAATACAAATGGTACAAATGGTGGGTTTGTACGGGGGTTGTACCCGCCCATTAGTCTATGTATGTTAAGCAACTATCTATTATCCACTAAATCGCATTTCAACCTAATATTGAGTTTAATAAATGAGTTTTTCTTACAAAAACACAAAAGTAGGCTCTAGGTTTGTATGGGAGCTACCCCATATGGGACCGGGTACTATTCATTATTGTAAATGTGAAGCGTCGGTCGACTATAAGCTTCCATATCAATTTTTAAGTTGATATTGACTACAATAAAAAAGTTTTTCGTACAAAAATTCAAAAGTGGGCTGTACTTTTGTAAGCGTGCTACCCCAAAAAGGTAGCTTGGCGGATCAATCTTTATTCTTCAATAAAAAGAAGTGTATGTGCCATTTTTCAACTGGATAGCATAAAAATTGGTCCCCAAAAAATGCGCAACCACATAAAGACGGACGGACAGACAGATGAACATGGCTAGATCGACTCGTCTCGTCGAGCTGATCAATAATGTATATACTTTATGGGGTCTACGAAGCCTCTTTTAATGCATTACAAACTTCTAGAGGAATTGACAATACCATTTCACACTATGTTTGAATGGTATAGTAAAAAGCTTTCATCACATAATTGATAGCAGAAGTATTGGGAGTTGCAAATTCGCATGCGTCACTTGGCTTTTAAATCGTCAAGAGTTTTTTTATTTGGTAAATATTAGTAATGAACTTTGTACTATCATTATATATTTTTCCGGCCTAATTGTGGTTCTTAACTTATTTAAGAGTGTATTTATTCGTTTTTCTTCAGTGGAAGTCAATACAATTTTACAAAACAACAATGTTGAAAATGTTTTACAAACAACTGTGCAACTTCTCATAGTACAATTTCAAGGCAATGTAATTCAAAGCTGTTATTACTACAACTACCTACAGCTTCGTATGTATTGTAAATGTATATATAAAGGGTGAATTGAATAAAAATGCTGATATTACATAATTTCAAACTGAATATTGGCATTATTACAAAGTTAATTTTATTCCATTAGTTTTTAAATACGATACCGGTCAGTAGGAACGTGGCGCACTTTGAAAGGGCGCCGTATCTCGTCAATGTTTCGCAAAATGTTGACTTCCAAGTCGTCCAAATTTGATGGTATGTTCGCAGAATCCATTGACTTTAAATAACCGTAGAGAAAATAATCTCATAGCGTTAAATCGGAGGCCAATTGACTGGTCCATTTCGAGAAAAGACTCGTGCGCCAAATATTTCTTTCAATAAGTCGATTGTTTGACGAGCTGTATGACATGTAGCGCCGTGCTGTTGTAAAAACAAGTCTTCAACAAAGACGATATAATCGCTCACAGTTGACGGTTACGTTCCCACCGACCACACTTTTAAAGAAGTAAGGACCAATGATTCCACCGGCCCATAATGCGCACCAAACTGAGCATAAATGACACAAATGATGGAAAATGGAACTTCTAAAAAAAAAACACCATGTATTATAAGTTAGCCATATTAAATGAACATCGGCAGCTTATGCATGTTTATATCACAGCTATAATTCAAAATAATATGTGGCAGTAAAAGTTACGTTTTTGATTTTCTGAGATTTGTTGGTCGTTAATTTAATGCCAAGTACTTTCTTTATTTATTCTTTTGCAGACTGAAAACGTGTCAATCAACATAAACGCCAAAGAAAATCGAACTTAGAACGTCTATAGATTAACGCTACAACTCAGGTACAGGTTAAGGCATAAACAACTATAATACTAAGAAGATATATAACATATATATACAGCCATATAAAAGGACTACGAATGTCGCCCGAAAAGTCGGTGTTGGCCTATGTCAACCATTTAATCGTGAGCAACATTTCATATTTCTGTAAGTACCTTGAAATTTTTACAATAAATGAAAAACAAAGACACAAAAAAAAGAAAAACAACAAAATGAAAGAGCTTAAGTTTGACGTTTGAGCTGGTTTACATCTATTATAGAAAATCAATCAATATAAATACTAGTTGTACATAACAATATTAATTCCTTATATTTTTGCAGTGGATGAAGTCGATGACTATCTCACCTACTTCGGTGGTGTTACAGGCGCTCTAACGCTGACAAGCATTGCGGCGACTGCGGCCTATTATTTTGCTACTCGTCCCATACCGGAAAAACCTCTAGTGCCTCTGGAGAATCAATCACCACTGCTTGAGGTTAGTAAAAATGCTTTGCAGCAAATGCAGCGGCGGCATCTGCTGTCTGCAGTCTGTTTCTCGTTTTGTAATTTTTTATATGTAGAAGTCGATTCTGTCAGTTTTTGGCAAATTTTCCCATTGTTTTATACATCACCACTTTCATTGCCTCTTGCATCATCAATTTCGATGAGGTATTTCTATCGTAGTGAAATGCTATTTGCTATTTCTGGCATACAACGTACAAGTGCTTTGATCTTATATTATGCTAGGTGGCACAGTGGGAGAAATATCCAATTTGACGGACTAAAATTAAAATTTGAAATGTGTAACAACACTAATACAAACAATGGAGCAGTATTGGATTCATGACTACGAAATATACTATACTCTTGCCAATGCAGACCTATGCAGAATTTGAAATCCAAAAACATTTTTGTTTTTTTTTGTAATTAAAAAAAAAAAAAAATTAAAATTAAAAATAAATAATTAAAAAGAAAAAAAACAAAACAAAACCAATTTTTTCCCGGCTATGTGACCTTCGAAAGTGTGTGGACGTTGTGGGCGTGGCATCTGCAAATTAATAATATATAACATCTGCGTGTGGTCAAGGAGAATATAACTGTCCAAATTTGAAGTCTTTAGCTCTTATAGTCTCATAGGCCCGCATATCGTGAAACTAAGGGTTACATCACTCGATCTCAACAGGAGCTGTAATAATAAGCAAAGCAAAAAAAAAAATCAATATTAAATTGATATTGTGTCGCATCAATTTTCAAATATCAATTTTTTATATCATTCGGAAAATGATGAATATGATATTTTTCATATTAACATGAATTGATAAGAAAACGTTTCAAAATAATATGAAAAATTTCATATTGATCTGAATCCATATCGAAAATAAGCAAACCAAAAACGAACAAATAAAAAATAGGTGCGGGAACTTGTTGGTTGCCAGAGCTTTTTAATATGATGCAACTTTGCAAGACATCACTGTTAGTCTTACCTTGTTGGTGTTCGATGCCAGCTTATGTTATATGATGTTATATTAATATTAAAAACATAATTTTTATATATTCGAAGATATATTTTCGACTATGTCATTTTGATGACTCTAAGATTAACTCCTTTTTGATAAAAAAAAAATGTAATTTTGATTTTGGTGATTTTTTTTCTCTGTGTAACTTACAAGAAGGAAGTACTCTGCACTTGGTTAACCAGTGTCACGTCCTATGTATTGAGATTTACATAGCAGAAAAGTACTTCTTAAATGATATTTCAGAAATCTCTAGGATCGAAGTTATAAAGATAGTGTCCTATAGTTGTAGAAGATACGAGTTTGTTTACCTCGTGGTACCACAATAGGTCGCTTTTGACCTAAATTTTACCCGTCCAGCCACACAATCTAACCTAATGTAGGTAGTAACTGCTTGCGGTATAAAAATTTTGTTGTGCAAATAAATAAAATATCATTAACCGCATTGGTGAACATAATGGCGTTCATCGATTTTCAAAGATATTTGAGCTTATGTTCATACAATCCTCCATCTTGTATTTCAAATTAATATTGTAACATAAAGTTGGCTACACCAAAAAATGGGTGTGGCATGTCGACTTGCTTCTGAGGATTCTGAACGAATGCCAACCTCAAAGAGTCAAAAAAGTATCAAAACCCCCCAAACCGACAAATTTCTAACAATTGGTGTAGTTTATAAGAGGATAATAGTATAAGAACAATACTTGCAATAATGCAACCAATGTATTGATAGCATGCTTGGAAAAGTGAAAGTGTTTATTATTGGATTTATAGAAATTCATTTGTTACACAGCGCGTTTTCTGGAGAAGCATGTTACAAGTAGCAAAAGTTTGCAATGTGCGGCCAGCATAATGATGAGAGCTTCTAGCTAAGTTCGAACACGACTAAAACAAGTAGTAGTTATTATTCTTTCTTCGCATTGAGATAAAAAATGTCAAAAATATTTCATCTAATTATATGGCATAGCGTTGTTTTTTACTGTATATATTTTGATTTATTTAAATTATTGCCACTATATTCTTGATTTCCTCCACTGTGCAGCGCGTTGAACGAGACGTATGGGTAATGTCTTTCTCAAGCGGTGGGCGCATGGCTTTGTCGTCACATGATGTCGCTGTTTTTAGCATTTTCATTTTCATTTTCATTTATTTTTCTTTTTCCCTCACTTTTTATACTCTTCGCACGTAGTGTATTCGTAGTATTCTAATTTTTTCGCGGAGTGTGTAAGGCAAGAAACTATTTTTGATCAACTCGACGTGGCGAATCGAACTTGAAAAGTCCGTTTTCATCCGTCTGTATCTCTGTCGGTCGGTATGTCTGTCTGTCTGCCTGTCTGTCTGTCTGTCTGTCTGTCTGTCTGTCCGTCTGTGTGAATCAAAACTGATCCTATTTTTAAGATATAGAACTTAAATCGGGAATTTGCTGAACTTATGTCACAGAGACCATGTCCCGTTCACTTTTAGTAGCCCCCATACAAACCCACCGCCCGCATTTCGATTTTTGTATGAAAAACTTTTTTATTACAGTTAATATCAACTTGAAATTCGATATGATGGCTTATTATGGACGGAAGCTTCACATACATATTAATGGCCGTGTCCCACATTTGGTTCTTTTATTACAGTCAATATCAACTTGAAATTTGATATTGTGACTTCTTATGGACTGAAGCTTCTAAAGTTAATTCTTTACACTTTAAGCAGCTCCCATATCCAGCCATGATAGACACAACTTGACAGTAATTTGTTAGATGCTGCTGAAGAGTATTGAAGCTTCGGTTCAACCGAAGTAAACGTTTTCTCTTGTTTCGTAATTTTTGCTGTGCACTATTTTCTACACCTTGTGAATTTTAGTGGTACATCCATATAATATAGTTTCCAAGTGACGTCTTCGTTTTAGTGTACTAAATACTTTTATAGATTCGATTTGACTTGGTGTAGCGTAAAATTTATATTGCATTCCCAGGCGCTTAAATCGCAATTAGTGTCGTTCGTCGCTGCCAAAACGTCGCTGACATTTACATATGCGTTCATTTGATAAATTATCAATCTATTTCTCAGAGTCTATCTATTAGTCGTTGGTACATTGTATATAATTTATGCAAACTGTACGTACGGCCATCTTCAGGTCTGTAGCTAATATATCATGCCATGCTTCAATTGATTTGGATTTAACTTTTAAGTATGCGAATATATGTATTCGGAGAAGTCAATTCTATATTCATATTCATATTCTGAATTTGCATTTGTTTTCACATATCTGACATATTGAGAATTATTAAACAAAATTATTATTTATTTAAAATAGTACAAACAACCAGAGAGACAAATAGACATAAAAGACACAAGTTCCTGGTTCATGGCATTGTTTATACTATGTAGTAGCTACATAGTACAAATGACACGGCCAGGGTCAACAGTAGCACGCCTCCACAGAACGGAGAACGCAGAAAATACAAATAAATTTTGACAGATTTGACATTTACAATGTTCCGAATTGGCGTTTGGAAATTCCTTTAATTTTATTGCCAATTTTTTTTACACTTCTCAAATACATATTTCGAACAGTATGTTGATTTAGATATGTAGTTGAAAATGTGAGTGAGAAATGTAATGCCAAATTCTATATATAGTATGTATGTGACTTCCAGTCTCATCTTCTTATATGTCAATTGAGATATCGAATAAAATTTCTCTATGAAGATTTATTTTGATATGCACTGTAACCAGAATCGACGAGATATTGCTGGTTCGCTTTAAAATATGTTTGGTTTTCGGTTTCTGGTTGAAACCAACATTTGTCGAAACCAAGTTTATATGTTTATGGTTCTATTCAAAAGTTTGATTCATTGGTTTGGTTGAAAACAGGTTTCCATCTCTGTCTGAAATAATTTAGTTTTGTTTGTGTACTGATCATTAACCCTAATTATATGGATGTTCTTTAATATGTCCTTTTTCTGTCGACTTAAAATTAATATTCTATGTTTCAATAAATCCAGCTTATACGAAGAGAGGTTGAACTTTTTTCTTTAAATATGGTATATACTATTACTTTCATCACAGTTATGCATTAGTTTTACAAACAAAATGTTGGTTAGACTACGGTCAAATTTTAAGCAATCATCAAGTATATGTTAGACAGCCATTGAAAGCAGATATGAAAGGCAGACAGGCGGACAGAAATCAGAAAGTTGCCACGCCAACCAAAGAAAACCACTGTTTTATTTACTGCATTGGGTCGCTGATGTGCTGCAATGGATTCATACAATTCATACAATACAACAATATTGCGTTTCGTTATGTGTATATACGCGTATATTCCCCCATTTTTAAGTATTGTATGTATTCTAATATGTTATCGCGCATATGTCCAGATCGGACCACAAGAGAATATAAGCTATGCTTCGTATAAAGAGCCTTAAGTAAGGTACAAACTCGACTGCAGCGTAGTTTCTTGTTTGTATCGTAAAATTTTAAAGTCTACATAAAACTACATTACCTAGTGCAGGGTGTTTGGACGATGGAGCCATGTTTGGACTTATGCTTTACATTTGTATAAATATGCGTGGCACGATCACAATTCTATGGAAAACAATTTTATTAGATACAATCATTTCTTCGGTACCGTTTCCAATTTATTTCGGTTTCGGTACGGTTCTTGTATTTTAGTTTTGGTATACCGGTAATGGTACCGGAACCGGTACCGGTTAATACACTCTTCATACATAGTGTTCTTATAATTTTGTTTCGAATTTTGTAACGCATTAAACGAAGCATCGGAGATAAAAACTTTTTCATTACAGTCAATATCAACTTGAAATTCTATATGTAAGCTTCTTATAGACAGAAGCATCTAATATTATTGTCACAAGCGTGTTTCGTCTACTTTTTGAGATAGCCCTAATAAACTTAACGCTCTTGGCAATAATTTGTTCAATGCGGTTCTACTGAAGTTAACGTTTTTTCTTGCCTAATTGTAATTACATCTTAAAAACATTATGACATTCAGAGTTTTTGTTTCCAGCCGAGAAAAACTCTAATTGAAGCTAATAGATTATATTTTGATAATACATTCCTTTTTGTATCTTCGCGATGTATGCATCGAGTTCGTCTCCAGTTGCAGATAAATTACTTGAGCTAGCCACTACTTTCTTCAAGTAGCAAAC